>CM058229.1:62970166-63300434 GCA_030180135.1 Orychophragmus violaceus
TAATCTCATTACTATCAAGATTGATTTATAGACTATGGAATTGGTAAATATTCGAGAAAGCCCATAATGAGTAAGTGGATTTTAATGGAAAGTTGCAGTTGTTGCGTATCGAGTTAAAATAGTTGCCGAGTATTTATTTCAATAAACCTAAAAAACTCTTCACTTTCTTCTTCTACCTCTTTGCTATTATTCTATGATATTCAAAGAGATATACAAAAAAATGAATCCGCTTATAACATGCGATTCTGAAAACTCACAATTTCACAAAATTGTTGATATACTCACTGGAATGTTAGAGCGAAGGTTTTGAGGGTGTGGTGTTTTACTCACTATGATGTTCCCTTGGAATTAATTTTATCCGATGAAGAGGTTTCTTCTTCTACTTAATTTTATCCTTTGAAATTAATTTTACCCCTTTCGTTTTTTTGTATACATAACACCCATAAATCCATACGTTTTGTATTTGGATACTTCCTTTTGTAACCTTTGGTTATAATCAACAGGGAAGTCGGATTCAAGCCTTGGCTTTTAGAAACAACGCTCGGAAGTTCCTTTTTTTATAGAAAGAAGGTTTCTGGTTTAATTTTCTGATTTTAGGGTTTCGTTAGGGCCAAAGTATGACAGTGTGTGTCCAACTTATAAGGATATGCATATAACTGACGAGAAAAATATCACAGAGAACTTCGATCGTCCAACTTTGGATGACCTCTTGAGCATCAAACCAATCCAAGGAATTAATGATGGGACGGTTTCAGATAAATATGCAATTGGTAAGTGTTGTTTACAGTTCATTACTATTAGATCAAGAGGAAAAATCTATCATCGGATATTGTAGAATTGTGGTTGTTGCTTTAAGGGTATTAACTTATATTTAAATGAATTTATTCCTTAGATATTGTTGGTGCTATAACTTGGGTTGGACAGCTTGAATGGAAAGATCACTCTTTAGTGGTCTATTTGTATTCACGTACATGCGCTAAAGTCCAATCCACGCTAAGAGATTCCGAGTAAGTTATTCACATGGTTTAAGTTTCAGTGTTTTATAATCACCTTATAAACCTTACTAAATAATGTTGTTGGAATTGAAAGAAGAGGGCTATAGAATGCGTTGCATATGGCCCAATTGCTGAGGAATTGTCCAGGCGTTTTGAACAAGTTCCTGAAAAGCATTTGTTTGTTTTGCTCCTATTTTTCTGGATCGAAAGATTTTGCGGTATGGTGACATGTTTTCAAGAAAATATGAGGAAGACATTAATATAGAACAAAATTTTGAGAATATATATATATATATATATATATATATATATATATTTATATATATCTATATATATATATATATTTATTGTTTAGGGATTACTTGGCTTAGAGGAATAAAAGGGCCTTCATCAGTTGACTATCATCGTTTAACTTTGGATGAGTTGCACAATTTGATGGGTAGGTATGAATTTTTTGAAATTTTCATATTGAAAATCTTATGATCATATCAATTATTAACAACATCTAACATATTTTCCTCTTTGATTTCGTGTAATTACCCTAATCCTCTTCCGACATAGTACTCAAACGAGCACCAGGCTATCGATCGCTTCTAACTCTCCTTCACTCTTATTTTATAACTATTAAGAACTTATGAATTTTTAAATTTTCAATAACCAACAACTTGAGATAGACAAATTAGTTAAGAACCACAACATCAAATTTTCTTCGAGGTCGTATTTCTTTGGTACTGGTGTGGGAAACCTAACAAGAAAGCAAAAACAATGTATTAATTATATGGAATATATATAGATAAACATAATAAAATAATGAATTTTTCAAAGAAAATTAACACAATCCGTTGACGAATTCAACCCAGTCAGAAATCTCATACTGATCATACATGATCGTTGAAAGTCTTTCTTGTCTATTTAGCCAAATATAGCCTAATATATAAACAATCACGAACAAACTTAATTACTACCCAATGCAATGATTCTCATATATATAATATGAGAATTACGAAGACATTCTTATCTGCATCGTACCTAAAACTCTTGGCCAATTCTTTCACATATCTCTCCACTAACACACAATGGATAATCCGAAGACTATATATAATATAAAATTTAAAGCTATTATCAGATTCTAATATAACAAAAACAATTTTTCAAAATAAAAGAAATAGTATCTCACCTTGTATCATGAATAGTAAACTTTAACTTAGGTCCTGCCCAACAGTATTCGACCTTTCCAAGATGTGTTACAACACAAATGATATCTATAAAGGAAAGATTATCATTTAGTGTACCAGATCCAAATACCATGCATATCATTATAATCTTAAGCACAAATAAAATATTTAGTGCAAAATACCTTAGGATAAGATCATTAACCAACCCATCTAATATATCCGAAATCGATGTAAACACCATGAAATTACCTTGCGGGAGATTATTGAAAGTAATACAGAACGATGTATTTGATTCGAATATGAGCTTAAATCTGTGAGGAGTCAAAAAAATAAAATCTGGCGCAACCACGACTTGAGCATCTTCATGGCGAAACCAACGACTCTCGCACCATATTGAATACCAGAATAGTTCGAAATCATGAGCGTGCACAGTTTCCTTGATCCAGATACCCTAAATCGAAATAGTTATTCTCCGAGTTAAAAAACATGTGACCATGAAAAACCAAAATCGTCTAAAATTCTGGAAGAGGAAACCTCATCATCGAAAAAGATCATGGAGATATTCGGATAGTCATTTGAAGAAACACACATCCACACACGAATGAGCAACACCCTTAAATCCCAAAGAGATGGAAGACGGTCGTTGATCTGAGTTACTTGCCTGAAAATCTGCATATCCATGGTCGATTGAGAGAATCTCGCTTACTTGGTCGGAAATATAGAAAAGAAAAAGCTTACTTATACTCGCAAAGACCCAATAGAGAAAACGAACCGTTTAAGGAAGAAGACTAAAAGTCGTGACCTACGATATATTGTACAATTTTTTCTTGTGATTTTTTTTTGATAAAATGAATATGTTTGGGCTTTAATAAATATGTTTATGTCATCATACATGCATACTCTAATAACTAGTCTCGAACGCCGCATCAAAACAGAGAGAGAGAGAGAGAGAGAGAGAGAGAGAGAGAGAGAGAGAGAGAGAGAGAGAGAGAGAGAGAGAGAGAGAGAGAGAGAGAGAGAGAGAGAGAGAGAGAGAGAGAGAGAGAGAGAGAGAGAGACGAGCTGTTACACGTCGCATGCTTCTTTGTAATATAAACAAAGTCTAAATAGTAAAAAAACTGTTGACACTTAAGGAGTGTTTCTCTTCGAGACCCCCATCAAATACACATATATTATGATTAAATATCATAAAAATTAAGGGTTACGATGCTTGGTTAACTTACTCTGTTTTTCATTAAAGGTTGCCATAATGCCTCTTTTCGCGTGCATCTTCGGCTATAGTATGTATATGTACATCATGAATCTATTTCATTAGGAAACAATATATAATGTCAAGTCATTATTTATTGCAGTTTAGAATTTATAAAAATGAACCCGTAGTTACTTGCATCGATATTTGAAAAATAATTTAGATATATGTCATATCAATTTAATCATCTCGTCTGTTTGCAAAATCCATGCACTAATTTAAAAAAGTATTAAGATGGCCAAACTGACCGTAAGCGCATGTTGATTTTCATACTAGTCCACAAATAGTCGTTAATTCAATCATAAAATAGTAGCAAAGCAGTCGTAATGTACTGAACGATCATACATACATACTCCCTCTGTTTAAACTTATATGAAGTTGAAGATTTTTGCACAAAAATTAAAAAAATCATATAATTTTTATTCTTTTCCTAAATAATACATTAGTAATTATATACCTAAACACAATCTAACCAATGATAAAACAATATTTAGAATGTAGTGGGTCAAAAACAATAAAAATCTAGTCAATTTTACATTAATTGTTGGAAGCATCAAATAATTTGAAACAAATTTTTCTCTCTAACTCATCGTATAGTTTGAAACAGAGGGAGTATTATAGATCTTGAAGAACCTTAGCGGGCCAAACTCCAAAATTATTCATGATGAGTTCAAAGTAAAAAAGTGACTTGATGGTCCAAAAGCATCTATCGTACATGTTTGAACCCTTGAAACCAAAGTCCCACCAAGACATTCAAGTTGTTATCGGAGCACACATACATCTATAAAGCTCGTTGATATCTACACTCGCTTGCTTCCCAAAAAAACATAGCAGACGTTCTGTCTTGCCATACACTCTTATCTCTTCTAGTTATCTTCACACGTATTCGAGTGGCAAGTTCACGGTTGATGACATATCCACTGTTCAAAACTTCTCCATATCCATAAAAAAAGAAGAGAATAGAGTACGCGTATATCCCTGTCTCCCCTTGAATATATGTCGATCTCTTGGTCATTATCTCTCCTTCAACCGTCCTCTTGTTGTAGATAAAAAAACACACCTAGGATAATAAAAGCTGAAGGGTTTCCGAATTGCAGACATCTGTCGATGAAATCTTGTTAATGATGTGGGCACATAAAGAGATTTAATTTAATATACTCGTAGTAGAAATCGATTGACTTGTAGAAATCTTGACTTTGTCCGACGTCTCATCACGATATGTATGTTGTCTTCGCCCTTACAAAATAGCATAAACCTTGTTCACCGTCAATGACATCAAGAAGAATTTTTCGTATGACATCACTGTGAAGGTAATCTATTACGAATTTGGTAATGAAGAGATGAAAATAGCAAGAGAATTTTAACAAATAAAATTGTTAAATATTTGAGAGATCGATGCAACCACAATAATTTATTTATAGAGACGATGTAACCTTTGGGTTATCCATAAACTTAAATATTATTTATGTTATTCTTCTTAATTAATTAACATGTATGTTCGCTTGCATTTTTGGCTGTAGTAATTATTTATATGTCCTATCACTAAGTCCCAACTAACATCATCTATCATGATCATGGTGTTCATGGCTTAAACTATGTAATTTTCCTTTAGCGTAATTGGTTTTTATTTTTATTTTTCGTATTTGAGATTTGTGTATATTGTTAATGGCTTTAACTATGTTATTAAGTAGTTCTACTTAGTCATCTATAGATTCAATAACTATAATGAGTCACATATTCTACTAACTATTATAGAAATATAGGACAAATGGCCGTTTTCAGATGGAATGACGCTTACAACTCCCAAAAATGTGTTAAAAAAATCATTTTATATAAATCTCACGAAAACATTTATATTAAAAGGCAGTTTAATACAGAAGGAAATGGTCATCTTCTTCAAACCAATAATTAAAAATGAGACTAAAAAAACTTCTTCTTTCTTCGAAATCTACAAGGAGATTTATATTTTGCAGGAAAAAGAGACAAAATCAATCTCAAATTTTATAAGTTCCTCACGAAACCTTATACAAAATAGTGTTGAAGATGGGTTAAGTTAGTTATGGCAAATTTAAAAGAACAAAAAGGGTGTGTCACAAGTTTAGGGATGTTCGGAGGAGGAATTGTACTATAACAAAGTAGACTTGTGGACCATTCACCTACATGATTGGACATATCAAAAGGAGGACGATTTAAAAGAGCTGTGCCTACAATTAGGGAATTCGTCTGCTATGTACATAAGAGGTATGAGACTTCTATTTCAACAGGGAAATAGAGAAGGTCTTAATCTGATTAGTGAAGCTTCATATAAAAGGTATGATTTAGCGATATATGCAAATGCTTGTCTCCGAAGAATCTGTCATCCTGCATAGTGTTCTGGTGCTGAAGTTTGAATAGAGGTTGTGCATAAAGCCAAGAAGAAGCTGTCAAAGTACATCACAACACCATGGAATTATGAAATTACCCAATGGTTGATGGAAATGAAAGCCCTAATAGATGTGCCAAGCATTAAGGAATGGAATTATATTCCTAATTCTCCATATCATTTACCATTCAAAAGGCCGGGAGCGTGTGATAAGAGTTTATAGAAGGCGGAAAAATGGAGCTTTACAAAGAAGTTCACTAATTTATATGTTTAATCAATCTAATGATCTCTATATTTAGTCCATCTACATAGTCGACTATGTTTAATCTATATTTTTATTAAGAATGTAAACAATTTCATTATGAGATTATGTTGTTATCCAACTACGTGCGGAAAATAGTTTTAAACCCAAAACATTTCAATTACCCCGCGTAAACCTATAAACCCAAAAAAAATTCGCTATTATTTTAGTGGTGTTACGATTTGACATAAACACACAAATAAACCAAATCATGAAGAATATTCGATGTTCCTCTCGATCGATATTATTCAATTTCCTTAACATGTTAAGTACATATAAATGCAATAAATAAATTAGGTAAATCAGAATATATTTTGTATACCAATCATAAGTAATAATATTTCACACCAACCACTTCATCTCATTTTTTTGTTCTACTTGTATCGTTTGACTCATTCCTAAGCAAAAAAACACACACAAAATCTAAAAATCCAAACACAACAGTTGGAAATTTTATATTTGTTGTGGTATGTCGATAATTCTAAAAGGAAATGGGCATGTAGGGTTAACATCTTTAGGAAATGGATTACCAGTATTTCTCCAATTGGTCTTCAATGTCAATGCTCTGTGATGAACAAGTATACTTGATTAACAAACGTAAAATATGAAATAACAATTATAAATTTCTTTATGTTTTCTTTATTTTATATACTTCGCTGTTTATTATTATTTTATTTTTAGGGTCTCAAAACAGAGGCCACAATACAATACAACTCCTTTCATGAAATAAGTAACCATTTCGATGAAGGATCCTGGAAGTATATCCAAAACTTCGTTGTGATTTATAATCCAGTTCAATCGAGAAACAAAATCTTATAGACGAGAAAACTCATATATCAAATTGTTTCACGGCTGTTGATGATGATTTTTATGATTTTGTTGGCATCCACGCCATACTAAAGCGCAAAATCTCAACTACGTACACTATTTGTAAGTTTTCTCTTATATATGCATTTATAATTGTTATACTGATCTTATGTAGATATACTGCAGATGTTATTGGATGCATCAAATTCGTGGGTGAAATGGAATCATATGAACATAATAAGATCGATAGGAGAACTAGTTCTTATGATCTTGTTAAACAAGTTTGGTTCCATCTAAGTGAAAAAATAAAATCTTCATTTTACAGTTCATTTACGAGATTTTAAAATACTTGTTTCCACTTAAATTTTACATAAATTAAACTATTCTCATCTTTATTTTTTCCAATTGGGAAATACATCAAATTCTTAGCTAGGGGACAACATACGATTAAGTTTTAGGATTTTTGGCACTTTACTAGGAACTATGAATCAATTGTGATTTTGAGATTTTGGCATGTGAATAATAATTTAAGTAAATAAAAAAGTATTAAAATCACTTTTAATTATTACAATTTAGAAGTATATAATTTGTCCATTACTCATCAATTTACTAATTCTTTTGTTATTGTCTTTGTATTTAGGTACTTTGTTTGTCTAAAATTCAAGCATTATTTCACAACTTTACTTTGATTCAGATATTGAAGACGTTCATCTAATGAAGGTGTGGTAAATTATTGAACTTTTAAAATTTTGTATATAAAACATATATAGTTTCTGATGTCAAAAAGAAAAAGAAAACATAAATAGTTTCTTACTAACATTATTTTAATTTTTTATGTGTAGGTGTTTCTTTACAAAAGACAATGGATCTCATTTCAAGCCATGAATTTATATTCAATCCTTATTTATATTGGGATCAAAGTTATTGTGGATTTCCTTACTAAGACTTTATATAGTTACGATTAATATTTAAAATCATGGTTATTTGCAATTTGACGACTAAGTTACGACTACTGATGGGAAATTTTTCAAAAAAAATTGCGTAAATAATCCGGGTAACCAAACCAAATTTTATAGTCCAAAACATTTCAATTACCCACCTAAACCCAACAATTTTCAACTAAGTGTCGAGAAATCCTCATTTACCACAAACATAAACCCTGATTTATTTTATTGTTTCCCTTTTACGAAATCTCCTTCGAATCATCTCGCTATAATATTTCTCAAAATCCTCCTCTCTACCCACCCATCTCTAATTGATATCTCTTATTTGAATCTCTTATTCGAGGCTCTCAATTTTATCGCTAACTTTTGTAGAAAACCCATCGACCCTCTCCATCTCTTCTTTGAATCACTCAATCACGAAACTCTCCGTGATACGATGCTTGTATCTTCAGCTAAGAAAGGACATAAGAGACAAACCATTCCAAACGCTTCTCAGAGAGTTGTTCGGACCATCCACCCCTATACTTTGAAAAAAAACACTTATCCTCTATAGGTACAATACAACTTCACTCCGGCGGCCGTAGTTCCTCCGACTCAGTCGACTCAACGACAAGATAAAGACATGGTTATCGCCCAACCATCAACGTCAACACCCCATGTCCGGAACTATCCACCTCCACAAAAACTTTTCCAGAATTAGACTACTAATCAACGTGTCGATGCATCTCCAGCTTGAGAAGAAGTCTAGAACAGCTAAACTCATGTGCAAGACTCCCTAGTTTTGCCACTTAACCGCTCTCAGACTCATAGTCATCCATCTTCTAAAGATAACAACTTCCTCGACCAAATTCTTCCAGTTTTTCCGGATCTCTAGGAGGACACGTTGTGGGCTCTAAATGCTCTGATTCGGGTGCCAGACAAGGAAATGTTTACCATCGTCTTGTCTCCCATACAAACACCAAGTGGACTTAGTGTGGCTATTGTTATTTATTGTTTTTTAAGTTGTTGTTATAAAATTTGTTAGGACTTGTTCTAGTCTTATGCGTATTGTAATGGTCTATTTTTAAACCGTCTAGTTTGCTTCAAAATTTGATTGTTGGTTTGCTTACGAGTTATGATAGTCTGATGTGTTCGAGTCGTTGATGGTCATGATGTTAATCTTATAGTTATCATGCAATTGAGTTTTGATGTCTTAGGTTATCGAGTTATGATGGTCTAACGATAATCCGGTAACTTAGCATTTACATGATATCGTTTGTATCATTTGAGACATGACCAAACCATTAATAACTTTCTTATGTTAACTCATTTTTTCAGGTTTACCAATGACAGAGAATTAAAACTGGTTCGTAAGATTACTAATTTTTTTACAAACAAATTCCATCAACCCTACTATAGATGGTCACATGTGCCTTGTGATAAAGCAGAAAAATACTTCTCGAGTTTGTAGTACAGTTTCTCTCTTATATTCTTTACATATAGGTTTTCTTGTGTTGTTTTCACTACTGATATGTTTATTTTCTTCGTATTCTAGAAGACACACACCTGGGATCCCTTGATAACAAGGACAATTCAACAGTATTTCGAGGAGATATGTCAAAGACGGTTGAAAGACAGGAAGAGGAATTGTGAAGACCGATGAATATTGTTGAGGTATTCATCAAGACACATACAAAGTCAGATGATACGTATGTTGATCGGAAGGCGGAGAAAATCGCTGAAACATTTGAGAAGAACGTGAAAGAGAAGTTGGCAGAGCTCGTTGAAGAGACTTCACAAGTTTTTGACAGTGCTGCTTCGCGACCTCGAGAGCTCTCATCAGATGAATATAACTACATCTTTATTCAGGTAATGTAATGGGATTTTTCACAATCCACGTTTATAAATTCATGTCATGTTTTTTATTTATGTTTTTCTCTTACTCTTTTTATTTATAACATACCAGTCTGAAGGATGGTCGAGGAAATTCTTATGGAGTTTGAAGCCTTAAAGAGAACCTTTTAAGGGGCAAGCACAAGCAGGTGGGAGAATCTTCAGCGTTTGTGGATCTGCAAGACCAACTAAAGTAAGCTCGATGTAAAATCTAAGAGCAAGCTGCCCGTGAAGAACATCACGCCCGAGTTGCGACTGAGCAGAAGGCAAAGATCGAACACTTTTTCTTAGTGGAAAAGTATATGCAAGAAGGTGATCAGCAGTTTATGGAAATGTTTTCTACATGAGATGCATCATCAGACTTATTACATACAATGAAATGTGCCATTTTTGAAAATCTATCAGCCACAACAATATGGAATCCTTAGCAGTCCTAGTCCTAGGTATTCCAAGCATAATTTCCATAGAAATATCATTCCAATGATGCAAAGGAATGAGAAGAGGAGTATACAAACCATTTGGCTGAACTTTTGATTTGGATTGCTTACAAGTGACACTTATACCACAAACTCTCTCAACGTCTCTCTTCATATGTGGCCAATGGAAATGGTCTCTCATCACCTTGAGTGTTTTGGCAATGCCAAAATATCCCATGAGACCTCCACCATGAGCTTCCCTAACAAATAAGTCTCGAAGAGAACAATTAGGCACACATAAGCGGTTCTCATAAAATTAGAACCCATCTTGTCTATGGTAATGTCCTGAAGCAAAATTATCACAAGTTTAATATATATCTTGAAAATCAGAATCAGTTTCATAAATCTCTTTAACATGTTAAAATCCCAAAAGCTTTGCATCAAGAGTAGAGAGTAGAGTGAATGAATAATGCATCGGAAACTATATTATCCTTACCTTTATTATACTTGATGAAATAAGAGAATGTTCAATGAGTTCAACACACCGAGCATGTCTTTTATTTCCTAGATATGTAACTCTAATGAAAAGACATGCATTTTTATTGGTCTAATCTCACATTTTTTTTCCTGTATCAGTGCATCAATGTCTAGTGCTTTTTCACTCAAAGCATAGTAGAAAATGCTAAGCAATAGATGAAACATATGAGAAATCTGATATCACGAGTGAACGGTTAAGATACATTCATGCTGAAAGAAAGAGGAAACTTTTCTTGTTTGAAATGAAACTTTATGTATTAATCAATGGAACCTATATGTTCTCCATTTTTTTGGTACACTTTATTCAAAACAATTTTGGAAGAAAGAATTATTAAGAAAACGAAAAATTAGCAGATCTAGAGACAAAGAGCATCAAGACTTGACCCCATTTCAAATAACGATCATTCTTTGAAACTTCAACGGAAACTAAATTACACATTCACATGGATTGCACAAAATGCAAAGTAAAACCATTGTGATACATTATTTCTTCTATTTATAAAGATAAAAAGCTTTCGTGGAAGGGATTAAGTTTCCTATCGAGTCTTGTGGGTGTTCCTGGAAGACTTCATCTGGAGACAACACAATGTGTTGATTTCATAATCGCAAAAGTCTTTGTCAAAGCGGATTTGACAAAAGAGCTTCCAAAGGCGTTGATCTTCAATATCCAAGGAAAGGATACACTGATTGAATATGTTCTTCTGGTTCAATGTTCATTGAAATTGAATATGTGTTCGACAACTGCATCACTATTTGCTTGCAAGGATTACCTTGCTGCCTTGTACAACAAAACAATGTACAAGAAGCTATGTCTAACTCTTGATAGCATACAACTACATATTTGCATGAGGGACAAGGTCACATGACCATATTTAAAAAAGTGTGTGAGACGTCTTTAAGCACGTACGACAAACCCACTTCAAACTCAACTACGTATTTCACATTCACTATTACATGACGACGTCAATTGATTACATTTACGGTCGAATAAACCCAAAAAGGCTCAACCAACCCCACTACAATTGAGCCCTTGCGCGTGCGGTGTGGCGGGGGTTACCGATCACTAATATGCTAAACAATAAGCCAATTTTAAAGATGAAGGGATGAAGATTAGGTACATTATTATCCTGAGAAGCTTGTGGATCGTTCGCACAATGGTATTAATGAGTCATGTCGCCTAAATAATACGTAATGGTGTATCTAATAATCGGATATGCCGTTGGCCCTATTGTATGGGGTATAGGGGTTGGTTCAGTTGGGGGGCACCACGTGCTGGAATGCCAGTGACCTACGACTGGAAGAATATTGGAGGAGGCCAAGGTAGACAAATCAAAGGCGATTGATGGTTATTTGTTATGACCACATCTAGGTTTTCGATATTTTCTAGGTAAATAAGAGGAAGGGGTGATGTAGTTGTTCGGGCCATGATCGATTTCTTTTACCCTTTATATGGTTTATTATCGTGGTAGTCTTCTCCAAACCATTTCTTGTTTTGATCTTAACTGAGTAACATTTTTTCCAATATATCTCTATTTTTACATGTATTATACAAATATTGTTATTTTCTCTATATATAGAGGATATTTATTTTTAGTTTTAAAATAAAGATGGACTTTTTAATTTGTAAAAAATTCCTTAAACTTTTAAATCATTTTATTTATGACTAATATTTTTAATACTTAATAATAAGATTTAATATATTATAAATAATAATGTTATATATTTAATATAAAATATCAAAATATATAACATTTGTGGAAACTTTTATTGATCATTGTGAAAAAATAATACATCAATATTGATGGTTAAAATTTTTAATATGTTTTATGTTTTCACTAAAATGTAATGTATTTTCCTTATATAATAAATGTTTACTTTATATACTATTATAATTTTATAAAAGTTTCATAAAAATATAATAAATGGGTTACTTTGCAACATTTGTAAATAAATGTACTAATACTAAAATAAAAGTAAGAGTTTAAAGAGAATATTCATTTTTAGAGGAAAAATATAAGAATATATCATAGATGATTACACATTTATTATAGTTACTATGTACAGTTTTTTTCTTGGGCATTTTAGACGTTTAAACTTTTTAATTTATCTATTTTTGCAAATAATAATTTCAATTTAATAAGTCTTCAATAGTTTTTAGTCTATTGGTAATTGGGTCATAAGTTTGACTGAAAATTATGGTAACTGCCAAAGAAACAATTCAACCATATTAACTCACAACTTCATTATATGTCGTTGACCCAAAAAAATTAAACATATTTCCAAATATCAACCTCCTTCGATACTGCTTTAGATAAGAAGATGGATTTACATTATGTACAAATTTTGACAGTAACTAAAAACAAAAATCAAAGGAAGAATGTTAAGAAAATAATAACAATCAAAACAAATTTAAGAACCAACAGATGAGAATGAAAGGCGTGCCATCCACGCCTTAATGGTTATCTTCTCGCTCTCTTTTTTTTTTTTTTTTTTCTATTTTGAAATCTTTTATCTGATGATGCTTTTCTCTTCCGTCTTTTCGTAAAACTATTTTCTCATCGTTCGTTTTCATTTTCTGAAAATCGTACTTGGGATGATATGATCTTCCAGAATCTAAAGATTAGGCTTCATTAATCTCTCTTCAAAAGTTAAATTGTTCTCTGTTTGTTTTAATCCCAGAGTCGCATTTTTGTTGCATCTTTTATGAAGGTACGAACAGTTGTTATCTTGATTAACGAATTTCGATTTTGTTCAGATTTAGTGAATGGGATGAACACGAAAGATCTTATTTGAATCTAATTATCTGATCATAAGAAACTTAACAGATACGTCTAAATATCTTGCATTCATCTTGTGATTTCTTGGTAATTAATTTGCAGTTGCGTAACAATGGTGGATGATGCTAAAGTTTCCAGTGACCTTTCTTTACTTCCTGATCTCAATGACGATTTCGCATCGCCTTTCAATAATAGTATGGAATTCGATTCATCCATTCTTGATCTCATAAACTTGGAAGATGGACGAGAGACACCAAATCTCTTACCAGACCATAATCCATTTCTTGAATCTGTGGAAAAAGATGAAGAAGATCCACATTTTGTTGTTGAAGCAGAGTCTCAAAAGGTTTACGTTGCACCAAGAGTCATGATAAACCATCAGGACTCGTTTTCTATAGACTCTCGCATTGACTGCATTGAAGATGCAAGGATTAGTTTGCCGGACTCACCTAGAGGAAGCCAAGATCTCGGTCTCTCACGTCTTAGAGTTCCTGGTTCTCCAAGAGCTTTTGTGCATCCAAGAACATCTGGATCGCCACGTTTCGGGTCACCCACGAGTCCTGTTTTGATCGATACGGCTGCACCGTTCGAATCCGTCAAGGAAGCAGTTTCCAAGTTTGGAGGGATCACAGATTGGAAAGCCCATAAAATCCAGACAATAGAGGTAAAGATAAAGGTTTTGGTTTCATTACTTTTTGCAACTTGTGTAGATGCATGGTTCATTAGACTTAAGTGTTGGATTTATATGATTGTTTCTAGAGACGTAAGACGGTGGATCAAGATCTTGAGAAGATACAAGAGGATATCCCTGAGTACAAGAAACAGGCGGTTGTAGCGGAAGAGGCGAAACAAGAGGTGATAATGGAGCTTGAGAGGACAAGGAGTGTCGTCGAAGAGTTAAAAATCGAGCTAGAAAAGGCTGAGAAAGAGGAAAAACAAGCGAGACAAGACTCTGATCTTGCAAAGCTGCGAGTGGAGGAAATGGAGCAAGGGATATCTGACGAGTCAAGCATCGCAGCCAAAGCGCAGCTCGAGGTGGCAAAATCGAGGAATTTGTCAGCGTTTTCTGAGCTCGGAAATGTAAGAGAAGAGATAGAAATGGTCTCTAATGAGTATGAATCTCTATTGAAAGAAAAAGAATTGGCTGCGAAAAAAGCAGAGGACTCTGTTTTGGAAGCTAAAGATGTAGAGAAACAGATGACAGGTTTGACAATAGAGGTGATTGCCACCAAGGAGTTATTGGAGTCTGCACATGCGGCTCATCTCGAAGCTGAAGAAAATAAATTCGAAGCAGCCATGGCTCGAGACCAGGACGTTTATAACCGGGAGAAGGAACTCAAAATGGTGGAAGATGAGATCGATAGGCTAAGACAAGAGATACATGCGGCAGATGACGTGAAAATCAAACTAGAGACTGCTTCTGTACTTCAACAAGACTTGAGGGCCGAAATAGCGGCTTACAAGGACTCAAACGATAACATTGTGATGGGAAAGAGAAACAACAATGAGATACAAGCAGCGGTTGATTCGGCAAGGAAGGAGCTTGAAGAAGTTAAAGCCAACATTGAGAGAGCAAATTCTGAGGTGAAAATGTTGAAGATCATCGTCGGATCATTGCAGTCTGAATTTGAAAGAGAGAAGAAAGATCTCTCAGAAACCAAACAAAGAGACAGCGAAGAAGCAAGAGATGCGAGATGCGCAGAAATAGCCAACAAGTTGCGAGAAGCTAACAAGGAAGCAGAAGAGGCAAAGGCACTTGCCATAGCTACTCGAGAGGAGCTAAGAAAGGCCAAGGAAGAGTCAGATGAAGCGAAATCAGGAGTCTCTGCAATAGAGAGTAAGTTAACTGAGGCGAAAAGGGAAATGGAAGCTGCAAAAGCTTCTGAGAAGTTGGCCTTAGCTGCAATAAAAGCATTGCAAGAGACTGAATATGCTAAAAATATTGAAGACATTAGTAGTTCACCAAGAAGTATAATAATTTCCGTGGAGGAATATTATGAGCTAAGCAAGCAGGCACATGAGGTAGAGGAAGCAGCCAATAGAAAGCTAGCAGAGATCGTCTCTCAGATCGAAGGGGCTAAGGAAGAGGAATCAAGAGTCTTGGAAAAGCTAGAGGAAGTGAATAGAGAAACAGCTTCACAAAGGGAAAAGCTAAAAGAAGCAATGGGGAAAGTAGAGAAGGCTAGAGATGGGAAGGTCGGTATGGACCACGAGTTGCGAAAATGGAGTTCAGAGAACGGGAAGAGGAGCCCCAAGTCTAGTCCAGAGGGTGGGAAAAAGGAGAATCATGACTTAGGTAAGTCGAAATCGGCCTTACATTCAACACGATCATTTGCATTTGGTGAACAAGGAGATAGTAGTAATGTGATACCTGAAACAAAGAAGAAAAAGAAGAGGTTTTCTCTTCTGCCAAAAGTCTTCATGTTCTTGTCAAGGAAGAAATCCAACAAGTGAACCAAATTCAGGTAGGTTTTATCATCCCTTTTTCGACATTTTCGATTTGTATTTTGTTATGAAAATGGGAAACAGAGTGTCTGAATCTCATACAGTGGGGTGTAAAACTGGCGGTATTGAGAGACAGCAATGAACTTCTTCAAGTTTATTGGTTAGATTTGTTGTACTCTCAATGAATTAAAGGTAATTGATACACTTGCCGAGCAGTATATCCAGTTAAGAAACCGAGGTGAAGAGGGTTTGGATGATGGTCTTATGCCATGGATTGGAGAGATGCTCAACAAGGTTATCGGTAGGACCAGCGTGAGTCACAGAGGCTTGAACGAAGAACCCTAGCATCGCCATCATTGCCAGACGACCTGTTAAAAATGTCACATATGAGTATGAAGCAAACCAAAATGAAAACTCGGTTAGCGAAACCTATTACCATTCTTGATCTCCTTAAGCTTCCAGTCATGAGCGTTTTCGATATCCTTAGCAAGGCCTAGTGGATTCAAGAGCGGTCCTCCGGGATATCTAAAACCAAAGTTAACTAATTTCTCATCCTAAATAAACTACAAAAGTTGAATCATGGAAGAAAAATTACCCGGGCTCGAGCCCTTCGAGTGCTGCTTCAAGTCCAAAGAAAGATCCTTCTGTGGCCTGAGATCCTGGAGAGACGAAATCCATATACCTTTTGGTCTCAGCAAAGCTGTTGAAACAAAAGAGGATCATTATCATTTCTGAGCTTTCGTTGGTTTTAAACAATGGAGACTAGATAGAGAGATGATGATTACCCCATAAGTAGAAACTGTATAACAATGAGAGTTTTTGTGCTGGCAAAATCAAATTTCATTGCTCCAGCTTCATACCAAACCGGTAAGTTGCTAATCCCTGTGATACGAAGAAGCTATATGAAACCAAAACAAAGCTCTTCATTAGCCATTTTTGGTGAGATTTTAACATTTCAGCATTGAGGAAAATGGTGAAAGGGTTGTATTATTACATCGGTGAAGAGTATTCCGGCAACACCGAGCATGGCGAAACGAGAGTGGACAAGCTCTGCTTGAACATACCATTTCAAGCTTTTCGGATCTTCTCCTAACCCGAGCGGGTCAAACCCGTAATCTCCAGCTAACCTTTTTCCAGAGAAACAAAAAGATTTGGTTTTGGGAACGAAAGTTTTTTCTTTTTATTCTGAACCAAAGCTTTTTGTGTGTAAAGAAAAGACAGAAATGAACTCACTTTCCGTCGAGGTAAGGAGGAGGGTCGAGGCCAGGTAGCCACGTGGGACGTTGTTCAACGGCTGCCGTTGGATTGACGCTTCGTCCTCTTGCGGCTCCAACGGATGAGATTCGTCGTCTTGTGATGACGACGGATGAAGAGTCACGACTACGGAGCAGAAATCCTCCGGCGATTCCACCGCGTAAAAAGACGGACATTTCCTCTGTTTTCGCTACGTTGTTTCGGCTCTGACACTGTTATCTGCAGTTGAAGCTACATTGTCCACACAGAATAATCTTTTTTTTTTAATCTATAGGGAAAAATACTCGAAAGAATATTAATCATTGGATTAAAGATCCGTTTGAGTCTGCATCGTCCTTTTTTAGATGACGTTGTCATCCGTTGAACAAAAGGCCAAAAACCAACGAAGGCAAAAATATGTACATCAATATAAGATGAAATATCAACTTGCTAAGATTCGTGTTTTTTTTCGGATAACAATAATATCCAAGGTCTTTCTAGTGAAATTTTTTTTTTTTTTAATCAACTTCTAACAAATGTTTTTTTATTTCTATCAATAAGATTAATATTATAATACTTATCTATTAAGATAATGCTTATCCATTATTAATAATTTAATATTTGTGGTAAAATATATATTCTAAGACCGTTTGTTACTCGACTATAAATAGCCCTAAGATTTTTCACTTTTGGTAAGAGACCAAGAAATCAAAGTAGTAATAAAAGAGATATATTACTACAGTTTTGATCATCTCTCTCTCGTACCAACACCACCACCACTTATCTATCTCCCTCTTCCATACAAATAGCAACATAATAATCTATTTTATATATGCGATCATATATCTCTATATACATATTTATTATATAAATAAATTCACAACACGTTATCAGCACGACCGTCTCTTGATCCGGTCAAATACCAAAAATGTGAGGTTTGATTATGATCAAATTTTTTTTACGAAAAAAAATTATTATGTCTTTTATATTTCTGTTCATATATTATTTTCAGAAAGATAGGCACTGCCTTCTCCGAATCGATCGTTATGGCAGGCTATGCCTCCAGGATCTGATCACATGGCAGACTATGTCTCCTCAGATCATATTTATGGAGTGGTAGGTTAAGCCTCCTCCTTATCATTATGGTAGGCTATGCCTCCACGATTTGATCACATGGTAGACTATGTCACCTCGGATCATATTTATGGAGTGAGAGATTATGCCTCCTCCTTGAATTTATGGTAGGCGCCGCCTCCTCGATTATTCTAATCTAACTTTTTAATTATGCATTTAAATTTCGCATTTATATTTATGCGTTTAAATTTATGCATTTAAATTTATGCCTTTAAATTTATGCCTTTAAATTTATGCATTTAAATTAGAGAAAAGGCATTATTTGGCACTAAAAACATGTCCAATCACAAGCGTGGCACTTAATTCTCCGTGTCAAAACAATAGCATTTTTAATTCGGGCAATTTACCATTGTACCCTTCCTCTTGTCAAGCTATTAGGTCACGATTGTGAGACGGCGGAGATTCGACGGCGATTCCGATGATTGACGACGGAGATTGACGACGGAGAGATTCCGCTCCACCTCGGCTTGTGCTACTCCGATACAGATAGATAACAAGCGAGGTAAGAATCGAAGTAAGAATCGAAGCAAGAATATTATCGGTTTGATTTCGTTGCCTTAGCTTATTGATGTGTTCACTACAGTGTCTGCTGCGATTGACGACGGAGATTTACGACGGTGCTAGTCCGATACAGATAGATAACAAGCGAGGTAAGAATCGAAGCAATAATAGTATCGGTTTGATTTTGTTGCATTAGCTTATTGATGTGTTGACTGCAGTGTCTGTTCTTTTCAACCGATTTCGTTTCATTAGCTTATTGATTTGTTCATTATTATGAATCTGTATAATCTCCAATGTCTGCTGTTCTCAACCGATTTCATTGCCTTAACTTATTGATGTGTTCACTCCAATGTCTGCTGTTCTCAACCGATTTCACTGCCTTAGCTTATTGATGTGTTCACTCCAATGTCTGCTGTTCTCAACCGATTTCACTGCCTTAGCTTATTGATGTGTTCACTCCAATGTCTGCTTCATTTCCTTAGCTTATTGATGTTTTCATTATTATGAATCTGAATAATCTCCAATGTCTGCTGTTCTCAACTGATTTCATTGCCTTAGCTTATTGATGTGTTCATTATTATGATTCATTTCCGTTTTGTGGTTGTAGATCATGTTGGATATTTATTGTGTCCAGGGCCGGCCTTGGGCTAAAGCTGGTAAAGCCCATGCTTTAGGCGCCAAAATCATGTTATATATTTAAAGGGCATCAGGTTCAACAAATGTGATTGTGGTGTAGTGGTTATAAGTCTCCTTTCTTCTCTGGAGGTGCTGAGTTCGATGGCATATGGTGACATTATACATACTATTTTTTCTATAGGCTTTAGGCGCCCAAGTGTATTGGGCCGGGCCTGATTGTGTCTGTGGTGAATGGAAAAGAGACGAGAAGATGCAGTGGGAATTTGAAGTTGATGATAGCAGAAGAGCCTCACTGTTTGATGTTGAGGAAGAAGTCAGTTTCAGTGATCTAGTAAAGATTATCACCGAAGACTTTGATATAAAGAATAGGCAGTTTAGTCTTTCTTATGGGCTTCCTCAACGAATGAAGACTTTTGTCGAAGAGTTTCCTCCAATAGCTATAGGAAATGATCGACAATTAAGAACCTTTATCAACAAAAGAAAGGTTGATCCTGAGATGATCCGTCTTTGCTTAACGGTTAATAATTGGTTCTTGAATAGCTTTATAATTGTAAAACTTTTAAATTCATATTGATTTACTTTGTTATTTATTTCAGGTTGGTGATATATATCCTCCAGTATTGGAGAATGATTGTAGCACAACTGAAGAGGTAATGTCTTTTTACTAGACGAAATATCTGTTTAGTAGTTGTTGTTTATTATTCAGTAAAGTGTTCAAGATTAACAGGATAGATTTCCTAATCAGATAAAGATCTTATTTGGTCACTCTTTGTTGTAGGTAAATGTCAGTTCGAATATAAATGGCATGTTTCAAACTGCTGCAAACAAGAATTCGCATGGAACACAGAATGTAAGACTTCTTGCACCATTATTGTAGACGAAATATCTGTTTAGTAGTTGATGTTTATTATTCAGGATAGTCTTCCAGATTAACAGAATCTTAGTTGGTCATTTTTTGTTGTTGGTCATTCATTGTTGTAGGCAACTCCAGAAACCAACAATTCGTCATCAACTTATGATAGAGGAGAGCCTTCTGTTCTTTTGCATCCTGTTCCAGATCTTCCTCCTCTTCGTACCGGGTTTTCTCCTTCAACATCAGGTGATGTTATATGTGTCAACAGATACTTCAAGAACAAGCCAGAGATGATAACAAAGATGAAGAATTGGGCGTTGGAGTGGAAGTTTGAATTCAGGACGCTTTGGTCAAATAAGGATAGAGTTATTTTAGGTTGCGTTGATGCTAAGTGCACTTGGAAGATGCGGGCAACAAGGCTTCCAGATTCTCAGTTTTTTGTGGTGAAGAAGTATGTACATGGACATACTTGTGACACGACCCACAGAAACGCGAATCATAGGCAAGCAAGTGCAAAACTGCTTGGTGCTTTAATTTGCAGCAACTACGGAGAAAAAAAGGATGGTCTCAATCCGAAGCAGATTATTGAGCAAGTTAGGATACATCATGGGGTTCAAATCAACTACAAACAAGCATGGAGAGTGAAAGAAGAAGCTCAGAAATTAATGAGAGGTACTCCTGAAGACAGTTATTATAACTTGTCCAAGTGGTTGTTCAAACTTCAAGAGACAAATCCTGGATCAAAAACGTATCTTGAGATGGATCCTGCTGGGAAGTTCAAGTATGCATTTGTTGCATTTGGAGCATCAGTAAGAGGTTTTTCATTGATGAGGAGAGTTATAGCTGTTGATGGTACATTCCTCAAGGGTAAGTTTAAGGGGACTCTACTAGGAGCTAGTGCACATGATGGGAACTTCCACTTATACCCTCTGGCATTTGCAATTGTTGATTCAGAGAACGAAGAAGCATGGTCTTGGTTTTTCAGAGGGTTGACATTTATGATCCCTGATGCAGAAGACCTTGTTTTTGTTTCTGACAGGGCTCAAAGCATCGCAGCAGCTCTTGCAAAAGTTTATCCTCTTGCTCATCATGGGATTTGTAGGATTCATATGATCAATAACATCAAAACAAGGTATGGAAAAACCGGACTGATTCCTTTGGTAGAATCTGCTGCTAATGCCTATACAGTCCATGAGTTCAATGCGCTGTTTAGTGATATAAGAGATGGAAGTCCAAGCTTAGCTAAGTATTTGGTAGATGCAGATGTCACGAAGTGGGCTCGTTGCTTTGCTCCAGGAAACAGGTACAATATTATGACCACAAACATTGCAGAGTCTCTGAATTCGATGTTAAAAATGCCTCGTGAGTTGCCAATAATCTCACTGCTGGAGACTATCAGATTGACGCTCACGACATGGTTTCACGAGCGCCGGGAAGCTGCCAAGAAAAATGAGAGTATTGTTACACCTCGTGTAGTGAAGAAGCTGGTATCAAGATATGATGCTGCTATGACACTTAATGTCTACCAGGTTGATAGATATGTGTTTGAGGTTAAAGATGAAGCTAGGAAGTTTGTTGTGAATCTGGAACAGAAGCATTGCACATGCAATGTTTTTGATATAGATAGGATTCCTTGCATTCATGCTGTTGCTGCTGCTAAGCGTTCAAAGTTGGATGAGAACAAATATGTGGATGCTTTCTACTCCGCAGAAGTGTTTGCTAAAGATTATGCTGAAAGCATACATCCTTGTGGAGATTTGACTACATGTGAGTATCCAGAGGCTGTGGCTGGCTATTCATGTCCACCACCAAAGACTAAACAAAGCAGTGGCAGACCTCCAGCTAAGAGGATCAGATCAGTTGGAGAGTTTGGAGTTCCAGGTTCTAAATCCAAATCACATAAGTGCAGTAGATGTGGTGTTCCTGGCCATAACAAGAGCTCCTGCAGAACAGCGATATGAGGATAAGATTTGGAGTTTACACATGGATGCTTGCAAGGATTACGAGGATGACACATCATACATTACTTTCCGAATTATTCTTCTCAATATGATACTCTCCCTTTATTTATCATTTATAAGTGTTTGCAACATTATTTGATGAGATTTGATTGAACATTGGGCTCTCTTGAACATTTCATATTTTTTTCGTTTCAGGAACAAAAATGTATCGTCTCTTTTAAATGTTGGCTGAAAACGATTAAAAGTTTTAAGTAATGCGTTCCTAAAACTGATTTATTGTTTCCTGAAAGGTTTCAATTTAGAGTTACGAATGTAAAAATATTCGTAATACCTTCCTTGAAAAGTGTAAGTTCTTCCAGAATTTTATTAGTTGTTATCAATATATATAAATTTCAACTTAGTATAATATTCGAAGTATTAACTTAGCCTAGTGCCTAAATAACATAATTGCATATAAATCATGTCCCAAGTTCGAACCAATTTGACAATTTATTATTATTTTTTAAAATTAAATAATTTTGGAAGACCTTCCTGAATAACTGTAATAGTTTCATCTATATTCAGATGTACTATAATATACAAGTTAGTTTGCTTTATGAATATCATTCAAGTCCGACGACCAAAATTTGAACAAATTTTTAAAATTATAGATTTAATTTAATACTGCTTCCTGAAAACTATCGGTTTCAAAATTTACGGTTACCCATTGTTTTTGTCTGAAAAGTTACATGTTGGAAAGTGTGTGACTGGTCAAAGATGAATGAATTGGAAAGATGTAACTTGTCAGTGATTGTTTTAAAAGTTGCATCGGTTCACTATTTCCAAAGTCGACTGGACACCCATTTCCTTTGTCTATATATAGAGTCACATTTACATATACAAATATATCGATTTGTTTCACTTGTTTCTTCCTTTCATTCTTCGAATTTAGGTATCTCTGTCTCTTTCTCATTTACAATTATGTATCTCTTTCATCTTTCATTTGGCCAGTTTTTAAATACAATTTCAATTTTTAATGCTTTCCTTTCGCTTTATAAGAGAAAGGTTGAAGAGTTTTTACATGTGTTTTTTCTAAAAATGTTGCATGCGTTTCCATATGTTGTTGTAATTCAGAAATATATATATATCTATATATCTATATCTAAACATGTTGCTTGCGTTTTATTCAGGAAATCATGTCGCTCCTACAAATACATGTTAAGAAGGCTCTGAAAAGTTTGGAGAAGAATCCACTTCCATTTGTTAGCATTGGTCCGGTCGAAGATGACTTTTACAAGTGGGAAGGCATGATGATTGGACCTGAAAATTCTCCATACGAAGGAGGCGTGTTCAAATTTTCTCTCTGGTTTCCTGTTGAATATCCTTTCAAACCACCAAGGTTCTTCTTTAAAACAAAGGTCTATCATCCGAACGTTGATAAGAATGGGTACGTTTTAATTCCTAAGTTGATAGTCTTGAGGGAGTGGACAATTCTGGATACCATTCCAAAACTTCTGGAATCAATTCATTCTTTGCTGAAAGAACCAAAAGTTGGAGAAGATGATCAGGTTGTTGATGAAATTGCGGACCTCTACATATCTGACAATGTTGTGTTCAAATCCCTTGCTGAGGCGTGGACTAGGGAGCATGCTACTATCTGAAATTACATTTTATTATGAATATTTATGTTTTGCCATTGTTTGTTATTTAAGACTAAATCTATCTATGTACCTCCTCTCTCTTTATATTGTTGTAATGATATTTATGTTTTAAGAATGTTTGTCCCGTTTCTTATTAATTCAAAACACTTTGTATTCAAACCTTATTGCCACAATGTTTATGAGACAAATTATAAATTGATTTAACTAAAATATTGACGGTGATTCAGTAATTACACAAACCAAAAGAATGATGGACAATCGTTTCGAATTAAGATGAACAAATTTCTTTAAAAATATTTGGGTATAGCTTCCTGAATATATATTATGATTTCCATAAAATGAAGTAATTTAAGAGATGAAAGTCTTATCTGATTTCTAATGACGTAGTTTGAGTTCAAAAAAGAACATACTAATTTATCTCATGAAAGCCGCAGTCTTGAATTCAATTGAACAACTTTACAAAGATGATAGGAAACTCTTGATGAATGGTTTGCAGAATATCCCCTAAAAAGGGGTGGTTTTGTTATTCGAGAGTGTACATTAATTTGTTTGGGGTTTAGGGTTTACAAGTGGTTTAGGGTATAGATTTTAACCACTAGAAAGAGTATATACACTATTCCATAGTTTTAATTAATTTTCTTGGGTTCATCAAGTAGTGGTTTAGGGTATAGATTTTAACCACTAGAAAGAGTATATACACTATTTTGCTTGGGTTCATCCAGTAGTGGTTTAAGGTTTAGATGTTTGCGCTTAGGGTTTAGAGTCTAAAAACAGGTTAGGAAGACGTTCCTAAAGTGTAATACGTTTTAATTAATTTGCTTGGGTTCATCAAGTAATGGTTTAGGGTATATATTTTAACCACTAGAAAGAGTATATACACTATTTTGCTTGGGTTCATCCAGTAGTGATTTAGGGTATAGATTTTAACCACTAGAAAGAGTATATACACTATTCCATAGTTTTAATTAATTTGCTTGGGTTCATCAAGTAGTGGTTTAGGGTATAGATTTTAACCACTAGAAAGAGTATATACACTATTTTGCTTGGGTTCATCCAGTAGTGGTTTAGGGTATAGATTTTAACCACTAGAAAGAGTATATACACTATTTTGCTTGGGTTCATCCAGTAGTGGTTTAGGGTATAGATTTTAACCACTAGAAAGAGTATATACACTATTCCATAGTTTTAATTAATTTGCTTGGGTTCATCAAGTAGTGGTTTAGGGTATAGATTTTAACCACTAGAAAGAGTATATACACTATTTTGCTTGGGTTCATCCAGTAGTGGTTTAGGGTTTAGATGTTTGCGCTTAGGGTTTAGAGTCTAAAAATAGGTTAGGAAGACGTTCCTAAAGTGTAATACGTTTTAATTAATTTGCTTGGGTTCATCAAGTAATGGTTTAGGGTATAGATTTTAACCACAAGAAAGAGTATATACACTATTTTGCTTGGGTTCATCCAGTAGTGGTTTAGGGTATAGATTTTAACCACTAGAAAGAGTATATACACTATTCCATAGTTTTAATTAATTTGCTTGGGTTCATCAAGTAGTGGTTTAGGGTATAGATTTTAACCACTAGAAAAGAGTATATACACTATTTTGCTTGGGTTCATCCAGTAGTGGTTTAGGGTATAGATGTTTGCGCTTAGGGTTTAGAGTCTAAAAATAGGTTAGGAAGACGTTCCTAAAGTGTAATACGTTTTACTAAATACAGCAGAAAATAAAAAAAATACCCATATAGGGATTCGAACTTGGGACATGAGAGACGTTATGTACGCAGTTAGTTTAAGAATTGTATAAACCATCTGAGCTATCTATTCGGACTTGTTAGTTTGCGAATTCATTTATTGTTATCAAATAACGTTTCAGATTCAAAACCAAATAAGATCTTATCGCTTTTAATCCTCTTTGACGAAACTCTTTGTAGATCCGGAAAAAAACTTTAAAAGGGGATCGAGCCAGATTCTCTTCCATTTTCTTCATCATTTCTGGGAAATCGATTTGCATTCTCTGTCTAAATTACCGGGCCAATCAGGTACGCAATTTCTTTGATATCTCAAGTATTTCCTATTGGAAACTAGGGTTCTCAGGTATTTATGAATTGTGATTGCAATCTTGACAGATATGGGCCGTTATAGTTATAGCCAGCCATCAAGTTCAAGTGCTAGTCTTGCTGATTCTGATTCTGTAGGTAATGCTGCTGTAGGTAAGTATGTTGTTGGTAACATGAGTCAATTTAGGTACGGCTGATTGTTGAAGAAAATGATTACAGTCTTGCTGATTCTGATTCTGTAGG
The DNA here is from genome assembly GCA_030180135.1 of Orychophragmus violaceus. NCBI lineage: Eukaryota > Viridiplantae > Streptophyta > Magnoliopsida > Brassicales > Brassicaceae > Orychophragmus > Orychophragmus violaceus. The sequence continues at coordinate 62,996,301 of CM058229.1, forward strand.
TAATGTTGTTGTTGAAGAAAATGGGATGCTTACGGTTTGCTATTGCGGACGTAAGGCAATACTCAAGACATGCCATTCTCAATTGAATCCGGGTAGAAGGTTTTTTACTTGTTCTAATTCTGATGATGGAGAATGTCACATTTGGAAATGGTGGGACGAGGCTGTGACAGAAGATTTGGTCGCTCTTAAGAGTGATTTTGCTGAAATGTCATTAAAAATGCAGTTCTTGACCATTGTTGAATCACAGACAATGCGTGATGACATTATAAAAGCTCATGACAAGATTGATGCATTGAGGAAGCTTCAGGTAGAGAATGAAGAAAGGATTGCAAAGCTAGAGAAAGTTTTGATAACCAATAATAAGTCGTTTGCTGCAATGGTACCATATATTCTGTTGGTGGCATTTGCTCTTCTGTTTGTACTTCTTCTCATATGTGCTAAGTTTTAATTGATGTTATGACTTATGATGTCATGACCTTAGATACTTGGTGTGTGTTTCTTATGGAATGCTTTTGGACAATCTTCCAAAATTTGTAAAATGTTTTGTAACATAATTAATAAATATTAGGCATTAAGACTTCAAATATCCTTCTGTTACAACCAAAATGTTCATAGATCTTAAAAAGAAATAAAGCAAAAACAAGCCCAACAAACAATCAGTTTGACCCCCAAATGTTCGGTCCCTGTCCTGATGTCCACTTTTCAAAGGTATCTGGAATGACTCTGCAGAAGTACTCCATTTCTATATCCCAAAAACATTTGTCGCACATGTTACCTTCTTTTTCAATTTCACTCCACGGGGATATCCAGTTTGTAAGCGTAGCACAAGAGCAATTATAAACTCCTCCCATATTGAGTTGGAAACTCCTTGCTGTGATGAATTCTGGCGGTTGTCTTGGAGGATAAGCATTTAGGCTAATTTTTCTAACAATCTGTCTAAGTTTTTCAGCAGATGCTCTTGTGAACTCGAACTTTCCAAATAACTCATCGTCACTATCTTTATTAAATGTCTTCCTTATCATACCGTATGAGTATATCGCCACTTCATAACCACGATTGGCTGCATTCTTCACTGCTTCAATTCCATCGTTTTGACTTTCAGTGTACAGGAAGTCAGAGATTCCTTTCAGGAACAAGGCTGATGTGTTATCCGCTTGGTAACACTTACGAATGAAACCATCAGTTGCACCAATATAGTTTCTGCGCGCACGAACTAGATCAACGGATTGGTAGAATTCTTCTCTTTACGCCATATCTCTTACTGTTTTACAAATTATCTTCGAATGCTTGAGATCCATAAAGTTATCCTCGCAAGTATGAATGAGTACCTTCATGATTAGATCCTCTGGCAGCGCAAGAAGATTGAAAGGCTTGATGGCTTTTCTTGCCCTTGTAACTGAACGTGTCTCGTAATGATACATTTTGTGTCCTGGTAAATACCAGTAATCGTCTATCATATTTGCCTTTCGAAGATGAGCACTGTTATGACAATTATAGAAAACAGTTCTTTATATAGAGTCGAAAGGCGGTTTTTAGAAAACAAAGAGACATGAATTCCTAGAGCAACGAAATGAAAAGACGCATATTAAACAAAGAGACATGAATTACGTGTCTCTATGATGAAGATGACTTTTGATTATATCAAAAGCTATATATATCTCTTATTTAGACAAGACAAAAACGATATATCGCGTTTCTTGATATTCCTAGAGCAACGAAATGAAAAGACGTTTCCACCAATGACGTAAACTATTGGAACTCGTAGTGTAATGAGTAGAACTGACAGTTAATTACTGTGATTTACTGTAGTGCAACTTGTTGATATTTGTACATATTACATCTGTTTTGTTAGACAAATTACCTTGGGCTTTTCCTATTTTATTGGGCTCATACCAAAATTGATCATTTAGAAGTGTTTTCAAAATTATTTGATGGAACATTTCATGTTTTTATCGTTACAGGAACAAAAATTTATCATCTCTTTTAAATGTTGGTTGAAAACCATTACAGGTTTTAAGTAATGCGTTCCTAAAACTGATTTATTGTTTCCTGAAAGGTTTTGAATTTCCAGTTATGAATGAGAAAATATTCGAAATACGTTCCTTAAAAAGTGTAAGGTCTTTTCAGAATGTTTTAAATTGTTGTTAATATATACTACTTTCAACTTACTATAATAATACACAAAGTGTTCCAGTTTGAAAGGCTTTCTAATGTTTTTGTAAATTTTCCAGTTTGGTTCTTAGGAGTTTTGTAAATGGGCTTTGTAAACTGGCCACCATATAAATTTGTAAGGCTTTCCAGATTTATGACTTATTGTTTTTACGTAGTTGTTTTTGAACATTTCTGAACATACTAAAATGGCCACCATACTTGAAGAACAACATTAACTGAAATAAATCATGCCATGTTATCAAAATGAAGAACAACAAAGAGAATTATCCAAAAAAAGAAGTTTAAACATGGCATTGTAATCCAAAAAAGAAAAGACAAGAAACAAAAGTCATCTTATGGATTTTTCTTAATTTGGCCAAACAAGAACTAATTTGGTCAACTTGTCTGCAAAATACCATTTTTCCTCTGTCCAGAAACACTTGAAACATGACTCTCTTCCCTTTCTACGAGTTATCCAGATATATGGTGCGCAGTTACAGTCGTTGACACTGTAGATATCGATATTGGCTTTTGCTTCCTCAAACCACTCTGGAAGTTGATACCTCTGCCGTGGAGTACTATCAAGATGAAGCTTCCTTATGCATTTCAGGGCAAATTTTTTTGAAATCTCTCCATCATACTGATCCGATGGGTTCATGATGCTGTTAAGGCAAGCCCTTGCGTATATAGCAAGATCATAACCTCCATCTGCTGCTTGTCGAATCAATTGGAAACCTACTTCTCTATTTCCTGCTCTAAACATTTCGCTAAGACCCAACAAGTACAGAGCAGAGAGATTACCGTTTTGAAGACATTGTTCCCTAAAATTAGAGAAACCTGGATAACGTCTGATAGGAGTTTGCATTTCCACCAAATCTACCTCATGCAGAAACAAAGGCGTCTCCAGGATGGATTTCCAAGATCGAGAAACCGCTTTTGAAATGATGTACTCGGTATATGAACATTCACTTTTTCTGAGCAAGATGTTGTGGATGATTTCTGAGGGAAGATGAGGTATATTGCATCTAACCGGCTTCATTCTTTTGCGAAATATGGATTTTCTTGTAGATTTTGTGGAAAGAAGAAGATTAAATTTGAAACCCATTAGAAAAAACAGAAGAAGAAGATTTTGTGGAAAAGAAGAAGAAGATTTTGTGGAAATATGGATTTTCTCGTCTCTCTATGATGAAGATGACTTCTGATTATGCCAAAAATATACATCTCTCTTAAATAGATAAAACAGAAAGAATAATTCGTAGAGTGGCGTCTCTTGAAATTCCTAGAGCTCCGAAATGAAAAGACGTTTGCAGAGATGACGTAGACCATTGGAATTCGTAGTGTAATGCGTACACACTGTTGGACTTTTCTTTTTTTGTTGGGCTTATACTAATTGTCTTACTAAAAAGTAGGTTAGTAATATCTTCCCAAATATTTGATATATTTTACTGAATACAGCAAAAGAAAAAAAATTTCCATATAGGGATCGAACTCATGACATGAGGGTCGTTGTGTACTCGGGTAGTGAACGAAGTGTATAAACCATTTGGGCTATCTGTTTGGACTTGTTTGTTTCTGAATTCATTTAATCTTATCAATAACGTTTCAGAATCATAAATCAAAAAATTCACATATAAGGATCTATCTCAGGGCATGAGGGTCGTTGTGTACGATGGGGGTAGTGAACGAATTGTATAAACCATTTGGGCTATCTGTTCGGACTTGTTCGTTTATGATTTCATTTAATCTTATCAAATAACGTTAGGAAGATCTTCCTAAATGTGTAACCACTAAGAAGGATGCTTGCGCTTAGGATTTAGATTCTAAAAATAGGTTAGGAAGATCTTCCTAAATGTGTAATACGTTTTACTGAATAAAGCAAAAAAAAAAAAACAAATTCCATAAATATGGAAGAACTTCCAGAAATTGTGTAAAGGGTTCCTGAATTACTAAAATACGAACATAACATTCAAGTCAACAGTAATATCAAATTGCAAGTTCACATTCAAGTCAAAGGTATCAAGTCAACACAAAATCAAAGGTTTACAACTTGAAAAACAAAAGCAACAGTAGTATCTTATACTTCTTCAACTTGATAAACAAAAGCAACAGTAGCATCTTCAACTTCTTCAACTATATGGCATTTTTACCTTTAAGTCTCGATAAACTCCTCAAAGATTTCGCAAGCTAACTTTGATCTTATATCTTGTGATTTCTCATCGGAAATTCCTGACATATCTCTCATCCCCAGGGAGTGGCACTCTAACATCTTCACCACAAAGAAACCACAGTTGGAATGTAAACTAGTCTTTGGAATATCTTTTGCCTGCTCTACAGTAAATGATGTAACATCATTGAAATCTTCATTAGATACTTCCTCAAGCAAGGCTGGAATCATCTCTGCATCAAATGGCCACATATAATCAACCCAAAATCAGTAAAAACAAACATAAATAATACATAATCACTACAAATATGATTATACCTGCATATTTTTGCACTTGAACAAAACAGGCATTGATATCCTCAGAAGGAAGACCGCAACTGTAGAATGTGATCCTCCTTCTCTTGAGGTTTATAACCATTCCTATCCAATGCCTAACTTGTGTTGTACGTGTAACACCATACACGACCTCCAATTCATTATCCCATTTCCTTTTAGGATAGCTTTCACCTGTCAGGATAACAGTTCAATAACACAGAGAATGAACACCATCCAAACTAAAGAAGAATCTCATTGAAAACTAGAGAAGAATTTACCTGTTACAACTTCAGTTATCTTTTTCTTGAAAACCGAACGCTTTATGGGTTGAGAAGGCTTCTTGAATCTGTCATAAACACCATCCAATCTAGAGAAAAATTCCATTGAGCAGAAGCAAGATTGTGGAAGCCGGTTATTATGGAACCAAGCAGCATTCTGGTTTCTTCGGGATTGCAACACTTGTAAAGCTGCATTTATGTGCTGAGAAAAACAAAAAGATGAATAATAACGTTGATGTTACACAATCATATCTTTCATAACAAAATATGATTTGTGTACAATAAATATTTACCTCTGTATCCAGCGAATGTTCTGGACTTTCGATGCTTTCAAAAAAATGTTTAGTCACATTACATCCATCAATTACAAGGGGTCTGTGGACAATATAAAAATTTAGTTAGTCACCACAACAAGATCACAACAACAAGATCACAACTACATAGTTAAATATTTAGTTATTTACACTCTAACCTTGCATGTTTGCCTTGTAATTGCATCCAGTCTACAAGCTTTGAATAACGAGGGAATGCAGGAGTCATGAATGGATCCACAGCTAAATTCATCTTTGGTGTTACCACTAATGCATGGTTTCTTGCCTTGAAGGGAGTCTTAGTCGATTTTGATTTTTTGTGTTCTCGTTTGCTTCTTCTCAGGAACGTTTCATTCTCATCTGGTTGTTTCCTTTTCTTGTTTGTTTTATCAGTTTTCTCCTTCTCAGGAGGGATTTCTTCCACTGAATCAAGAACTTCCTGAAAGAATAAATGTTAAAAAACAAGGTTATTAAACATTTTGTTTCAATTGTCTTAATTTTACCTTATTACTTACTGGTTCTGATGTTTGTTCCTGACTTTGCTGATTAGCAGACAATGTAACATTTACATTGTCCTCTTCCTCTTCAATTGCTCGTAGTTGACTTGCATGGAACTCAACAACTTCAGTGGTATCAGTTAGATAAACCATGTATTTGCTTCCAAGCAACAGGGTCCTAATACTTCCTTTACACCAGTTGTTCTTGTAATATGCTTCAACTCTTTTCAGCAACTCAAACTCTCTGTGGTCATCAACTATAGGCTGTGTTGGCGTCAGAGGCTGTGTAGTACTTCCCGTCAGAGGTTGTGTACTACTTCCCATCAGAGGTTGTGTAGAATCCTGCGTTAAAGACTATACAATAGATTTTTATCAAAAAGACACTTTCAACATGTTTTTAACAATTTTGGTACTGCTTAATGTATATGTATATATGTTACCTGATTAGGAGTCTTGGTACAAATCTTATTTACCAAATTGGTTAAATAATCTCGATAACCCTGTCCATTGCAAAACATAATAAAAACTTCCATTAATCTGTTAATAGTGTATAATAGTTTATTGCCAAACATGTAAATTGTTGTTTACCTCAATTCTTACCTCATCAACTAATGAATTATCCAGAACAGGAGATTTGTTACCAGCTGGATCTTCCAAATTCCCTTTATCAATCTGGCCATCTTCTACTGTTTTATCTTCAGATTTTTCCATAGTTGGAGACTTGGAAACATCCTGTTCATTCAACAACTTCTTTTCAATTTATGAATCACAGGACATTATGAAAACATGTAAATTGTTGTTTACCTCAGTCCTTACCTCATCAACTAATGAATTATCATCCAAAACAGGAGATTTGTTACCAGCTTGATCTTCCAAATTCCCTTTATCAATCTGGTCATCTTCTACTGTTTTATCTTCAGATTTTTCCAGAGTTGGAGACTTGGAAACATTCTGTTCATTCAACAACTTCTTTTCAATTTATGAATCACAGGACATTATGAAAACATGTAAATTGTTGTTTACCTCAACATTTAATGTTTCAGCTTGATCTTTTTCCAGAGTTGGTGACTTGGTAACATCTGGATCCAAAACAGGAGATTTGTTACCAGCTGGATCTTCCAAATTTCCTTTATCAATCTTGTCATCTTCTACTGTTTTATCTTCAGTTTTTTCCAGAGTTTGAGACTTGGAAACATCCTGTTCATTCAACAACTTCTTTTCAATTTATGAATCACAGGACATTATGAAAACATGTAAATTGTTGTTTACCTCAACATTTAATGTTTCAGCTTGATCTTTTTCCAGAGTTGGTGACTTGGTAACATCTGGATCATCTACCAGATCTTTATCAGTTTGTTCCTTGCAAAACATTAGGAATACATTAGCAGCCTGTCAACACAAAATTTGATTCATGTATTTGTACTATTGTTTCAAATGTAAAGTTTTACCTTTTGTGTACTATTGCGAGACAGAATTTGAGTGGGTAGCTGTGAATCAGGATCTTGATAACAAGTCTGAGTTGGTGTTAACATGGGAGTGAGATCCACCTGGTTTGTATTATAATGGTAAAACAAAAGTTAGAAAGACAGAATGTTTAGAAAGTGATTCCTGAGACAGACAATTTGAAGAGTTTCCTTACTTTCTCACTAAACTCAGTATCTTCATGATACGGCTGAAAAGGTGAGCTGGAAAAAAAATCCTTTGGGTTTGCATTGTCCTGGGTTAAAAAAACAAACGTTTAGAAAGTGATTCGTAAGACAGACATAATGCTTCATCAAACGAATTTAAATCTCCTTACATTCTCATTACACTCCGTATGTTGATTATTATCCTCAACTGGTGGTGAGCTGGAAGAAATATGCACTCGGTTTGTGTTGTCCTGTAAAAAATCAAAAGTTAGAAATGGATTCCTAAAACAATAAGAACGATTCCTAAAACGAAATACAACTTACATTCCGAATATGAACTTGCTCTTTGAGTCCTTTAATGTCATCCTTGACATTCTTCATGTCATTCTCCAGGGATGTCAACCGGGTGATAATCTGTTGGAACCCATCATCCATATTCTTCTGAAGATTTTGTAGTTGATCAAGTACTGAGACACCTGAGGATGAAGATGGTTGAGAATTGACAAATTTGTATCCGAAATTATGAGCAGTCACCATCGCCTCTACAAAGTCAAGGCAGCCATTTTCCCAATCTGTTTTGGTGAATCTGTAGCCATTCTTTGATAGATCTGCAATTGAATCCAGGTTTGAATCTGGGATATCAGCCATAGAAACAGAATTTTCTGGATCATTTTCAATTGCTGGCAACACACAGACGACCCTTAGCTACAAAACAGAAGAAAATTTTGGTTAGATAAACTGAAAAGATGTAAAATAGAAGAGAATCAAATGAAAATATGTTACCTCATTTAAAGATTCAAAAGCCAGAACCTGCTCTTTGCTTGGACTGGATGTCAAAGCATATTTTTCACATAAGTACCAAGGTTCTGTTGATGGCACATTCCTTGGTATTCTGCTGCTGAAAGCTGATTGGAAGTTTGGAATTGATTCCAAAATCCAAAGTTGCAGTGCTAGCGGATAACCTTGAAGCTCGTACTTCACCTTGTTGATGTTATTCTCTAAGACCCTGTTTATCGATTTCAGAAGTATCTGGTATGAATCCCTTCCCCAGGGATATTCCAAGAGTGTACCAATGTCCTTTGCTATTTCCACATATTTCTTTGGGTATTTATGCTTTCCATAAATACCTAGAAAGATGCTTTCAATAAGCAAAAGCATCCCCAAACTGAATCTGTCATCCTTCTTTTCTTTATCTGTAATTCGAAGCTGTTCAACCAAATCATCCAAACTGTGTTTACCATCCAACAAACTCCAATCAGACGTGTCTTCTTCTGTCATGCTACTGGATATTGTGTTGCCTTCACATTTCAGTCCTGTCACCATGTGGAACTCTCTAATAGAGAACCTGAGAGGTTGAGCTCCAAAATGAAACCAAACCTGTAATATAAAAGCACAAAACACATGTTAAAAGACATAATCAAACAAACTGAAGATGAAAGAAAGACAGAGATATTACCTCATTCTTCTTCACAGTAATTAGACATCTGCTGAGAATTGCATGAACAATTTTCGCAGAAAACTGTATATGTCTATCATGGAGCCTTAGAATCCGTCCCATAAACGTATCCTCGATTTGTTTCATCTCTGATTTGGACAAAATCCCGCGCAGTTGAACAATGTAGGAATCATACGTGGGTCTGTTTATAGAAACAGACTCGCTTGGCTCACAACCAAAATTGTGCATCAATGAAGGAAGAGTGATCATATACTGTGAATCTGTCATCTGCAAAAACAACAACTATACATCACTTATCCCAATTTCGAAACAGAAACAATAACTATACAAGCAACACAACAACTTCTAAACATCAACTTCTAAATATGATACTCTCTCAAATGTTTAGGAAGTGATTCCTGAAACAGACAGAATGGTTTCATCAAGCGAATTTAATACAACAACACAACTTCTAAACCACTACTTGGTATGTTTAAAAACAACCACGGAAACAGTAACTACACAAAGCAAGATACCAATTTCGAAACAGAAACAGTACAAAGCAACTTCAGTTAACAAAGCAAACTTGTAAACCGAGACAAACAAAGACAAAACCCAGTATCAAGATAACACACAAAATCAAACAGACACAGATAGATAACAAGCGAAGCAAGAATTTAAGCAAGAATAGAAGTAGTTTTCAGGTATGTATCAAACAAACAACAAGCGAAGATTATATCCAAATTCAACAAAATCAAACTGATACAAGGACCTAGAATCGAATCAGTTCTCAGGGTTGTATCAGACAGACAACAATCGCTATTTAAAACCAGAGACTCAACATCTTTAAATCTAGAATCAACAGACAAAGCCTAAACCAAATCAGATTAAAGCCACAGAAACAATTAGTATATGGTAAGTAATTTCTCTTTACCACGGAGATTAGGGTTTAGGCCGGAAATTAGGATATGAAGCGTTCGCCGAAGAAGAATCGATCGCCAGAGTAGACTAGATTTCCGGAGAAGACTCGATCGCCGGAGAAGAATCGGTCGCCGGAGAAGACTCGATCGCCGTATTAAGGAGACTCGATATCGATGGCGATTCAGGCGGCAGAGAGCATCGAGACCGAAAGGAGAGAAATGAGGAAATTAGGTTGACCCCCAAAATTATCTGAGGGCATTTTTGACTTTTACCCTTTAATGAAATGCTACATTCCGGATTCTCAGCGCGTGATGCCAGTTTTTGGAGAAGGAGTGTTTTTTGTGCCTTTAATGCGAATTGCCCTTTAAATTATGCCTTTAAATTATGCATTTAAATTTATGCATTTAAATTTATCATCTCTTGAAAAAAAAAATCACATGGATGTCGTCGTCCTGAGATGATTTTTTAAATTATGTTTATGTTGAATTATTGTCGGAGTTGAAGGTATGCCTCCTCCTAAATCAAGTCGTAGGCTATGCCTCCTCTAAAACGACATCGAATGAGATGATATTTTTACATCACCACTTACATGATGGCTTGAAAGATAATGAACCATCATGCTCGTCTAACTGGATTGGCTCCATTCTCAAAAGTTTCATTATCAAAAGTGAATGTCGTAACAACCAGTAATTGTGATAATTTTTGATGACGAGAATGCAGACACGGTAGCATCCGTAGTCGCGCTTACGAATAAGGTGATATACATGGACGTGGAAAGAGATTCCAGTCTCATATATTAAACGAAAAATGATCTAATGAAAACACAAACGAGAATGTTTGTTACATATTTGGCATAACATGAAATTGGGTATGTCGTATGCAAAAATGTTCAGCTAATCTGTATGAAAATTACATAAGACAGGAGGAACGATATTAAATCGATTTCCTCTCGGTTGAATATTTGTTTAATGGCCTATGTAATAATAATCATATTGATGACACAAGTTTCTTGTTGATAAAATAAACAAAGAACTTAAATCAATATGACATGATGTCATGAATTGGGATTCATGATGAAGATATTGCCCTGGCAGATAATGCTACAACAAGCATTATTGAAGAAATTTCTCCTGTTTCAAAAATAAAGTACTCCGCCAAAAGCGTGAGTATATCATATTGGTAATGCAAAGATTATGAAAGGCATGGATGAGCCGATTTTCAATGTTGAGGGGTACAAAATGTTATATTCTCCTAAAATCTCGTGGACTTTTGTTAAGTTCCGGAGATATATCAAAAGAGAGAAAAAATGACATTGAAAATATTTGCATTACATCGGAGAGGAAACATACATTGAAAGAGTCCCAACTATGTCCTCCGAATTATAAATATGAATGAACCATATGGTTCATCGCCAAATCACTATTTTGGTTGAAATAGCTCATTGTGTATGATGGTTTGGTGAAAGTGAATTCCCCGGGTTAGGGGGAGGATTGAGAGAATCACCAAATGATAACACCTAGTGCATACACTCTTTGGCTTATCTTGATCCTCCTACCAATCACGCGAGGTGGAAGTTCAAAAAGGATCCAAGAAAGTAATGCATGACCAAAGTTGGTTATGTTGTTGATCCTAGAATGGGATTCATTCGAGATGGATATTCTAGAAGAGTTATCATCTCGAGGGGGATAATTAAAGAATCCCACATCGACAATAAATTGATAATTTTGGTAAAATGAAATCATAGATTTGATCACTCTGGTGAGTTCATGTTATGCAATTTGTCACTTATTGTCGATGAGATAAACTTATGATGATTATGTCACACTCAAAATGAGCTTATTTATAAGCAAATCCAAGGGATTGCAATGACCAATTATGGTGAAATTTAATCTCCATGTTTAGAATGGGTGTAAGATATATTCTTTCCACACCGCATATAAGTAACATCCACAAAGGATGAAACAAAAGAGCTGGAGACGAATCTCGCTCTAATAATGTTGAGCTATCACTCGGTGATGTACTCGTTGTAAGATTTGCATATTATAATTATGGTGAGAATTTTCTCCCATCATTATAAAGAGAATCATGAATAGTTGGAATCCTTAAACAAATGAATATGAACTTGAGGTTCAAAGTTTCAAAGGATCATTATTCAGATATATTGCAAATCTAATATGAATGCTGATGAATGAGATTTCATTGTGATCCTTACATAAATGAATAATGAACTTAAAGTTCAAAGAAATCTCATATTCCAGCTGAGAATGCTCCTATAATAATAGTGTGTCTATGGCACGTGAGGAACGTGATAGACCCCTTTTGGTTCCAAAGCTAAAGTAAATCCTCATAAGAAAAAGGAGCAAATGACTATTGAAAAGAGGATTAAACTCCCGAAGAGGAGTAATGAGAATGTTGGCATTGGTTAATAATAAGATCAGGTACCTGAATAAAATAAATTATATTGATAAAGAGATCTCGATTAACCATGTCATTACGGGAAAATATGAACCAAAGACATATATGATTGTCGACAAAATGAATGATATAGCGCGCATGAATCTCCGCTCTGCAGTTAAGCGTAGAGAGAAAATGAGGATCACGAGTCTCTACTCTGAAGATGAGTGTAGAGAGAATGAATATTATGAATCTCTGCTCCGAAGATGAGTGCAGAGATAAAAATATTGGCCAAATAAAATAAAATATGTTTCCGGAAACTCTATGAGAGCGAAACTTATGATAAGTTATCGCAAGTTAATAAAGATAATTAGGAGGAGAAAAAAGCTGAAGAGACAAGATTGTCCTCAAGCATCCGAAGTTATAAACCTCGTGAAAGGTGATTTATTTTAAATATAGCATCCCAAGTTATAAACCTCGTGAAAGAGGAGTTATTTTAAATAAAAGAAATTCGTCTAGAAGACGAATATAATGCAGAAAAAGTATGAGAATTCCATTAACTTCGCCCAACGTGAAATATTATGGGCTAGAAATGAAATAAAAGATAATGATGGAATGTTCTCCTTTTCCTGTATCCAAAGAACTTGAAAATGAAAATGATCCAGAACCAAGGTCCGTATCGGAGTGCCATAAAAGGCCCGATTGGGAGAAATGGTGAATAGCCATTAAGAATGAATTACTCTTTCTCAATAAAAGAAATGTGTTCGGACCTGTGGTTATTACACCTAAAAATGTAATGCATGTCGGGTGTAAATGGATCTTTGTGCGACAAGAAATGAGAAAACGAAGTCACAAGATATGAAACACGATTTGTGGCACAAGGGTTTTCTCAAAGACCGGGAATTGATTATGATGAAACATATTCTCCGGTAATGGATGCAATCACATTTAGGTACTTAATGAGCGTAACGGCATCGAAAATTCTAGAAATGTACCTTATGGTTATTGTGACTGAATCACTAAATAGTGATATATATACGAAAATCCCAGAAGGATTTAAGATCCCAGAAGAATCCAAGATTCTGGAAGTATCTTAGAAAATTTGTTCAGTCAAATTACAGCGATCACTTTACGGATTAAAACAATCCGGACGCATATGGTATAATCGCCTAAGCAAATTTTTGTTAAAGAAAGAATTTATCAATAATGTGATATGCCCTTGCGTATTTATAAAGAAATTCTCTTCAGGATTTGTGATCATTGCTGTTTATGTTGATGACTTGAACATTATTGGAACTCAAAAGGAAGTTGATGATGCAAGAACTCATATGAAATAAGAGTTTGAAATGAAAGATCTTGGAAAGACAATATTTTGCCTTGGGCTCTAAATAGAGCATTTCCAAGATGGTATATTTGTGCATCAATCAAATTACACCATAAGGGTGTTAAAACACTTTAATATGGACAAAGCAAATCCTTTGAGTACTCCAACGGTCAATAGATCGCTTAATATTGACAAGGATCTATTTCGACCTTGTGAAGATAACGAGGAAATATTAGATCCAGAAATACCTTATATGAGCGCTATAGGTGTACTCATGTATCTTGCAAATTGTACCAGACTAGATATAGCTTTTGCTACTAATTTGCTTGCAATATACAGTTCATCTCCTACGCAGAAACATTGGACCGGAATAAAACATATCCTTCGATATCTTCGAGGTACGATTAACTTGGAATTATATTATCCTCGAAATTCTGCGCTTGGTCTTGTTGGTTTTGCAGATGCAGGATATTTATCTGATCCGCATAAAGCTCGATCGCAAACCGGATCCATTTTTACAATGGGAGGAACTGCGATCTCGTAGCATTCTCAAAAGCAGACGTTGATTGTCATGTCTTCACATCAACGAGAAGATTATCACATTTCATAAGGCATATCGAGAATGAGTATGGGCTAGATCCATGACTCATTACCAGAAGTTGGCGGGCTAGACATCGAGAAAAGAGCCAACGATAGTATTCGAAGACAATTCTGCATGTATCGCTCAACTCAAGGAAGGTTATATCAAGAGCGATAGAACAAATCATATTTCCCCGAGATTTTTCTTCTACATTCAAGAGCTCCATAAAAATCAAGAAGTGGACATCCAGTATATCTGCTCAAATGACAATGCAGCATATTTCTTTACAAAGGCGCTTCCCACTACAATATTCAAAAAAAACATATTCAAAAGAATGCGCCATTTGCGAGTCTTATGAAGAAAAGATCAACTCTATCTATTAGGGGGAGTTTACGTCACTGTACTCTTTTTTTTGTCATAATTTTTATCCTACTGGGTTTTTCCATGATAAAGTTTTTAATGAGGCAGTGCGTAACACAAAATGGATAAGCAAAGGAGAGTATTATAATACTTATCTATTAAGATAATGCTTATCCATTATTAATAATTTAATATTTGTTGTAAAATATCTATTCTAAGTCGGTTTGTTACTCGACTATAAATAGCCCTAAGGTTTTTCACTTTTGGTAAGAGACCAAGAAATCAAAGTAGTAATAAAAGAGATATATTACTACAGTTTTGATCATCTCTCTCTCGTACCAACACCACCACCACTTATCTATCTCCCTCTTCCATACAAATAGCAACATAATAATCTATTATATACATGCGATCATATATCTCTATATACATATTTATTATATAAATAAATTCACAACAATTAACCATTAGTCAATAAAACGACTGAATAACGGCAACTATTTATCCAAACTAACTAAATATTTAATTTGTACATACAAAAAAAATCAAATATTTCTTTTTTGTTTCGGCAAATTCATGCATTTGCTATCACTGAGTTACGGTTAAATGATACTTGTACCACGATGTCGTTTCCATTTATTTATAAATGTGGCTCTTTTACATCACATTTACATGTTTAACTTTGGTTCTGTTCGTTTTATCGTCGCTAGTGACCAGTGACTGTCGTCAGTTGCTATTTCGTTCGTTTTAGAATCGATCCGACTGTCACTAATATTTTTTAAAACATCACCACACAATCGTCGCTAAAATCAGCGATTGAATTTAAGTCGCTAATCGTTAATTCCGAGTCGCTATTACTATCGAATGTCAAACGAACACGTTTGGAGTCGATGTGGCTGTCGCCAACGACCGCCAAACGAACATGGCATTTAACCACATAAATACCAAACAAAACAAAAATCAAATAAAACTAAAAATTTTATCAAAATTTCTCAATTTAACTCAACAAACCTTCTCATCAGTTTAATTTATTTGCTAAATTTGTGTGCTATGAGACCCATTGATGAGATCATAACCGGCTAAACCGGAGTGGTTTAGTGATGAAGGAGAACGAGAGTTATTGGCTTTGTCACATGTCCTAAATTAAGGGGTTGTATCCCCACCTTCTCACGTTTGTAGATGTAGGTTTAGTAGTTAGTTATTCTCTTTTGTTTGTGTATTTAAGCATCACCAAAGGCTTGTTGAACGATATGAAAAAGAATATTGAAGTTACTTGTGTCCTAAGATTTTGATCCTTAACAATTGGTATCAGAGCAACTCTCTTGGCTTTGAAGAGGGACCAAATTAGCATTAGTGCTATCATTTGGTATCAAAGCAACTATCCTATCATTTTCTTTCCACCATTTTCATCCATGGAGCGATACAACGAGATCTATGGAGCCCCGATCTTTGACGTCTACGACGAAGAACCATCAATGGCAGCATTGGCGGTTCAACATGAAGCTGTGAAGGAAGAGTTCGTGGCTCTTGAAGGTATGAGAAGCATTGAAGATTTGAAGGTCAACGTCCTCCATGAAGTGTACGATGAGTTCCAGAAGATGAAGGTTGGTATGATGAACGAATTCTCAAGTCTCCAGGAGACCATGAACCGTTTGTTGGAGAAATTAAGGAATTTCAGAGCTGTTGGTAGAAAGGCCGGTGGTGACAGTGCTAAACAATCTTCACAAAGTGCAGCACAAGAAACCATCACAACAAGCAAGAAGGAGACAGTGATGGTGAAGAAAAACCGACCGACCAAAATGGCTGAGGAAATGCCCACGGTAGAGATTCCAACTTCACCAACGAAACATCGACGAAGTCGAACGGTGCTACTAAGTGTGATCGAAGAAGTTGTATCGCTAGCGGGTAGAATTGGACCAAACCAAAAGCGACCGTTTGATCGTGGACGAGCTTGTTCAAGAACCTTGAGGACAAGGTTCTTTGGAGGGTGGAATATTGATGAGATCATAACCGGCTAAACCGGAGTGGTTTAGTGATGAAGGAGAACGAGAGTTATTGGCTTTGTCACATGTCCTAAATTAAGGGGTTGTATCCCCACCTTCTCACGTTTGTAGATGTAGGTTTAGTAGTTAGTTATTCTCTTTTGTTTGTGTATTTAAGCATCACCAAAGGCTTGTTGAACGATATGAAAAAGAATATTGAAGTTACTTGTGTCCTAAGATTTTGATCCTTAACACCCGTACACAAAAGAACAATGATAAGATTGTGTTGATTTTGATGGTGTGTCTGTCGAGATCGATCTTGATGAAGTAGCGGCCCGTAACCCACTTGAGAGTCAAATAAGGTTTCATGTACGGTGGTTTCAGAACATATATCTTTAAAGCCATGTCCTCCCCCTTAAACATCATCTTCTCAAGATAGTTTAACCATTTTGTTATCTCGAAATTCTAACTCCTTAATCTTTTTGTCCGCATAACCCCTCTACTAATCTTTTTGATTATATTCCTTTATGTTGTCTCATTTATCATTTTTTTTAACACTCATTTTATTATTTACTACAAAACCAAAATACATTTTTGATATCCGCACATAATACACACAATTACCAAAATCTAAATTTGGTAGACAAACGAAATACACACAACTATTCGAAAATAAAATTTTCAGGGAGCATAAACCCCATACAATGGAAATACAAATTGGATATTAAGACCAATAATTTGAACTCTCGAGGAAACCGGAAGAGGCGGAGAAGAACAAGGAGTCGAAACTTCAAAGTTCACAAGTCAATGCCGAGTGCATCTGCTAGCACAACAGGAAGAGATCCAAAGATAGAGAAAACCACAAAGAAAAAGCCCAAACTACAACGATTATCCCGAACTTAATAAGCATAGATCGAGAATCTGATTCCTAGCCGCCTAATCTTCTTCCGAAAAAGTCTAAATCTAGAAC
This sequence comes from Orychophragmus violaceus, assembly GCA_030180135.1. Classification (NCBI taxonomy): domain Eukaryota; kingdom Viridiplantae; phylum Streptophyta; class Magnoliopsida; order Brassicales; family Brassicaceae; genus Orychophragmus; species Orychophragmus violaceus. The sequence goes on from CM058229.1 coordinate 63,013,611, forward strand.
TTTGCATCCTCAGTAAAGACTTCCTTACAAGAACTGATTACAAAGACACGGGAGAAAATCTATTATTCTTCTAAACTAAAGGTCGGCGGAAGGATAATAGTTTTATAGTTTCACCAAACAGAGGATGGGATGACCCAATTCTATCTTAAACACGACAAAAGACAAGACCGGCACTTTTCCGAGATAGTCAAAAGAAACTTCATAACCCTAATTTACCCGCATAGGAAAGCCGCACCGCGACCAAAAAAAAGCTGAAAGACAACAAATACCGTCGATTAGATACGGCTGAGTCAACCCGGATCCACCGGAGGAAATCAACTCCATCACACCACGGACAACATCACAACCAGCCAGATCTGGAGAGAAGGCGACTTCAGGGCTTGACAACAGAGGATGGAGGAGAAAATGAGCTGGTCTCTGAAACTAAAGGACATCACAAATTAAAGAGGAGGAGGCGAACCGTCGAGACGCGCCGGCGTTGAAGCCGGACGGTGACGACGTTGAAGCCGGACGGTGACGGCGGCTCGCCTCAGACGTCGAAACAAAGAAGAAGCTTTAGGGCGACGATGGCGGCTGCTAAAGAGAGAGAGAAAGTTCAGAAAGTTCAGTCTCATTTATCATTTTAGGTTGAAGATTTTGTCTCTTCCCACTTTGATCAAACATGGGGTTGACATTGTTGACTATACAAAACGACATACATTGACGTTCCCATACTTGAATGTTAACTGTTGTTGTGAGAAAATTTCGCCAACAACAAGTGCAAAAGCCCACAACATATCTACGGACTTCTTAATTATATGATTCGACTTCTCATTTTTTTTGGGATGATAAGTTGTGCTCGGTATACCCTCGTACCTAACACTTATGGAAGACTGTCCAAAAAAGAGAACTAGATATCTTAAAAAGAAATGATGCTGAGAAAAATCCCATGAATTTCACAATCTCGGCCATGTATAGTTTAATTCATATTCGATCACAAGAAAATGTGCAGACTTAGTCAAACAGTCCAATATCACCCATGGAAATTATTTGTCCACGGTAGACCACTCAAAAATCGTGGTCATACCACATTTGTGTTCGACAAGCTTTGCAGTAATCTTACTTGGAACATGTTCCGCCTTCACCAGTTGGCAAGGTAAACACTTAGCCAATCATTCTACAACGTCTTTCCTGACATCCCTACCAATGATACTTCCACTTAGAGTCATGGTACATCCTAATTTTCCATGAATACATTGTGAACCTAAACTGATGTGTTTCTTGCAGAAATCCATCCCTCAACTCTGTGACCTTAAGAGAACAAATTCATAATCATTATCAGATGTTCCTAAAAATGATCAACTCATTATCATATGTCTAGTACCCATATCACCGTCTTTTAACTCTTAATTAGTGTGGCATCATCCCCATGATCTAGTGTGATCAGGATCAATAGGTCTAATTGGTTAGACACTTCATTACCAGTTTATTCTATTTCATCGATCAACACATTCAACTACAAAATTTTAAGAATCACAATCATTCTCTAGACTTCTTTCTCGATCGAGAAAATTGTCTTTTCGTGGTTCAACCCATACCACACTTGGTTGGCCTTTCTCAAATGGTATGTTATCATAATCCTTGACCATCTACAAATCATGGGTGAAGTAATTTTCTTCTTAAATCCTCAATTGTAGAGACGCATAAGTGAGTACATGTTATTCTTGCATCATGACATACCAAAGTCACATCTTAAGTGCGCTAGTGAATACCAAAACATGTAAAGCTACAATCATATTCTAATGCCCACTCTTCCTTACTCATGAATGAGTTAACAGCTTCGACTGGCTTGCAAATTTTTTTAATGTCAATAATAACTCGCAAATTCCATGAATCTTATCTGTGTGGGAATGTATGGTTGTAACACTTCCTTCCCATTATCCGCCGACCGACGAGCTGACCGGCAACAATCAAACAAGAATATGATCGGTCGAACCCGTGCAGGCCAAATGAGAAGAGTTTGTCACAATACGAAAGCCAGAGACTGTTCGGTTTGAATCAATGGCTCGAACAAGGTTTGAGTCAATCGCTCGAACCGAACTATCCTTGACTCCGTTTACCTCGTTTCCACGATACAAGGCTTTTCAACCCGTACCGCTTTCACGAGTTATGTTTGGTTCAGACTAAACCACATATAAGGGAAAAATTCCATTTTTAAGTATTATAAATCTTTTAAAACTGTTAATCTATTTTAAAAGTTTCTTGAAAGATAACTTATGGAGCTCCAAATCCGAAACCGAAATAAAACCATGAAATTGAGTTGAAAACAAACCACGGCCAAATGCGAATCCGAAACTACTCCGAGTGTCTTACGCGTCCTCCGAGCTAAGAGAAATCTGAAAAACGTAAAATAAATATAATGACCAATCTAAGATTACCCAGTGACTTGGCTCCCAACTAAACATGATTCTGAACATAAACGAATCCCACCCAAACCAGAAATAACAAACAATACAAGTAATAAAATAAAATGGCTGATTACGTGCTACCAAGACGTAATGAGTTCTACAACACACAAGAGTTCAATTAACAATCCATATCATCGATAAAGGAAATCAAGAACACTGCGGCACATGCCCTCGATTAGACTCGATCTAACTAACGCGGCGCTATCGCTATCTCAACATCATGGGCCCCTAACGCGAACTTGGTAACTTCCACTGGAACACTTAGCTACCCCACAGTAACTAAAACATCCCACGACTCCTTGACGTAAACACGAAGTCCTACGACTAGAACACAATTCTCTGTCCATCGATACACGGTAACTCGTGCTACCCCTAGATAGCCAAAGCTTCCATGCAGTCCGACATAGGACATGGCCCTGTATTCTCTGGACTACACACCTACCGGCGTCACTCAGTAGGTTAACACCATAACCAGAAACACTACACGAAGGTACGTGAACCGATCAGGAACTACCCGAGGATCCAACCGGGAAGGAAGTACCGGAATTCCTTCACTAGACTTGCGGGATCTAATGAACCGATCATGTTTTTGTTCATTTTAGCATTCATTCTTGTCATCTCCTTGTTCTTAGTTGCATTTAGAGTTTAGGTGCATTTAGCTTTAGGATTTGCATGTTTTCTTGTTCTTGGAGTGTTCTTTGGATGTTTTATAGGTACCACGGAGTTTAGGTGTGGCTAAGGAGCAAGAATGAAGCATGAAGGATGAAGAGGAGAAGTGAAGATCATGTATCGGTTGGAGGTATCAGCTTGTTGCAGCCGATACAAGTGCTCACTCAAGTTCAGAAGTTCACAGGAGAAAGTATCGGTTGAGAATATCGTCTTAACTCAACCGATACGAATGAAGCCAAATTCTACATTTCCCAGCGAACCTGTTTTGATCCAATTGAACCGGGTCAATACCCGGTTTGTCTCGGGTTGACCCGGTTCGCCTCTATTCACTATATAAACCCAAAAACCTGATTTTTGTTCTCTTTTAAGCTTTCTTTTGTTTCAAAAAAACCCTCTTGAATGTTTTAGTAAGAAAATTTGAATCTTTTACTAATCTAAGTGTTTCTTTTTGTGATTTCTTCATCTCCTTCTCTTAATCTTTCACAAATCATCATGTTTAACATCTTTCTTATGGATTTTGTTGGGCTAAACATGATTTGTGAGTAGTCTCCTTAAAGCTTATGGGTTAGGTAGATTAGGGCTGTTTAGAGTGAATCAAGGGTGCTTAAGGATTATTTATGATTGATCTCACCCATTTAGATGTTTTTAATGCTAGATTGACCATGATCAAGTTAATCTAGATGCTTTGGTTTTTATTGCACACCAAGTGTTTGATGAAAGGCTAGATAAGATCTTTATGGAGATTTACATACTCTAGCTCATAAGAATGAATGTTTAGAGTGTTTATTTGCTTAATGGAACTTGAGATTAATGCTTGCCTTGTCTTATTTCACAAATGAGAATTTGATCTTGATTTATGATTAGAGAAAGTGATTAGTGTCAAGATATTGAATTAACAACTGTTTAGTGTTCCTTGCTTGAGATTAGCTTCTTTGATGATTGTATTAGTGTTCTTGTTAGCTCTAGATGGCCTAAGTCTTTGACCTTAACCCATTAGCCTTGCCTTTAATTTTGATTTCTAGTATTAATCTTTTTTGTTTCACTTGTTTGCTTGTTTGAACTGAATTTAGATTGTTAGAGCTTTGAATTTGAATTGGTTGCTTGACTTTATTGGATTAGTGTATTCTTGATTGGTTTAATCCCATCCCGAATGGATTGATACTTCGTGCTACACGATATGCACTTGAGGGATTGATACACCTTAAGGGACATCAAAATTCTTGTATCAATTTGGCACCGTTGCCGGGGATTAAGGATTAGTCAATTGGATTTCTATTCCTTTTTAGATCAAGATTTTGGTTACTAATCTTGCTACTTCATCTTGTTTTGATGTCAGGTGAATGAACCTTCGCAGCAGAGGACCTACAAACTTAGTTGCAAGGGTTGAGGATATCAAAGCACACGAGAGATTCATTTGGAAATACTTGGGTTGGAACCAATTATAGAGGTTCATCAAGACTTTGTGGATATTGAGCAGCCGGTTATGGATCAACAGGATCCAAGGGGTAGCCAACATGGCCAACAAGAGCAAATGCATCTCCATGGGGAGGATGCTCGTGATGGACAAGGCAACAAGATACCTAATCATCCTGAGAGACCAGTGAGGGCAATTGGAGATGGTGATGCCCCGGATACTAATGCCATTAGACGAGGCCTCATCCCTCCTCCTGTCAACAACAACAACTTCGAGATTAAAGCTATTCTAATCAACATGGTTCAGAACAAGCAGTTCCATGGTTTGCCGTCGGAGGATCCTTTGCAACATCTTGCACCTTTGACAAGATTTTTGCAACCACTAGACTCAATGGAGTCACTGATGATGGCTTGAAGATGCATATGTTCTTCTTTTCACTTGCAGACAGAGATCAAGAGTGGGAGAACTACCTAACTCCCGGTTCCATTACTACTTGGGCTCAACTTAAGAAGGATTTCCTCAAGAAGTTCTTCTCTAGCACCCGGAATGCAAGATTCAGAAATGAGCTGTCCGGTTTCATCAAAAGGAACAATGAGAGCTTTGCTGAAGCATGAGAGCTTTTCTGAAGCATAGGAGCGGTTCAAGAGACTAAAAAATCAGTGTCCTCATCATGGTTTCACCAAGGAGACACTTCTAAGCAATCTCTACAGAGTTGTGCTCCCAAAAATCAGAGCAATGCTTGATTCAGCTAGTAGTGGTCACTTCTTGGGCAAAGGAGTTGATGAAGCAATGGAGTTAATTGAGAACCTTGCCACAAGTGATGAGAACTACAATGAGGACTATGACAGAACCAATAGAGGATCATCATCAAATAAGGAGAAGTATGAGAAGGAAATCAAGTATCTTTATGAGAAGATGGACAAGATGATCCAATCTAACCAAAAACCAGTCCATTTTTTTGGGAAATCTAGATGAGACACAGCCCTGTCTACTTAGTGAGGAGGATGATATGACACAAGAAGAGATGAATTTTGTAGCAGGACAAGGAGGATTCAACAAGGGTTTAAACCAAAACTATAGGAACCACCCAAATTTCTCCTATAGGAACCCAATGCCAATCCTCAAGACCAAGTGTATCCTCAACAACAAGGCCAAGGGCAACAACAAGGCTTTACTCAAGCTAATCAACAAAAGCCTTATGTTCCTTACACTAACCAACAAGGCGGATTTGTCTCTAAACCTCAATACCAAGGGCAACAACAAGGATATGTGCCCAAGCCACAACTCCCACCACCTGGTTTTTCACCACATCATCAACAAGCCTCTACATATCCTAGTTTGGACAATGAGCTTAAGGGTATGATGCAGCAACTTCTTCCAGGACAAGCTTCAGGAGTTATGGAAGTAAGGGATTTGAAGAGTGAGTTGCAGAATTTGACATCAAGGGTAACCAACACGGAGAATAAGACAGCTTCAACCTCATGGCACTTTACCCGGTAAATCTGAGAAAAACCCCAAGGAGTATATCAATGCAATTACCTTGAGGAGTGGTAAAGAGTTAGAGCCTAGAAAACTTTATAAAACCACTATACCTTCTACTCTCAATGAGGACATTGAGAAACAAGATGGGGAGGTGAATTGTGACAATTCTTTTTGAAAAAGAAGATGATAGTGAAGTTGCCAAGAGAAAGGGAAAGGGTATAGCTGAGGAAAGAGTTGAGGACTCTCCTAAGAAGAAGGATGGTGTGTTTGTGCCACCACCCTATGAACCCAAGCTACATTTTCTGGGCAGATTCAAGAAGCAACTCTTGAGAAGTACAAAGCTCTTTTTGAGAAGCAAATGAAGAATGTGGAGTTGACCATGCCTTTGATTGATGCTTTCTTGCTAGTTCCACAATATAGCTAATTTATCAAAGATGCAATCAAGGAAAGGACCAAGGAGGTACAAGGTATGGTTGTGCTTTCCCATGAATGCAGCGCAATCATTCAAAGGAGGATTATGCCTAAGAAACTAGAAGATCCGGGAAGTTTCACTCTTCCTTGCGCCATTGGGCCTCTCCGGTTTGATAGTTGTCTATGTGATCTCGGGGATAGTGTGAGTTTGATGCCATTATCAGTGGCTAAGAGGCTGGTCTTCTCTACCTACAATGCTTGTAGGATTTCTTTGGGGCTTACGGATAGATCGGTTAGGTTCCTGACAGGGTCAGGTTTTAATCCTATTTCAACTGCAAGTGCACAGATATGCAATCGTAGTATATAGGGTATCGAAATCCACAGAGACTCTGGTCTCGATAGAATTAGAACTAAAGAGATTAAACTAGGAGAAAGCAAATTGTATTGAATAACTAAAAAGCAATGAGAGAAAGTAAATCAGTAGCAAGTTGTGGTTGTAAGCAATTAACTAAGGGCGCTAAGTCTAGGGCGTTCTCAGGAAATCAGACAAGCAGATAAATCATTCAGTCAGGATCTAACTAAGCTCAGTTCTAGAACTCAAACACAAATATAGAATTAACCAACTGTCGTTGCGAGAATTCTCTAAGTCTAAGTGTAGTAATCCAAATTGCTTTGTAATTACTAACAGATTAAACCATCTTTAATTCCAAGTTCGATATGTTCACAATCTAATTAAACCAAATTCCTTTGCGAGTAATTAAATTGCTCAACCTAAATAGTTCAGATTCTAAACCACACTGTCGTGTCAATTTAGCAACCTAAGATCTAGATTCTAAGTGATCAGGTTAGAACTAGCATTAAACACAATTTAGTTTGAAGAACATCTATTGATGTGAATCCTTAACTGAATTAATTATATCTAGCAAGTCATGAAATCCCTATGAGAAACCCTAAACCTAACTATGAATCTACTCAGACATGGAATATGAAGACATAATCAATGAAATAATAGATATCATAAAAGAGATTAGAATAAGAAAAAGGGTTCGAAATCTTCTCCAAGAACAAAGTGTAGTACATGATCAGATCAGCCCCAAAAGCTCTAAAAACTCTCTGCTCTAAGTTATGATTGTGTATGTAAAAACTGAAGTTAAAACCTAATTAAATAGCTAAATCACGTCTTGGGGCTTCTGTGTAAATATCTGGAACTTCTGGGCAACTTTGTAATATCATCATTCTTCATTAAACCGCCGAGATCTGGCCCAACTCACTGTGCATCGATCGATGCTGATGTGCGTCGATCGACACACTCCTCTGTTTCGGACAGTGAGCTTAAACTCTCGGGTCAAAACTCCAAAATGCTCCAAATAGCTCCATAATCTCCAAATCCGCTCCAAACATGTGTGTACCTAATAACACATGTAAAAGACTCTAAAAGAACACCAAAAGACTCTAAAACACACTTATATCATGGCATAAAACCGGTAAAAACCATGATATATCAACTCCCCCACACTTAGCCTTTGCTTGTCCTCAAGCAAAACAGAGAACTAAAACATGGTGAAGAGGTTTGAAAACTTTCAGAAACTCTTTTTGTCCTAGAAGCAACAACACTCAGATTCCCCTTAGTAAACCACTGAAAGAATCAACCGCAAGATATCAAGACCAACATGTACTTCCCCCACACTTAGCAACTGTCCTAAGTAAACTCCACAATCAATCCAAGCAATTCAAATTCACCCTACTGACTTCTTAAGCATATTAAGTGCGGTCTCACCTAAGGATTATCGATCAAAGGGCACATGGATTCTTACTTTGCCAGCTCTAGACCACCATACTATCTTTTTCTGGTTCCTTTTCTTCTCTTTTCCCTTCCTTAGCATTCTGATTTTTCCCCATTGGGTATCATTTTTTTTTTTTTATCAGTGCTCTTCCCGTTAAGTGGTGTACTTTGGACACATTCCATGGATGCACAGGAGATGATAGTTGTAGCTACCACTCCCAGAGACCACTTCGGAGTTACTAACTCATCCTCAGTTTATTACTTTTTTTTTTATGGAAGGGGAGAAGGGAACCATACTCGGACAAGTTTACAAGCTGTGTCAGAACTAACAAAGGAGTCCGACTCAAGGTATACCAAGCCCTTAGGTGAGAAATTTAAAGTCAAGTTAAGGGTGAAGCCAGTAAAAGGATCCTCTGAATACCTGAATTGATATGGGTGTCCTCAGTAGGTTGATCTGTGTTGGGTTTTCTAACAGTCATAGATAGATCTTTCAGCTTCATCCCAATGGTTACTTAAGTTCCTGCAAGATATTGTTAACTTCTCAAAAATTCACTGTTTCTTACTTAAACATGTTTTGACTCAATAAAACAATTTTTTTTTGAAAAACGGACTGACTCTTAAGAAAACAGAAGCGTACGTCATTAGATACCTCCCCCACACTTGAACTACACTGTCCCCAGTGTAATAAAAGCATGAGATCGGTGAGAGAATAATCAAATTGAAAAACAATCCAAAAAGTTGCAGAATACTTACATGTTGTCGCCTTGCGTCGATCGATGCCACAAGGGTGTCGATCGATGCAAGGCGAATATGCTCGCGGTTATTTAGATAGCCGATGTCTGAACCGCAATCAAATCGGCTACCCAGAAATCGCATCTGTGTCGACCAATGCACTAAGTGTATCGATCGATTCAGTGCGATTTTGCCTGTTTCTCTCGGCTTTGAACACACAAAAGCAAAAAATCAAAAACACCAAATAAAAAACTAAAAATGAAAACAAAAACAAACCTAACAGTGGGTTGCCTCCCACTCAGCGCTTGTTTAAAGTCAATAGCTTGACTATGGGATATGAGATCAGACTTATGGGGGATTCAACAGAGACTTTGAGTGTCTCTGCGAATATCTCTTCATCCTAGGTGGCGTATAAGCATTCGGGTCATGAGATCTCCCAAGGAACGAAGGAGTAGAACCAGGGCGGGAGCGAAGCTTGGGTGGGATTCTGCGTTTTCCTGCATTCAAAACTGAGGGATTAGGAGGTTTAATTTTAGAAGCTTTATGCCTTACCTTTGGTGGAAATGAGATGTCTGGAGCTTTCTGCTTATGAGCAGTTGCAGGCACTGAAGATGTTAGAGCAAGTTCAGAATGAACTGCCATCTTCTCCTCTCCAATTGGAACTTCTGGTTCCACCTCAACACTGAAGCTCTGTCCATCAATGGTGGGTTTCTGTAGCTTATCCATCTTGAACTGCAAAGGCTTGTCTCCCAGCTGGAGATCAATCAGTCCGCGCCTCACATCAATCACAGCTCCATCATTAGCTATGAATGATCTACCAAGTAGCAGAGGATCATACGGCTCAATATCATACTTCAGCACCACAAAATCTGTTGGAATCAAGTAGTTCCCAACTCTGACTTGAACGTCCTCAAGAACTCCTTCTGGATACCTCTTTGATCGATCAGCTAGGATAAGAGAGATCCTAGTAGGCTGGAAATCCATCAGTCCTAATCTCACAGCCACAGAGTATGGCATGAGATTCACGCAATATCCTAAATCACACAGAGAACGCTTGAATCTATCCTTAGATATGGAACAGTCGAGCACAAAGGCTCCTGGATCTGGAAGCTTCTCTAAAATCTGAACCAGTTGCTTCTCCATTACTCTTATGCATTTAGCTTCTTCTAGCTCCTGTTTAGACAGTTTAGGAACCTTATGATACGGCACATGGGGCTTATAGACTCGCTCTGGGACTATTACAGGTCTCTGGTCCCGTCTGGGATTTGTGTCGATCGATGCTCGTTGTGTGTCGATCGACACAAGGCGATTTCGAGCAATTCCATCAGACGTATCGGGACTGTGTCGATCGATGTAAGAGTTGTGTCGATCGATGCTTGTCTCAGACAGACAGCATTCACCCAGAAAATCCGAGATTATGCTCTCTTCTTCTTCCAGCAAGTCAATCTCATCTCTTATGGTCACATCATTAATGTATTGCTTTTGTTCAGCTCTTCCTGATCCATTTTGCCTTTGTTCTGCTCCAGTAATCTGTTGAACTTGAACATCCAGATTTTTCACATGTGTGCTTAAGGATTCAAACTTCCCATTCAGATTTTCATGCATAGCATCCAGCTTCATGTCGAAGTCTACATCAGTCTTAGCCTGATCCTCTAGCAACTGCTCCATCTTGGCTTCCATTTTGCTCGCATAAGCATTAGCAGCAGGAGGTGTCTGATATGAGGATGATCCATAAGTTCTCTGATAAGAATTACCTTGCTGAAAAGGTTTCTGATATCCAGCAGTCTGTCCATATCCAGAAGGGTTCTGATTGCTTGTGAAAGCACTCTTCTGTCCACCATTAAAGAACTTTTTACCTTGCTGATTACCAAACCTGTTTCCTTGGAATCCAGAGCCATTGATGTAGTTCAAATCCTTTTCCTTTCTTTCCAGTAACTGCTCCATCATACTTATCAGCTTATCAGACTGCGTATTTTCAGGAGGAACATGCTGATATGATGAAGATTCATAATCTCTGGTGAATGAATAAGAACCATAGTCTCTGCAGAATGAGTTATTCTGCTGATTTTCCAACATCCGTTCCATCATTCCCATCATCTTACGCGCTGTGTCGATCGATGCAAAGTAGTGTCGATCGATGCAAGGCGCGAAGATGTGACGATCGACACACAGGACCGTGTCGATCGATGCAAGGCGATCACAGGCGTACCTGAAACGCAAGAACAGAAAAAGAGAAAAAATTAGTAACAAATAATAAAAACGAAAAACCTAGTCTAAACCCTAAGTTCAAATATATCGAAGACTCAAAAGAGTCCCCGGCAACGGCGCCAAAAACTTGATAGGGTCAGGTTTTAATCCTATTTCAACTGCAAGTGCACATATATGCAATCGTAGTATATAGGGTATTGAAATCCACAGAGACTCTGGTCTCGATAGAATTAGAACTAAAGAGATTAAACTAGGAGAAAGCAAATTGTATTGAATAACTAAAAAGCAATGCGAGAAAGTAAATCAGTAGCAAGTTGTGGTTGTAAGCAATTAACTAAGGGCGCTAAGTCTAGGGCGTTCTCAGGAAATCAGACAAGCAGATAAATCGTTCAGTCAGGATCTAACTAAGCTCAGTTCTAGAACTCAAACACAAATATAGAATTAACCAACTGTCGTTGCGAGAATTCTCTAAGTCTAAGTGTAGTAATCCAAATTCTTTTGTAATTACTAACAGATTAAACCAGCTTTAATTCCAAGTCCGATATGTTCACAATCTAATTAAACCAAATTCCTTTACGAGTAATTAAATTGCTCAACCTAAATAGTTCAGATTCTAAACCACACTGTCGTGTCAATTTAGCAACCTAAGATCTAGATTCTAAGTGATCAGGTTAGAACTAGCATTAAACACAATTTAGTTTGAAGAACATCTATTGATGTGAATCCTTAACTGAATTAATTATATCTAGCAAGTCATGAAATCCCTATGAGAAACCCTAAACCTAACTATGAATCTACTCAGACATGGAATATGAAGACATAATCAATGAAATAATAGATATCATAAAAGAGATTAGAATAAGAAAAAGGGTTCGAAATCTTCTCCAAGAACAAAGTGTTGTACAGGATCAGATCAGCCCCAAAAGCTCTAAAAACTCTCTGCTCTAAGTTATGATTGTGTATGTAAAAACTGAAGTTAAAACCTAATTAAATAGCTAAATCACGTCTTGGGGCTTCTGTGTAAATATCTGGAACTTCTGGGCAACTTTGTAATATCATCATTCTTCATTAAACCGCCGAGATCTGGCCCAACTCACTGTGCATCGATCGATGCTGATGTGCGTCGATCGACACACTCCTCTATTTCGGACAGTGAGCTTAAACTCTCGGGTCAAAACTCCAAAATGCTCCAAATAGCTCCATAATCTCCAAATCCGCTCCAAACGTGTGTGTACCTAATAACACCTGTAAAAGACTCTAAAAGAACACCAAAAGACTCTAAAACACACTTATATCATGGCATAAAACCGGTAAAAACCATGATATATCAGTTCCCCATTGGTCTCCTAGAGGATCTCCCTGTCAAGATTGGAGGGTTTGAAGTCCCAACTGACTTCATTGTGCTTGAAATGGATGAAGAGCCTAAGGATCCTCTAATATTTGGTAGGCCCTTCCTTGCTACAGCAGGAGCCATTATTTATGTGAGGATGGGAAAGATAGATCTTCACCTAGGGAAGGATATTGTGCTGAATTTTGATATCAACAAGGTGATGAAGAAGCCTACTATCCAAGGACAAGTCTGAAGGAATGTTTAGTTGATCCTGATTCAATTCTCTGATTCATATCATCCTAAACATGCTGATCTAGGTTCTTCTCGAATAGAAACAATTGATGATCTCACCTTTTACCTGTTTGTTGCAGCGGAAGGAGATAGAACAGGTCAGAGATCAGAGAAACACCGAGAGATGAATCCTCCAAAGGTTCACACACGCGATCACAGAAAAAGGCTGCTAGACCACAAGGAGCTCGGCGCAGAGAGAGAGAGATTTCGGCTGGGCTTAGGGTTAATTGTTCTGAACTCGAGTTTTATCTCATAAAACTTGTCCGGTTCCGTTTGGGCCATTTAGCCCAAACACCAATTAACTCGACGGCATTCGCGCACTGTGTCGACCGACACACCTTGTGTATCGATCGACACAGAGTGGCTAAACCGTTTTTATTCTCTCTAAGTACAGTAAATGCCTAGCACTTTTACCGTACTTCTGCTAAACCGTTCCTACACATTTTCCTGTTAGCTTAGGCGTGTGACCCATATGGGATCATATAATAAAGGCAATAAGTCCAAGACTTATAGATCATGAGCGGACTCTAGCAAGCCATCATGACCCCCAGTATTATATGACTTATGTCTGATCATTGACATACTCTTACTTTCTAGAGACAGTACCGAGATTACTGGACACAATTCCAACAATCTCCCACTTGTACTGGAATCTCTGTATTCATAATCCTTTTGTCACAATATCTCGATTAGTCATAAGGCAAGATTGGTGTCATCCTTATAAAGCCTAATCTTGTTCATCGGACTCTGATTCGATACTGACAATCCAAACGACTCGGGACAGTCCGTTTGAGCATGGCCATGCATTTTCAGTATTCAAATCTCCGATTGGCCTAGAGATATTCACTCCATTTATATTGGAGGGACAAATTCCGTCTTGTTCCATCACTGTAAACTACTCATTTCATAATGTACCCAAACAAGGTCCTTATAACTATCGCAGAACGATAGCGTTAGACAATGATCAAAGTGCATCAGTCCATGTGCAGTCACATGCATGCGAACTCAGGTCTAAGGACTATACTCTATAGTCGTAGTAAGAATCTCTTATGACACATATATAAATATCCTGAAGAGTTCTTATAAGCGGGTCTTGTCCGGTCGTATGTTCCCAAACATACACCTATGTACTGACTTTGATGCCGCGCATCTATGACACACTGAGACTTTGTCATAAGTCACGTACCAATCCAGTCTCACACGGTTGTTGGTGTTCCAATTTCAACAACCTTCGACTAGGGACGGGATGATATAAACATCTATCAAATATAGGGTCTCATGATCAAGCTAAATGACTTCGATGACTCAAGATCAAGTCATTTACTTCGATGACCTATAAAATGGTTCATATCACTTTGGAACGATTATTTCATCACAGTTAAAATAATCTTGAAATAATAATTTCATTAAACATAAGAATGTTTTACAAGAACATATCAAATAACTAAATAAAAGCCCTCAAACTCCCACTCAAATTTAGATTACATTTCTATGTCTCTAATGCCTACAGCTTCAGTCAGAAACTCGAGCTTAGGCCTTGGGAGTGGCTTTGTCAACGGATCAGCGACGTTATCATCTGTCTGAACTCGGCTGATCTTGACTTCCTTTCTATTAATGATGTCACGTATCAAGTGAAATCTTCTTAGAACATGCTTGGATTTCTGGTGTGATCTTGGTTCCTTTGCCTGAGCTATAGCACCATTGTTGTCACAAAACAGTGCCAGAGGCTCAGCCGCATCTGGTATCACACCTAGTTCAATAATGAACTTTCGTATCCAAACAGCTTCCTTCGCAGCTTCTGAGGCGGCGATATATTCAGCTTCTGTAGTGGAATCAGCAACGGTGTCTTGCTTGGAGCTTCTCCAACTGATTGCACCGCCATTCAGACAAAAGATATAACCGGACTGTGACCGGAAATCATCTTGGTCTGTCTGGAAACTTGCGTCCGTGAATCCACTGACTTTAAGCACATCACTTCCACCGTACACTAAGAACTTATCCTTAGTATGTCTTAGATACTTCAAGATATTCTTTACGGCAATCCAATGATTTTCACCTGGATTTGACTGGTATCTACTCGTCATGCTCAATGCATAAGCAACATCAGGACGAGTACAGATCATGGCATACATGACAGATCCTATTGCAGATGCATAAGGAATATTCTTCATGCGCTCAAGCTCAGCAGCCGTCGTAGGGCTCTGCTTCTTGCTTAGCGTTGTGCCATGTACCATTGGCGTGAAGCCCTTCTTGGAATCCTTCATGCTGAATCTTTGTAGGACTTTGTCAATGTATGAATCTTGACACAAGCCTATCAGCCTTCTAGATCTATCCCGGTAGATCCTGATTCCAAGAACGTATGCGGCTTCACCCATGTCTTTCATGGAAAAACAACTTCCAAGCCAGTCCTTTACCGACTTTAGCATTGGAACGTCGTTTCCGAGAAGCAGTATGTCATCGACATACAGAATAAGAAATACAATCTTGCTCCCACTAGATTTCTTATACACGCATTGTTCTTCTTCGTTTCTGATGAAGTCAAATTGCTTGATCGCTTCATCAAAACGAAGATTCCAGCTCCTCGATGCTTGCTTCAATCCATAAATGGATTTATGAAGCTTTCATACTTTTCCAGCATTCTTTGGATCTATGTAACCGTCAGGTTGTGTCATATACACATCCTCTTCCAGAATACCATTCAGGAAGGCGGTTTTCACGTCCATCTGCCAAATTTCATAATCATGAAAAGCTGCAGTTGCTAGTAGAATCCGAATAGATTTCATCATAGCCACTGGTGAATAGGTTTCATCGTAATCCACACCGTGAACTTGTCTGAAACCTTTTGCCACCAACCTGGCTTTATAAATCTGGACATTTCCATCAACGTCAATCTTCTTCTTGAAGATCCATTTGCACTCGATGGCTTTTACACCAGCGGGTAAGTCAACCAACGAAAACACTTGGTTGACCGACATGGAGTCCATTTCGGAATCAGTGGCCTTGCGCCACTTAGAGGAATCTGGGCCCATCATGGCTTGATTGAAGTTCGATGGTTCATCACCATCAATGATCAGAAGATCATGACAGTCAGTCACGAGGAATCCTTGATATCTCTCGGGTTCGTGACGGATCCTCCCGGATCTTTGAACTTCAGGTACTACAGGTTCAGGCTCTACAATTTCTTGTAGGTCCTCCTGCTGCTCTTCCTCATTAGGTTGAGCAGTATCCTGTTCATCTTGAATTTCTTCAAGCAGTACCTTACTCCCACTGTCTTTCTTAGAGAGAAACTCCCTCTCAAGAAAGTTACAATCCCGGGCAACAAAGATCTTGTTCTCGGAACGTAGATAGAAGTAATAAGCCTTGGTTTCCCGTGGATAACCAATGAAGTAGCATTTGTCAGATTTTGGTGTAAGCTTGTCTGAGATCAATCTCTTGACATAGGCTTCACAACCCCAAATTCTGAGATAAGATAGCACTGGAGCTTCTCCAGTCCATAATTCATATGGTGTCTTTGCTACTGCTTTCGATGGCGCTCTATTTAGAGTGAACACTGCTGTTAGCAGAGCATATCCCCAAAGGGATATTGGAAGGTCTGTGTGACTCATCATAGATCGAACCATATCCAATAAGGTCCGATTTCTCCTTTCAGACACACCTGTCCATTGAGGTGTTCCGGGAGGAGTGAGTTGGGATACGATCCCACACTCTCTTAGATGATCACTGAATTCTTGGCTTAAGTATTCTCCTCCTCGGTCGGACCGAAGAGCCTTAATGCTTTTGCCAAGTTGGTTCTGTACTTCATTTTGGAATTCTCTGAACTTCTCAAAAGATTCAGACTTATGTTTCATTAAATAAACATATCCATACCTACTGAAATCATCAGTAAAGGTAATGAAGTACTGATAGTTTCCTCTTGCATTTGTGGACATTGGGCCACACACATCAGTGTGTATCAGGCCCAATACGTCACTGGCCCTCTCGTTAGGTTTATTAAAGGGGGCCCGTGTCATTTTGCCCATCATGCAGGATTCGCATTTCTCACATGACTCAAAGTCAAATGAGCCAAGAAGTCCATTCGAATGGAGCCTCTTGATGCGTTTCTCGCTGATGTGCCCTAAACGACAATGCCATAGAAACGTTCGGTTCTCCTCATTAGGTTTGAACCGTTTGTTATTAATGTTATAAATTGGCGCGGATTGATCGAGTATGTAAAGCCCATTCATAAGAGGGGCAGAACCATAGAACAAATTGTTGCGATTGAAGGAACATAATTTATTCTTAACTGAAAAATCATAACCTTCCAAATCCAACAAAGAAATTGAAATAATATTTCTGCTTATAGCAGGTACAAAATAACAATTATTGAGTTCTAAAATCAATCCCGAAGGTAAAGACAACAAGTAAGTGCCTACAGCTAGCGCTGGAACTTTCGCTCCATTCCCAACTCGTAGCTCCACTGGTCCTTGCTTCAGCCTTCTACTGTTGCTGAGTGCCTGCATATTAGTACAAATATGAGCCCCACAACCAGTATCCATAACCCATGAGGTATTATCAGAAGTAGTTGTATTAACTTCTATAACAAAAATACCTGTTGAAGAAGTCTCAAAAGTCTTCTTCTTCAATTCCTTTAGACCTTCCTGGAATTTCTTACATTCTCTCCTCCAATGCCCTGGTTCTTTACAGAACCTGCATATGTCAGTTGGCCCAGCCTTGGACTTGGGCTTGGGCTTTGGCGTGTCCTTGTCCGCGACTTGGACAGCCTTGGCCTTTCCCTTATCCTTTGCAGAGGATTTCTTAAACCCCTTGCCCTTCTGCACCATAAGCACATTGGGGTCCTTGGCGGTTTTCCTCAAATTGGGCTCCGCAGTCTTGAGCATTCCGTGAAGCTCAGGCAATGTCTTACTCAAGCCATGCATGTTAAAGTTCAGAATGAACTGATCATAGCTTGCAGGTAATGACTGCAGAATGATGTCGCAGGCAAGTTCCTGGCTGATTGGGCAGTCGAGTTTCTGAAGATGATCGAGATAACCCATCATCTTCAAGACATGAGGACTCACTGCCGCATTCGCAGCCAACTTGCAGTCCAAGAGGTTCTTAACTGTTTGAAACCTCTCAGTCCTAGCCTGCTCCTGAAAAAGCGATTTCAGGCTTGCCATTATCTCGATGGGTGACAATACACTCTCGAACTGTTTTTGCAGCTCAGGAGTCATTGTCACCAACATCAGGCAATAGGCATCATTTTCATCTGACGAATGCTTTTCCCAAGCATTATGCAGAGTCCTGGCGGCATTGGCAGGAGGCCTCTCGGGGAGAGGATCACGAAGGACATAATCCTTCTTCTCCTGCTTGAGGACTAGCCTCAAGTTCCTTGACCACGTCAGGAAGTTCGTTCCAGTCAGCTTCTCCTTTTCGAGAACAGACCGGATCGAGAATGTGTTTTGTGTGCTTGTAGTAGTCATAGCTGAAATATATAGATAAAAAAGGTTATTAGTTAAAATGTTCAATATGATTAATCTCGTATTAAATTTAATATGATTAATCACGCATTATATTCAATAACATAAGTTACCCTCAATAGAATATAATGATTCCAAGATCCACATATAACTAAGATTAAAGTGGGCCACTGGCCATCACCAAACCTTAGCTTATATCGGTAAGCCCTATATCGGCTAATTATATCCGTGATATAACTCTTGGTTGTGAATCTGGGCCCGAGGCCCAATCCACTCTGATGTCTCAAGGCCCGGGACTCCCGATGGCCCAGTCAAGAAAACCAGACTATACAGTCATGTAATCATTAATGTCTGGGACTCCCAATGACATTTATGAATCACAAACCGTCTTATCCACGCAAAAGCAGACACCCTCACACTGTAAGGCCATGAATACAATTGAATGGGCTTCGACAGCTGACATAGAATGGACAAGACATCCAACGCTTGATATTATTTGAGGCTCGTAGGTTTATTTAAAAATTCATTCCCAAAATAGAAGATTACTATTTCGGGAAACTTTCCATTTTTGGAAACCTACTATTTTTGGAAACTTTCTAAAATTGGAAACTTTCTAAAAACGGAAACTTTCTAACTTTAGAAATTTCTTTAAAATCCAAAACCCGCAAATCCAGAAACTTCTAATTTAAGAAACTTTCTAATTTCAAAATTTCGGAAACTTTAATTTAAAATCGACTTTATAATTTTATAAAATAAATTTTAAATTAATCTGAAGAAAGACTCAAATAATTGGCCCAATTGTTTTAACTTCTTGGCCCGAGGCCCAAGAATTTGTCCATGTCCAAGACATGACCCAATTGTCCAATTAAATAACATAACCGGTCTGGTTCATTAAAATTGGTCTAACCAAATTTTAATTACTACGATGACCACAATTGTCAACCGGTTATTTACTAAACCGGATTTTCTCAATTTATTTGGTCCAACCAAATCAAATTAGAAAATCCTGGTTTAGGCACTAAATCCAATAATTCTTTCGACATTGGATTTCTTGTCCCGGTTTAACCAGACTTAATAAAATTATTAAATCTGTTTATTAAACCAGGACGAATTAATTTTAATCAAAAATTAAACCGAGCCTTAAACCAACCATGTCGATCGATGAACCAACCGTGTCGATCGATCCATCAACCGCATCGGTCGATGCTCTTAGCATCGATCCTGCATCGATCGTGCATCGATCCTGTATCGATCGATGCTCTCACGCATGCACGGAACCGAGCCAAAACCCTAACCGTGTCGATCGATGTGCACCAACCGCATCGGTCGATGCACCAATATCGTACCTGCATCGATCCTGCATCGATCGATGCTTTCACGCGTTAACAGGGTTAGCCGACAGACTGTATCGACCGATCCATGCGATCGTATCGATCGATCCATGCGATCGCAGTCGATACTGACTTATGAAAATCGCATTCCACCAAATCAATATAGCTTGGTTTCTGCGATTTTAGGTGTGTTTAGGTTTCAATTCTTGTTACTTAAGTGGTTTTTCTTATCAGTAGTTGATTCAAAACACTTTTAAACAAGAAAAACAATCCTAAACTTGAATCTAAACAAGAAAAACCAGAACCATTGGCTCTGATACCACTGAAGGAATGTTTAGTTGATCCTGATTCAATTCTCTGATTCATATCATCCTAAACATGCTGATCTAGGTTCTTCTCGAATAGAAACAATTGATGATCTCACCTTTTACCTGTTTGTTGCAGCGGAAGGAGATAGAACAGGTCAGAGATCAGAGAAACACCGAGAGATGAATCCTCCAAAGGTTCACACACGCGATCACAGAAAAAGGCTGCTAGACCACAAGGAGCTCGGCGCAGAGAGAGAGAGATTTCGGCTGGGCTTAGGGTTAATTGTTCTGAACTCGAGTTTTATCTCATAAAACTTGTCCGGTTCCGTTTGGGCCATTTAGCCCAAACACCAATTAACTCGACGGCATTCGCGCACTGTGTCGACCGACACACCTTGTGTATCGATCGACACAGAGTGGCTAAACCGTTTTTATTCTCTCTAAGTACAGTAAATGCCTAGCACTTTTACCGTACTTCTGCTAAACCGTTCCTACACATTTTCCTGTTAGCTTAGGCGTGTGACCCATATGGGATCATATAATAAAGGCAATAAGTCCAAGACTTATAGATCATGAGCGGACTCTAGCAAGCCATCATGACCCCCAGTATTATATGACTTATGTCTGATCATTGACATACTCTTACTTTCTAGAGATAATACCGAGAAGACTGGACACAATTCAAACAAAGTCTTCTACATAGAGACTATGGAACAATTGGCTGATGAGCTTCTAGAGGAGCTGAACATGGAGGATCCCTTGCAAGTAGCCTTGACTAAGGAGTGTGGAGAGTATGTGTATCTACAAGAAGAGATCTGGGCATACAAGAAGGCACTTGATTCACATAGACCTCTACTAGGAGCTGTTGAGTATGTTGATCTTGGGTTGGATCTTGATGGTAAGATGCAAGAGATTTTCACTTTGGGTAATGGAGCTAATGGAGCTGATGCTAGCAAAGAGCAGCTTGTAGATGATGATTGGAGTGAGCTCAAAGCACCCAAGGTTGAACTTAAGCCCCTTCTGCGCGGGCTTTGGTATGCTTTCTTAGGCCCTAAGTCTACATGTCCTGTCATAAATAATGAACTGTTGAGTGATGATGCGTCAATTGCACTGATTAATGAGTTGAAAAAGTATAGAAGAGCTCTATGATATTCTCTTGATGATATTAAATGGATGTCACCTAGTTTGTGCACACATAGAATCCACCTTGAAAATGAATCAATGACTTCAATTGAACACCAAAGGATATTGAATCCTAATCTAAAAGAAGTTGTCAAGAAAGAAATCTTTAAACTGTTAGATGCAGGCATAATCTACCCTATCTCGGACAGCACTTGGGTTTCTCCCGTGCATTGTGTCCCTAAGAAAGTGGGAATCACCATTGTTAAAAACGATAACAATGAGCTGATTCCCACTAGAACAATAAAATGGCATAGAATGTGCATAGACTATAGAAAACTCAATGCTGCATCTAGGAAAGATCACTTCCCTTTGCCATTTATTGATCAAATGCTTGAAAGATAAGCCAACCACCCTTTTTATTGCTTCCTTGATGGGTATAGTGGATTATTCCAAATCCCGATACACCCAAATGATCGGGAAAAGACGACTTATACCTGTCCTTATGGAACCTTTGCTTATCGAAGAATGACATTCGAATTGTGTAATGCTCCCGCTACTTTTCAGCGGTGCATGATGTCAATCTTCTCCGATATCATTGAGGACATTGTTGAGGTTTTTATGGATGACTTCTCGGTCTATGGTACTTCTTTCGCTTCTTGTCTTGTTAACTTGTGCATGGTGCTTAAGAGGTCTGAGGAGACCAACTTAGTACTCAACTGGGAGAAGTATCACTTTATGGTAAAGGAAGGGATAGTGTTGGGACACAAGATATCTGAGAGTGGGATTGAGGTAGACAAGGCCAAGATTGAGGTTATGATGAGTCTACAGCCACCAAACTCGGTTAAGGGGATTATAAGCTTTTTGGGTCATGCAGGGTTCTAAAGGAGGTTCATCAAAGACTTCTCAAAGATAGCTAGACCGCTCATACGTCTTTTATGCAAGGAGACAGAGTTTGTGTTCAATGATGAGTGTCTTTCAGCCTTCACTCAGATTAAGGAAGCTTTGATTAATTCTCCTATTGTCCAAACACCGGATTGGGAGTTGCCTTTCGAAATCATGTGTGATGCAAGTGACTATGCAGTTGGGGCAGTCCTTGGGCATAGTAAAGATAAGAAACTCCATGTGATATACTATGCTAGTCGGACAATGGATGATGCTCAGGTGAAGTATGCAACAACTGAGAAGGAGCTTATACCTATGGTGTTTGCCTTTGAGAAGTTCAGGTCATACTTGGTGGGATCTAATGCTATAGTTTATACGGACCATGATGCATAGAGGTATCTCCTAGCAAAGAAAGATGCCACACCAAGGATTTTGAGGTGGATCTTACTCTTACAAGAGTTTGATTTGGAGTTAAAGGATAAGAAGAGGATCGAAAATGGAGTAGCTGACCACTTGTCAAAGTTGAGGATTGAAGACAATGTGCCTCTAGATGACTATCCTCCAGAGGAGCAACTCATAGCTGTTAAGGCTGTGAGAGAAGCTCATGATACAAGCAGGAGGCTAGAATAGGTTGATTCCATTGAAGACAAAGAACCATGATATGCAGATATAGTGAATTACTTAGCAGCCGGGAGAGAGCCACCAAGTCTGGATAACTATCAAAGAAAGAAGTTCTTCTGAGACATAAACCGATTTTATTGGGATGAGCCTTACCTCTACACTTTGTGCAAGGATATCCTCTACAGGAGGTGCATAGCTGATGAAGAAGTAGGGAGAATTCTTCTACACTGTCATGGATCAGCTTATGGTGGTCATTTTGCTACCGTCAAGACGGTTCAGAAAGTCCTACAAGCTGGATTTTGGTGGTCATCCATGTTCAAGGATGCTCAAGAGTTCAATTCAAAATGTGATCCTTGTCAAAGGAAGGGTAACATCAGTAGAAGGAACGAGATACCTCAAAACCCTATCCTAGAGGTTGAGGTTTTTGATGTTGGGTCATTGACTTTATGAGACCCTTCTCCTCTTCTTATTGATGGAATTCCTAGCAGTTCCTAATCCGATTAGGCAACCCTGAGTCTGAATTCCGAGCCTAGGATCTAAGGGTTTGAGTTATTGAATCATGGATCTCGCGTTTACCTTGTTCTGGCAGCGGAAATGAATGGTAAGATGAGATCAGGAGCGATTCAGGTGCCTCGCCTCTATCGTAGTCCACACGCACACAACCTGGAAAGCCGGGATGCTAGTGCCGGATCTGGGAATTGAATAGAGAGAGTTTTTTGTTTTTCTAATCAAGAAAAGTGAATTGCTTAGGGTTCAGGTCGACCATATAAGCCTATATATACGACCTGTTATGACTAAACCATCTTTCGGATTTAACCGAAAAGGTCTAAGTCATAAACCGAAACATCAGTCTCGGAATCGACCTGTGTCGATCGATACACCAACTGTGTCGATCGACACACCTCTCTTTACTCTATATTGATATGTATCCAATACACATCATCTTGATCACCACCATGATGATTATTCCCATATATATAAGCTTCCAGATTGCTTAGGTGTGTGACCCTATAGGATCATATAATACTGGCAGTAAGTCTACAACTTAAAGACTGCAAGAGGCTTCTAGCAAAGCATTGCAACCGCCCAGTATCATACAACATGTCTGATGTCGACGTACAACTATCATTAGAGTAAGTACAATATGATTTCAGGACATAATCCCAACAATCTCCCACTTGTACTGGAATCACCTATTCCTATAATCCCTTCGTCTCTATATCTCGATATGGCATAAGGCAAGAGACTATGTCATCCTTATTATAGCCAACATCATGTTCATCGAACTCCTGATCTATACTGATAAAACAAACGACTGACAATCACCTCGTTTGAGCACGGTCATGCATTTTCTCAGTATCAAATCTTCGATGGGCCCTGAGATATTTATCTCCCGTTATATGGGAGGGACAAATCCCATCTTGTTCCATCCCTGTTTCTACACATACTTCATGATACGCCTAAGCAATGCCGTTATAGCCGCCAGTTACGGAACGACGTTTGACAAGGTCAAAACGTACCAATTCATATGCTAGAAAGCATGATGAACTCAGGTCTAAGGACTATACTTTATAGTCGTAATGAGAACCTCCCATGACACTGATATAACTATCCTGTGGAGTTCTCATTAGCGGGTCATGTCCGATCATATGTTCACCAACATATATCTATGTGATTGACTGTGATAATCATATCATTGACTCCATGAAACTTAGTCCAACAGTCACCTCACATGCTAGTCTCTCGCGGTTGTTAGTGTCACACTTCAA
Organism: Orychophragmus violaceus; assembly: GCA_030180135.1. Classification (NCBI taxonomy): domain Eukaryota; kingdom Viridiplantae; phylum Streptophyta; class Magnoliopsida; order Brassicales; family Brassicaceae; genus Orychophragmus; species Orychophragmus violaceus. Next base: position 63,037,867 of record CM058229.1, read on the forward strand.
CAACCTCGACTAGGGACAAACATAATTTTATGTCATCATTCACTTATAGGGTTTCATGATCAAGTAATCAACTTGATGACCTATAAAATGAACATAAAATACCTTGGGACCATTATTTAATTATCCAATAATCAAATAATGTTGATGTCAGTTTTAACTTACACAAACATTGCCATAGCATGTCTATGCAAAGATTATAACATAACTAATGTAACTCCCACTAGAATCAAGATCATCTCTTCAGATATCTAATACCTACAACAACAGAATAAATCTCGTGCTTAGGTTGTGGGAGAGACTGTGGTGTTTTTGCTTGAAACGATTCCAACAAACCACACCGCCATTCAGATAAAAGCACTATTCTACGGTTTTCTGCTTGGATCTTTTCCAACAGATAGTACCGTTATTTGGACAAAAAGACATTACCAAGTGGGAACCGGAAATCGTCTTTGTCCGTCTAACTACTCTAAACTGGTTCGTCACTTCCTTAGTTCACCACGAAACTATCCTTAGTGTTCCTCAAACACTTGGGATATTTCTGGCAACTGTCCAGTGAATTTTACCGGAACAACTTGGTATCTACTCGTAATGCGTAAGCTGCATCTGGATGAGTGTAAATTATGGCATTCATGATGGATTCTATTGCAGAAGCATAATGAATCACACTCATACATACTAGCTCAGCTAGTGTTCAAAACACTTCATCTTGCTAAGATTGTTCCTAGCTCAGCCAGTGTCCAAGACACTTCATCTTGCTAAGATTATTGCCATATGACCTTTGGTGTGAAGCCACTATTGGAATCATGCATATTGGAACTGTCCAGAGCCTTATCTACATAAGGATTCTGACACGATCCAATTAGCCTTCCCTATCCATCTCAATGGATCCTTATTCCAAGAACTCACGCGGCTTCTCCCATGTCCTTTGATGAAAATGACTTCCGACCCAAGTCTCATGAGACTTAAGCGACGGAACGTCGTTTATGAGAATAAGTATGTCGTCTACATACAGTGTGAGAAATGCAACTACGCTCCCACTAGTCTACTAGTAAACGCACGGTTTCTTTTCGTTCCTGATCAAGTCAAAACTTTTGACCGTTTTATCAGAACGTGGATTCCAACTCCAAGATGTTTTGCTTCAATCCAGAAATGGATATGTGAAGCTAACATGCATACCAAGCCAATATTCGGAGTTGGGGCTCACCATCGCTTCTTGAATTTCGCAGGTTCGTCACTTTTCAATGATCAAAAGATCACGGCAATCGGTTACGAGAAATCACTCTCGAGTTAGTGACGGATCCATTCGGATCTGCGAACTTCAGACTCCACAGGTGCAGGTCCTACAGCTCTTTGCAGATCTCACCGCTGCTCTCCTTTTACAGGTTGAGCAGCCTCCTGTGTTTATCGAATTTCTTCGATGTGTACTCTTACTCCCACTGTTCTTATTGGAAAGTATAATCTTTCTCAAAAGACACAGTTCCGGACAACAAAACTTTGTTCTCGGATTGGTCATAAAAGTAATAAGCCTCGGTTTCCCTAGGACAACCAGCGAGGTAGAACTTATCAGATTTGGGTTCAAGCTTGTCAGCTATCATTCCCAAATGATCAGAAAACAACATACTTAAAAAACTTTCAGTCCACATCCAATGTGGTGTCTTTCAATTGATTCTGATTGAAAACCCCTTTTCTGCGCAAACACAGACCTTTTAGAGCGTATTGTAAAAGGATAATGGAAGATTCCTGTGACTCATCATTAATCGGAGCATATCTAATAAGGTCCGATTCGTTCTCTCAGAAACACCATTTAGGTTTTCAGGAGAAAAGAGCGGTGATATGACTTCACACTCATTTAGATGATCACTCAATTCTTGACTCAAGTATTTTCCTCCGCGATCTAATCGAGGATCTTAATACTTCTGTCAAATCGGTTCTATACTTCATTTCTGGAACTCCTCAAAGGATTCCTACTTGCGTCTCATCAAAAGAACACATCCATACTTACTGAAGTCATCAATAAGGCAAATGAAGTATTGAAGATTTCCTCTGTCACTTATGTTCATCGGACCACATACATCAGTATGAGAAAGGCCCAATGAGCCTCTGGCTCTTTTCTTTAGCTCTGCTAAATAAGCCTTATTCATTTGGCCCAGCAGGCAGAATTCATGTCTCATATGATTTATAATCAAATGAGCCCAAAAGCCCATAACCATGGAGCTTCTGAATCCGCTTCACTCTTATATGGCCAAAACAACTATGCCAAGGAAGGACTGGTTCGAGTCATCAGACTCAAACTTTTAGTATTTATATTATATTCAAACTTCCGCTGGTTTAAGATATAAAACCCATTCTAAACGGGGTGCTACCATAGAATATTTCATTAAGATCTAAAGAACAAAACTTGTCTTTTATCAGAATGAAAAACATCCAAATTCTAACAAGAAAATGAAAGACATCTTTGCATATAGCAAGTACATGGTGGCAATTACTTAATTTCTAAAACCAAGCTTGAAAGGCTCCTACAAATGGAGAATTTATACGGCTAATGCAGCAACCATTGCTTCATTCCAGACGTGCAGTTCCACTTGTCCTTTCTCTAATGTTCTACTGTTGTGTAGGTCCTGCATATTTCAAAAATATCAGTGCTACAACTAGTATCCAATACTCACGTAGAACTTGAAGTAATAACACAATACCTGAAGAAGAAGTCCCATACATCTTCTCCATCTCTTGTGAATCTTCCAAGAATTTAATGCAATTTCTCTTCCAATGCCCAAACTCTTTACAGTAGCAGCATTTATCAACATCAGATGGGCCTGACTTGGGCTTAAAGGATGACACAGGCTTATCCCGATTCCAAATCTGAATGGCCTTGCCTCCACCCTTGTCTATACAAAATTTCTCAAATTTCTTGCCCTTTATGATGTTTTGCTCTGCTATCTTGAGCATGCCATGCAGTTCAGTCAACTTCTTTGTCAAGCCTTTCTTAATATAGCTGTTAATAAACTTATCATAGCTTGACAGCAGTGACTCCAGAATGATGTTTGTAGCCAACTCTAGGCTAACAGGACAATCCAGTTTCCCCAGGTTATCAATGTAACCCATCATTTTAATGACATGAGGACTGACTGGAGCATCCTTTGGTAGCTTGCACCCAATGAGAGATTTAACCGTCTGGTATCTCTCAATTCGTGCATGTTCCTGAAACATCAGTTTCAGACTGGTGATCATCTCTATTGGCGACTCCACGTTCTCGTATTGACTCTTCAAGTCCGAGTTCATGGTAGCCAACATCAGACCACACACATCTACCACATCAATATAATGCTTATTCCAAGCATCATATACTGCATGCGAGGCATGCGTCCCAAGCCTTTTGGAGAGAGCTTTCTCAAGGACATAGTCCTTATTCTCCTGCTTGAGAACTATTCTCAAATTCCGATACCAATCCAGGAAATTTGATCCATTTAACTTGTCTTTCTCAAGGACGGATCGCAATGAGAAAGTAGTTTTAGGCATAAGCTGAAATCCAAGAAAACAAAGATTTAGTTATGTATTCCATGAAATGAGAAATCTTATCTAATAAGAAAACTCGCATTATATTCAAACAATGTTTCCTCTATGAATATAATGATCCAAGATCCATATTTCACCAAAATCTGAGTGGACGACTCGCCATCACCCAAAATTTAGTTATGTAGGTAAGCAAATCATTGCTAATTGTACCCAGTACAACTCTTGGTCGCAGATAAGACAATTCATGTCTCATCTACTTTGACGTCTCTGGGCCCAGAACTTCTGATAGCCCAGTCAAGTAAACCAATCTCTTCAGTCTTGTGATAATTGACAGTCGTACTGCAAGTCTATCAATGATCACCTGCCTTACTCATGTAGTGGTGGATACCAAGGACTCCAAGACTATCCAACAACGAAATGAGTCTTGACAGTAGGCAAGATTGGGCAAGACATCAAGGTCACTTGATATTTGGTTGAGGAAACTAAACTATAAAAGGTTAGCAGATCAATCTCTTAGGTCATGTAATTGTTGATGTCAAGCACTGCAAGTCCATCAACATTATTACCTGCCTTACTCACGTAATTGTGGACACCAAGCTCTTGGCTAGACCATCACACAACGAAATGAGTCTTGACAGTTGACCATATTGAAGCTAAACCTTGATCTAATACACATCCAATGAGTATCAAAACTGATTTAGAACGTTTAATCTTGATACATATCCAATATGCATCCAAAAGGTTCAAGGTTTAATTCGAGTTTGGCTTTTGCAAATTCATGGTTCAATAACCATAATTGTGAGTACTGTGTCGATCGACGCAAACAATGTCTGTCGATCTACACTACCAAACAAAACCGTACTTCAATAACCGATTAATTCAATTAATCCGGTTCATTGAACCGGTCATGTCGATCGACACATCCCATGTGTGACGGTCGACATAGACCTAAACCGGAGACAGTTTTGATAACCGGTTCAATCCAATTGAACCGACTTATCAGATCAAACTGATCTTTAACCAATCGGTTTATGCTAATTGAGATAATCAGTTCAATCCAATTGAACCAATTCATTCAATTTAAACCGATCTTTTCGGACTTGACCGAGCATGATAACCGGTCCAATCCAATTAAACCGATTAACCAATCGCATGGTCTGTGTCGACCGACACTCAAACTGTGTCGATCGACACAGTAGGATTTCTGGTTTTCTTCGCGAAAAACCCTAGCCGCCGATTTCACCTTGTGTGTCGATCGACACTATGCGAAAACACATAATCGTTTTCGATCGAACTCGATCTCACCTGTTCTTACTCATATAATCTCATGAACGAATTTAAATCATCAAATTCTATTAAACATGCTGATTCAATGGAAAACCCTATGGCTCTGATACCACTGATGGAATTCCTAGCAGTTCCTAATCCGATTAGGCAACCCTGAGTCTGAATTCCGAGCCTAGGATCTAAGGGTTTGAGTTATTGAATCATGGATCTCGCGTTTACCTTGTTCTGGCAGCGGAAATGAATGGTAAGATGAGATCAGGTGCGATTCAGGTGCCTCACCTCTATCGTAGTCCACACGCACAAAACCTGGAAAGCCGGGATGCTAGTGCCGGATCTGGGAATTGAATAGAGAGAGTTTTTGTTTTTCTAATCAAGAAAAGTGAATTGCTTAGGGTTCAGGTCGACCATATAAGCCTATATATACGACCTGTTATGACTAAACCATCTTTCGAATTTAACCGAAAAGGTCTAAGTCATAAACCGAAACATCAGTCTCGGAATCGACCTGTGTCGATCGATACACCAACTGTGTCGATCGACACACCTCTCTTTACTCTATATTGATATGTATCCAATACACATCATCTTGATCACCACCATGATGATTATTCCCATATATAAGCTTCCAGATTGCTTAGGTGTGTGACCCTATAGGATCATATAATACTGGCAGTAAGTCTACAACTTACAGACTGCAAGAGGCTTCTAGCAAAGCATTGCAACCGCCCAGTATCATACAACATGTCCGATCTCGACGTACAACTATCGTTAGAGTAAGTACAATATGATTTCAGGACATAATCCCAACACTTATGGGAACAACTACATCCTCGTAGCAGTTGATCATGTGTCTAAATTAGTTGAGGCAGTAGCAAGTCCGACAAACGATGCTAAGGTGGTCATCAAGCTATTCAAGAGTATCATCTTACCAAGATTTGGGATTCCAAGAATTGTGATCAGCAATGGGGACTCCCACTTCATCAACAAATTATTAGAAAGCCTCATGAAAAAGTATGGGGTGAAGCATAAGGTAGATCCACCTTATCACCCCCAAACCAGCGGGCAAGTGGAAGTGTCCAATAGACAAATCAAAGTTGTTCTAGAGAAGACTGTTGGGGCTTCAAGGAAAGATTGGTCCAAGAAGCTTGATGATGCACTTTGGGCATATAGAACATCTTTCAAGACTCCTCTAGGCACTACCCCGTTCACAATGTTGTATGGAAAATCCTGTCACTTACCTGTTGAAGTGGAATATAAAGCTCTTTGGGCTGTCAAGTTGCTGAACTTTGACATCAAGACTGCAACAGAGAAGAGACTGATTCGGTTGAATGAGCTTGATGTGATAAGGCTTGAGGCGTTTGAGAATTCCAAGATATATAAGGAAAGAACCAATCTCTTCCATGAAAATCTGATTTTGAAGAGAGAGTTCAAGGAAGGTGATCTTGTACTTCTCTTCAACTCTCGGTTGAAGCTGTTTCCCGGGAAGCTAAAGTCAAGATGGTCCGGTCCATTTAAGGTGAAAGAAGTGAGACCTTATAGAGCTGTGGTGCTTTGGGGAAAGTCTGATGAAGAGTTCACGGTTAATGGACAAAGGCTCAAGCACTACTGAGCCTCAGAAGCTATTGAGGAAGGGACTTCAGTTCCGCTCTCTAGCCTACCTTCTGCCTAAGAACTCGGTTTGAAAAGTAGAGCTTACCGACTTTAGACAAAAGCGCACTTGGGAGACATTCTCATGTCTATCATTGTACATATTATCTTTTGATTGTCACATTTGATCTTTTTCTTGAAGTTTGTCAGGTTTTGGTTAATATGTGAAGTTGTGGACTCGTTGGGATTGAGCAAAAGCCATGGAAAAATGGAGTAAAAGGGGAGAAGGAGAAGTATCGGCCTGCAGTATCGGCATAATGCGGCCGATACATTCTCCGCATGGTTGGTCAAAAACTCACATGAAGATGTATCGGCTTGCGTCTCGGGAAAACACAGCCGATACATTTCGTAGGAGTCAAGTGGAAAACCCAGAAAATTGTATTCGTTTGGGGTATCGGTCAAACAGGGCCGATACAAGTTTTAAAGAAATTGGTAAAAAAGGACAGGAGAATGTATCAGCTTTGGGTATCAGTTTAACCCAGCCGATACATTTCATCGCGAGGATTGGTCCAAATTCACATGAGAATGTATCGGCTTGAGCATCGGGTTGATGCAGCCGATACATCTCATCGCGACTCTTGCTCAAAATCACAGGGAGATGTATCGGTTGGCACATCGGTTTGTCGCGACCGATACATGCTCCTTGCCCAGTTAAGTCTTCTCCTCCTTGACCAAAATCGATTTCTAAACCGTTTTTAAACCACTCCAATCCGATTTTAAACCTATTTCCGATTTAATGAACCAATTTAAACCGACTTCTCCTTGTTTTCTCACCCTTTCACGTGACTTTTACTCTAAATCTCTCTCTTTCTTCCCAAATTCAAAAAGTTTTCTCAAGAACGCAAAAAGTTCAATCACTCTTTTCTCTCTCAATTCTCAATCGTTTTTGGCTTTTTGCTTATTTGTGTTGCTAAACTTGCAAATTTTAAGGCTCTTTCACATTCTCTTACTGTTTCTTCCATTCCTTCATCAACAAAGCAAGGTAAATTCTCAAAACTCTTTGGTAATTTTCGAGTTTGAAAATTCATAATTTTTGAACTTCAAATTTAGGCTTTGTTTCTTAATGATAATGCTTGAAAACGTTTCTCATGTGAGTTTAGATGAATACCCATTGCCAATTTCTCCCTAGGATTGAATGAATTTGAACTTTGGTGATTTAGGGTTCTTGAGAAATTGGAAATTCGAAAATATTGGGGAAAACTTGGTTTGATGATTCCTATAGGTGCATTGGATGTTCTTTAGTGTGTATGAGTGATACTACTCATTTTGGTTGAGTTTTGTTTCACAAGTTTTTTGAAAATGCACTTTAGGAGTTTATCGTCTAGGAATTGATCTTACAGATGAATGTGAGGTGAGCCATTGATGAATTGTGCACTACAAAGACTTGAATTGAGAATGCTTGAGATGTTTAAGCTAGCTTGATCGCTTGCAATTGAATGTTTTTGGAAAAGTCTTAGCATGTTATTACTTGATCATCGAGTTCTCTTGCTAAATTGCTTTCTTATTTCTTGTGTTGGTGAGATGATTGATGCTTGTTTCTTGTGTTGGTGGATTGTGAAACGTACTTACTCTTTCTTTGAGTAATTGATAGAACAAATTTTATCCCTATTCTAACTGCAAGTGCACATATATGCAATCGTAGTACAAAGGGTATCGAATCCACAAAGACTCAAGTTTCACGCGATATATTGTATGCAGTCGAATTAAGCTAAGCAAGACAGGTGAAAGCAGTAAACAGAACAAGTAAGCAAACGGTGTGTGATCAATTAATGAAGGCGCTAGACTTAGAGAAGTTCTCAGGAAATCAGGAACACAGATCAACCAATCAAAATGATTCATATATCGATGTTCTAGAACTAGAATCACAATCATATAACAAACCAACTCTCGCTGCGCTATGCTAACTATGTCTAACAACCTAGAAAACCAAATCTCTTTGCGAATTATAGAGTTCTAAACATGCATTAAATTCAGGTTCTTTCGTTCACAAATTCCCTAAGCCAAATCTCTTTGCGAATAGGTAACTTGCTCAACTAGGTTATTTTCTAATTAATTAACCAACTCTCACTGCGCTAATCAATCTGATATCAATAATCCAAGTAGCTAATTTAGATTAAGCGTTAAGAAAAAAACTAGATGAAGAACTAGATGCTTTGAATCCCAATTAATCAATAAATCTGTAATTCCATGAAATCCCTAATGAGAATCCTTAAATCTAACAAGAAAACTACTCAAACGTGGCAATCATAACAATAGACATACCAAAGTAGAAATCATATAAATCAAAAGAATAAGAACAGGTTTTCGATATCTCTTCTCTCTCGAGTACAAGACCAGCCCCAAATCTCTTAATCTCTGATAGAATAAATATTAGTATAAAACTTAGCCTAACAAATGGCTGAAAAACCTAATTAATAGCTTAAACACGTTTTGGGGTCAACTTAGAAATAATAGAAACTTATGGGCTTCTGTGCAAATCTTCAAGACTTGTCTGGAACGCTGTGCATAAGCTGCCATCAAACTCAGTGTCGACCGACACCAGTGTAGTGTCGATCGACACCAACACCAAACATCGGCTCCAAAGTCTTCTTCACGTACAAGTGCTCCCGGAATGATCCAAAATCTCCAATTAACTCCAAACATATGGAAACCTATAAAAGACTCGATAGACTCCAGAATACAAGGTTAAAGACTCAATATATACACTTATATCATGGTTGAAATCCTGTAAAAGTCATGATATATCAACTCCCCCACACTTAGCCTTTACTTGCCCTCAAGCAAATAGAAAACCAAAGTATGAAAAAGAGGTTTGAAAACACAGAAACTCATTTCGTCTTAGAAACTTAGCATTCACATTCACTTAGTAAACCACTTGTAAACATCCCTGCAGAGATCAAGACCACGATGTACTTCCCCCATACTTATTAACTGTCCCAAGTAAACTCCACAATCAAGGCAGAGCATCCAAATTCACCACACTAACCTCTGTATAATTAAGTGCGGTTTCACAAAGGGAGTATCGATTAGAGGACACATGGACTCAACCCAGTCAGTACCTGACCACCAAACTGTCAGTTTCTGGTTCCTTTCTTCTCCATTTCTCCCTTAGCAACTGATTTTTCTCCATTTGGTATCATTTTATTTTTTCTATCAGTGCTCTTCCCTTTTTATTTGGGGTGTTACTTTGGACATTTTTCCATGGATACACAGGAGGTAATAGGGGTCTCTACCAATCCCGTGACCACTTCGAAGCTACTAGCTTATCCGCAGTTTATTTTTTATTTTTACAAACAAAGGAGGGGTAGAAGGGAACCATACTCAAACATGTTTACAAGCTGTGTCAGGCACGTCAGAGGAATCCGATCCAGAGATACCAAGCCCCTGGGTGAGAAGATTAAGTCAAGATTAGAGGTGAAGTTAGTAGTGGATACCTTTGAATACCTGAGAAGATATGGGTGTCCTTGGTAGGTTTATCCGTGTGTGGTTTTCTAACAGTCTTAGAGCTACAGCAGGTCTGTCCAATGGTCACTTAGTTCCTGTTCCAGCAAAAATTTCCTCGGAAAATTATAGTTTCATACCAATTTTGACTCAATAAAACAGTTTTGAAAACAAAGGACTGACTCTAAGAAAAGAAAGCAAACGGTGGTCAGTAACTACCTTCCCCACACTTAAACAACACTGTCCCTAGTGTTATCGCAGCTTGGGTTCGGGAGAAAAAAATATAACCAACAAAAAGTTTGGAAAATCAGAAACTTTACTTGCAGGCATGGTCGGTGTCGACCGACACACAGCTAGTGTCGAACGACACAAGGCTTTGATTGACACAAATTTGATCCTAATCGAGCGTCCTCGATTATTGTCCATGTTTTCGAATTTGGTGTCGATCGACACTGCTGGCTGCAATCTGTTCGTCACGTTTCTTGCACACCAAAGACACAAAAAATCAAAGAAACAAAACCAAAAATGAAAAAGAAAAGAAAAACTGATCCAACAGTGGGTTCCCTCACACTCAGCGCTTGTTTTTAGTCATTAGCTTGACCATGGGTAGGAGATCATGCTCTTGGGGGTTTCAACAGAGGCTGTGAGTGCCTCTGCGAAAGTCTCATCATCCATGGGGGTTTGTAGGCAGTATCAGCGTGAGAGTGTTCAAGGAGTGAGGGAATAGATCCAGGGTGGGAACGTAGCTTGGGTGGGATATATTGTATCCCTGCATTCACATCAATGAAGTTAGGAGGATTAAGTTTAGAGGATGCATACCTTCGCTTTGGTGGATGTTTGATGTTTGGAGCTTTCTTCTTATGAGCAGTTGCAGGCTCTGAAGATGTTAGAGTAAATTCTTGAGGAACCACCATCTTCTTTTCTCCACTATCAGACACTGTAGTTCCACCAATCTGAACTTCTTGCTCTACCTCAATACTAAAATCTTGACCATCAATGATGGACTTTCGCAGCTTATCCATCTTGACGTGCAGAGGCTAATCTCCTAGGTGGAGATCAATCATACCACGCCTCACGTCAATCACTGCTCCAACTGTAGCTAAGAAGGATCTGCAAAGTAGCAGAGGATCATCCGGTTCCATATCTTATTTCAGCACCACAAAGTCTGTTGGAATCAAGTAGTTTCAAACTCTGATAGGGATGTCTTCAAGAACTCCTTCTGGAATCATTTTCGATTGATGAACTAGGATTAGAGAGATCCTAGTCTGCTGGAAGTCTGTCAATCCCAATCTCTCAGCCACAAAGTATGGCATGAGATTCACACTAGCTCCTAAGTCACATAAGGAGTGCTTGAAGCTGTCCTTGAAGATAGAGCAGTCAAGGACAAAGACGCCTGGATCTGGCAGCTTCTATGGGATCTGATTAAACAGCAGAGAACTGATTTGTTTAGAAACCACCACCACCCCTTCTTCTAAATCTACATCTATGGAGATCATCTTCTTGACATATCTCTGCAAACAAGGGTGAATTCGCAAAGCATCAGCTGGTGGAATCTCATTCAGCTTCTTGTCCATCACTTCATTGCATTTGGCTTCATCAAGCTCTTGTTTAGACTTTATAGCTACCCTGGGGACTGGTATAGGAGGTTTATAAACCTTTTCTTCAGCAACAACACGAGGTTTGTGGGAAATTGTTCCTGCCCGACCGTAGTGTTGATCGACGCGGAAGTGGTGTTAATCGACACTTGACGCACATCTTGAATCCTTCGCAGATTTTTCAGCAATGTCGACCATGGAATCTAGATTGGTCGAGTTACATTCGTCATGAGAACTCGAAATCACCGTTGAAACTGGATGTCGACCGACGCTAAGAGGGTGTCGATCGACACTGAGAGCTATAGTCAGAAGATCAATGTCGATCTCGGTCGATTTCGGTCCGCCAAACTCGAAAACTCGGGTTTTTCAATGGGTGTCGACCGACACTGAGAAGGTGTGTCGATCGACGTTGAGTCTGCAACTTCGGATTTCCAACTGTTATCCACGTTTTTCACAGTCTTAACCTCAAATCCTTCTTCCTGATCCAGCCTATCTTTAACTTGAACCGAGATAGCATTGATGTGGGCATTCTGAGTATTCTTCCCATTGATTGAGACTGAAATATGGGCTACTTGTGTATCCAGTTGCTTCCCATGAGTGTTCAAGGACTCAAACTTCCCATTCAAATCAGTCTACAGAGCATCAAACTTCGAGTTAAAACTCATTGTGGTCTGCTGCTGTCCCTCAAGAAGCTGCTCCATCATAGCTTCCAATCTACTCTCTTGTGTAGGTGCAAGAAGTGTTTGGTAAGAGGAATCTCCATAGTTCCTTGTGAAGGAATTGTTTTGCTGCTGGAAGGGCTTCTGGAACGCAGATTTCTAAACAAAAGTAGCAGGATTTTGAGCACCATACTTCTGAAATCTTGTTCCTCCAATGTAATTCACAACCTCTTGTGCAACCACTCCATTATCAGATGCCTCATGTGGCTGCTTCTTCCCAAGTAGAATGTTGTGGACAGAATCAATCTTGTTTTTCATCTCAGCCATTTGCTAGCTATCAGCTTTTCCACCAGATTTCTGCCTCTCCAGATCAGCATTCTTAGCGCTATTACTGCTTACCAATTTTTCAATCAATGCTTTAGATTGCTCGGGAGATTTGGTATTGAAGTTACCATTGCTAGCAGCATCCAACGCCATCTGGTACCGCAAATCAACTTCTCTGAAGAAAATGCCCAGCAGCTGAACTTCAGTGAAACCCATGATGAGGACAATCTCTTTGGTACATCTTAAATCTCACCCAAGTAGTCTTAAGAGGCTCTGTAGGTCCTTGCTTGAATGTTAAAAGATCATGTCTAAGCTGATCGGAACGAGCATCATCATAGAAGTGCCTCGGGAATTTCCTGTTCACTGCCAAGTAGTCGGAGTCCCAGGTGGAATCTGCTTCAGCCAATTAGCATATTCTCCTCCAAGAGAGTGAGTAAAAGGCTTGAAGTGTAAGTAGTAATAGCTCACTCCAATATGCTTCATCCCAGTGACTAAAGACTCAAAGTCTTCTATGTGATCCGTAGGATGCTCATGTGGGAGTCCATAAAAGAGGTGCTGTCCCACAAGCGTGTAGTAGGAAGTCTTCAACTCAAACTCATTCCTCTCAAAAGCAGGAGGTACAATTGCAGACCTGTTGGCGTAGAACTCATCAGGTCTGTTGTAGTCAGCAAGAGTCCTCCCAGCTAGAGGATTCGGTGGCGGATTTGGTTGCTGATTGGGCTGTCCATTAGCTCCAGTGTTAACAATCTGCCTCTCATCTTGAGGCTGCTCAATTACATTCCCATCAGCATCAATCCTATGCCCCTGATCATTGTACGGAGTGTTTCGCAGATCTCTCAGAACACCTTCTGCATCCTGAGTCAACACAACAACATTCGGATTCATCATCTTTTGAGATTTTTGAGCCTTCATGTTTGTTCTCTCAAGACAAGCAAGCTCCTCAAGTCTGAGGTTCAAAAGCTCTTTGTATGGGTTGCTTCGGGTGTGATGATTGAGCATCCACTGGAACAGACTGATTCTGCGAAGGGTATCGATCGATGCTGTCTGATGTCGATCGACACTAAGTTCTCTCACTCGTTTCTTCTCTGCAGCAACAAAGACAAACGAGAAAGAGGTGTCAGTAGTAAAATAAATAAAACACTTAGACTAAACTCTAGTACAAAATCTAACGGCGAACACAAAGAGTCCCCGGCAACGGTGCCAAAAACTTGATAAAGCAAATTTTGTCCCGATTCTAACTGCAAGTGCACATCTATGCAATCGTAGTACAAAGGGTATCGAATCTACAGAGACTCAAGTTTCACGCAATAGATTGTATGCAGTGGAATTAAGCTAAGCAAGACAGGTGAAAGCAGTAAACATAACAAGTAAGCAAACAGTGTGTGATCAATTAACGAAGGCGCTAGACTTAGGGAAGTTCTCAGGAAATCAGGAACACAGATCAACCAATCAACATGATTCATATATCGATGTTCTAGAACTAGAATCACAATCATATAACAAACCAACTCTCGCTGCGCTATGCTAACTATGTCTAACAACCTAGAAAACCAAATCTCTTTGCGAATTCTAGAGTTCTAAACATGCATTAAATTCAAGTTCTTTCGTTCACAAATTCCCTAAGCCAAATCTCTTTGAGAATAGGTAACTTGCTCAACTAGGTTATTTTCTAATTAATTAACTAACTCTCACTGCGCTAATCAATCTGATATCAATAATCCAAGTAGCTAATTTAGATTAAGCGTTAAGAACAACCTAGATGAAGAACTAGATGCTTTGAATCCCAATTAATCAATCAATCTGTAATTCCATGAAATCCCTAATGAGAATCCCTAAATCTAACAAGAAAACTACTCAGACATGGCAATCATAACAATAGACATAACCAAAGTAGAAACCATATAAATCAAAAGAATAAGAACAGGGGTTCGTAATCTCTTCTCTCTCGAGTACAAGACCAGCCCCCAAATCTCCTAATCTCTGATAGAATAAATCTTATAATAAAACTTAGTCTAACAAGTGGCTGAAAAACCTAATTAATAGCTTAAACACGTTTTGGGGTCAACTTAGAAATAATAGAAACTTCTGGGCTTCTGTGTAAATCTCCAAAACTTGTCTGGAACCCTGCACATAATCTGCCATCGAACTCGGTGTCGACCGACACCAGTGTAGTGTCGATCGACACCAACACCAAACATCATCTCCAAAGTCTTCTTCACATACAAGTGCTCCCAGAATGCTCCAAAATCTCCAATTAACTCCAAACGTATGGAAACTAATAAAAGACTCGATAGACTCCAGAATACAAGGTTAAAGACTAGATACACTTATATCATGGTTGAAAACCTGTAAAAACCATGATATATCAGTAATCTCTTGTAGGACAATAACTAGAGCACCCACCAACCCGAAACTAAAGTCAAGATCCCCAAGGGTAGATGGAGGAGCTTCCTCAAGGGGAAAGGGTATTGCTGTTGAGGAACAAGAACCCGAGGTTGCAGCAAAGAAGGTTTCCAAACCTGCTAAGAAGCGCTACTCTCCTGCTGAGTACATGGCTAAACTGAAGGATATTCCCTTTTGGCCAACGAGGTACCCACACTTTCAAATTTGAGAGGCCTTGGGTATCTTAGGGGATGTCGATGCAATTGTTGGAAATATGGGATTTCAGCGTTTCTTCAGTCTCGCCAGCGCAAGCTATCAAAGCTCAACTTGCCAATTCCTAGCAAGCTTGAAAGGAACCATCAACATGACTGTGAAAGCTTCATACTCTCAGGAGAGCCTCGGGAAGATAGATTTCACAGTGGGAAGGAAAAAATACCGCATGAGTTTTGAGGAGATTAGTGCCCTCTTGTTGGGATTATGTCCTGAAATCATATTGTACTTACTCTAAAGATAGTTGTATTGGCGAGATCGGACAATTCATGTGATACTGGGCAGTCATAATGTTTTGCTAGAAACCGCTTATGACAAATGAGTTGTAACTCATTTCTAGTATCGTGTGAACCTACAGGGTCACACACCTAAGCAAGCTGGATACACTTAATATGGGATTGATCATTGGCATATGATCCGATCAATGTGTATTGGATACACATTGAATTGAGTTTTGAAGAGGTGTGTCGATCGATGCAATGAGTGTGTCGATCGACGCAGGTTTTCGAATGGGTGTGTCGATATCGATCGATGCACATTGGGCCTCGAGACTGAAGTTTCGAGTTAATGACTTAAACGAGTCGGGTTTGATCCGCAGATGTTTTTCTGTCATCCTAGGTCGATATATAATGTATGATATGATCGACCTGAGCCCGAGCCGTCGGTGTCGCTTCTCAGAGAGAAAGCAGAGACACATAAACTCATAAGATCCACAGGAGATCCGAATCCCGGCACTAGCATCCCGGCGGATTCCAGCTTGTGTGCGTGTGGACTACGGTAGAGGCGCAGCGATTGATGCGCTCTAGATCTCGTTTACCTGCTCATCCTTCCGCTGCCAATCTCCAGGTAATCACGAGGTCAGTTCTTAGATTCAATCACCTAGACCCTGGATCCTAGGGATGCCAACACCTCTTTGGTTTTGCAGATGATGGTGCACTACCAGGTACTTTCATCTCAGTCGATAAGGATAATCTCAGGGATATGTGGTATATGATTTCTGTTGGGAAGTAGAAACCGGGGTTGATGAAATCCGCAAGACTCCGATACCCCGCCATCCGGTTTGTGCACAAGGCACTAGCTCATAGAATGTTCGTGAGGAAGGAGACATCCCACGTGACTGAAATGGAGATGAAACTATTGTACATTGGACTGCAGCCCCTCTTGCGCATCTTCCCTAACAGAACCCCGATACCTCTTGTACCTCGTAAATCAAGCATGGCTACTATGCTAATAGAGCAGCTGTTGGATCACAAGGAATGGGGGATGACCCATAAGGATGCTGACCCTAAATTAAGCATGGGCGGACTGATCACAACCATTCTCACAGCCAAAGGCATCGAGCTGGAAGGATCACTTTATCCGTAGACATTTGGACAGCCTACGGAGATAGGTTGGTTAGACTTGGCTCAGCTTACCAAGAGCAATTTCTTGGGCGGTGGGACTCCTGGGCATTTTTCTTCCCGGATGTGCTCGGACACGGACTATGAAGAGAAGTATCTACTCCTTAACACGGCCATTACAAGCTTTGAGAATCTTGCCAACATCAAGTTCCTACCAGGGAAGGAGCACCAGTACAACCCTGCCACCGACCCATATCTTAACCCACTGCTTCCCAAAAGGAAAATGAGAAGAGGTGAAGAAATCCCCGATGTGGCAGGATGTGAAGGTGCAGTCGAGTATGAGGAAATGGGAGAAGCTCCTGCTGGGGAGAAAGTATATGGACTGCACCGCTACTACTTCCAGACTTTCATTGACCCCATAGCTAACAAAGCTGTCCGCACTCTTCGTGACCAAAACAAGGACCTTCTTAAGATGAATAAATGGCACGGCAAGAACATAAAGAAGCTAGCTGGCTGTCTAAAGAAGGTCACCAAGGTGTTGAAGCTTCTGATAGAAAGGAAGGATAAGGGCAGTACCTCGGATCAGGCACAAGCGCAAGATGCAGCTCGGACAGAAGTAGATGAAGAGGTTAGAGCTGCTATACAAGAGGTTATTGAGGAAGCCGATGAGCTGGTGGAGGAAACACGCACTCCATGGCTGGGCATGAGCTAGGACTGATCTCACGCATGGCTGAGGAATCCTACTTAGAGCCTCACCTCCACTCAAGCCATGAGGTGAAGAGGCGCAAGCGGAGAGCCATGAAGACACCTTCCTGCTCATCATCCAACCCAACCTACTCCATGGGAGACTCGTCTTCCCCATCCCACCACAACTGATCAAGGTAACACTCCACCCTTGTAAATATTTTTCTTTCTTTTCTTTTCTTGCTTGTGTGCGTTTTCCCAGTCTTTCTTCCTTTCTTTGATCACACAAGGGACTGTGTGATTTAAGTTAGGGGGAAGGACCACTTGCTAATCATGAGTTTTCTTTGATCTTATTTTCCCTTTTGCATTCATTTGAGTCTCATGCATTCATATAATATATAGAAAACACCAAAAAAATCAATTTTTTTTTGAAAAGAACATGTAGTTGCATTTGCATTCTTGGATCGAGTATAGATTTTCATATAGGTTGCATGCATAAGGAGAAATGATTTGATTTCCTTTTAAGGCTTGATTGAGTGAAAATATGTTCCTTATTCTAGTTGTTTGAGCTAGTTGATTGTTCTAGGATTGCATGTCAAGAAAGGCTAGAAAGTTAAGACGAACCCTACTTGGATTGCTTGCCTTGAACCTCAATTTAAAACTAGCTTTGAATTGATACTAGCTCTATCTAAGTGAGAACCTTAATGATGACATCTAAATATCCTACTCTTGCTTTGTGTGTTAAACTCATGGATACTTTCAAAATATTTGAGCATTCTTATCTTTTTTACCACTTTTGCTTGCTCAAATAAATTACCATGCCTTTCACCACCCTTCTTTCAACCCATTAACACTCTATTGAAAGGTAAGGTCTTTTGGAATTACCTTAGAAAAAGGTGTTGAGTTGGAGGCGAGTAGGAGAAATTTCCATATATATGCAAGCTTGACATTTTTTAGCTTTGCAATAGGCTAGGATTGAAGTTTGGGGGGGGGGCGATTTTGGGAATGGGAAAGAGTGAAAGAAAGTAATGAAAGGGGAATGAAATAGGATCAAAAATGTGTTGGTGAAAGATGATGAAAAGATAGCTCTAAGTAATTGGAAAGAAAGAGTCTCAAGAAGTGTAATGAAAAGAAGCCAAAGGCTCACCTTAAAGAAGAAAAGAAAACAAATGAGAAAAAGACTAAAGCTAAAGAAAGAAATGAGCTAAGTTAAAAGAAAGTTTTACCATTGTTTTGAATTGTTTGAATGATCCTTGGGGAGTTTTTTTGGGAAAGTGTTTGATCAATGAAAGGGGAGAAGGCAAATATAGCCTTGGATAAAGGGTAGACATCTATTAGGGGGCTAGACTAGGAGTTGAAGTTATTGTGGCATGGGTAGATGGAAATCAACCTAGTATGCATCAATTGCTTATAAACTCTTAGCATTTTGCCATAGATCATTCATACTTCATGAGATAACCTTTATGCATATGGAGAAACCCCTCTTTTGATTGGGATCACTTTCATCTCAAAACCATAATTGATGAGGACATTGTTTCAAGCATAGAGATACGTCAAGAAGACCTAGAAGAAGTACCTGCTGCTCAAGACATTACAACCATGAGAGATCCTCCAAGGACAAGATCAGGAACTAGAAGACTCAGATCACTGTTCAATAAGTCAATTCAGAGTCTCCTAGCTCAAGACTATCAAGAGCAACCGACCAGAAGTCAAGTGGAGCGTTTAAAGGCCCAACAGAAGACAATTGAAGACTTGAAGATGATCTTCTCAATTCAGCCCATCTAGGCCCAACCATGGACGATTACACACGCTCAATGAGGTAAGATTTCATTTCATATATTGTGTTTGTTCGTTTTGCAGGTCCAAAACATTATATTAGTTGTCTGAGTCAAAGTTTGTATTAGTCGCATAAGTGAGTCAAGTTTCCCTGTATTACTTTTGAACTCGAACCATAGGATATTTTAGTACTTTAGTAGCCGTTGTATTAGGTTTTCTGCCCTAGAAGGCAACAGCTGCACGATCCCCTTTATAAGGATCCTTAGCAGCCGTGTATCATTTACCAAGTATCAATACAATAACGCAGTTCTTCTTCTTGAGAGAAAACACCTTTGATTCTAAGGTTTCTTGTGAGTCATATCAAGAGACCTTAGATCAGTCTTATCACAAGATCACTCATCTCTTGTGTGGCGACATTCAATCCATCTTCTATCCATTCAATCATTTCAACGTTCATCCTAAGGAGTCTAGAGACCCGAGGGTTGGATCCATCTCACCATATCATCACTCACGATCTAGAAGAAAGAGACTTCAGTCCCTGTTCTACATCAATCACGCTTCCATCTTGCATCATCTGGTATCAGAGCCGAAAGGTTCCTAGATCAGGTGTATCTATCCTTTTCCTTTCGGTTTCCTTGCACCTAGTTTATAGCTTTCGATTTCTACATTCAAAAAAAAAAAATCGTCTGTTTTAGTTTGCTTTCCATTTGCTTTGCATTCCAAATCAAAAAACCATAAAGAGTATCTTGTCGCATCTCGTCCCTTGTTGATCAAGTTCCTTGCTTCATTTTGAAATCGTTTCTTTTGTGTTTTCATTCGGCCAAGGATCTTGCTTAGGGTTTTTGGATTCGATTTGTCTTGCTACCAAAGTTGTTTTTTTTTTTTTTCAAATTTCAAAAAAAAAAAAGATTTCGAAAATATTTCAGATTCTTAAAGATATTCTACTTTCTATTTTTTGGTTAAATCTCGTTTTCAAAAAAAAAAAAAAAAAAAAAACTTTCTAAATCCTTTCAAACTTCCTAAAGATTTTCCATATCTTCATAAATCGATTTTCAACTTTCCAAAACTTCTTTTGTCAAAACCGAGCGTGTTTCTTATTTACTCTACCTAAAACCGAGCTTTCTCTTGTGTTAGTTCTTGACGCAAAGCTTGTATCACAAGTTAACATAGGTTTGCTTAGGATCTTCCTTCTTATTTTGTGCCTTTTGTTCCCTAGTCCCTTGATCGCTTGCTCAAGTGTGTGTAGGAACAGGAAACCAATGGCAGGAGACCAAGTCGACCCTAATGCAACTCTGCTAGAAGCGCTCCAAGCCTTGAGGAACGATTTGTCAGCTCAGATTGGATGGATTGATCAGAGGGTTGGACGACTAGAACTTCCAAGGAACGACGAGCAATCGGACGATGAGGAGAGTGAACATACTCTGAATGCAGGAGCAAGAGGAAGAGACCGAGATAATCAACATCACCGCCGTGATCGCCAACCACAACAAGAGGTAAACCATAACTTTGCAAAAGATTTGAAACTAACTGTGCCAACTTTTGCAGGTAGGGTTAATCCGGAAGCATACCTAGATTGGGAGAGGCGTATGGAGTACATCTTTGATTACTACGAGTACAATGACCAGAAGAAGATAGCTCTAGCTTCGGCTCAACTTACGGACCATGCTTTAACCTGGTGGGACAGAGAAGTCCAAGACCGTAGGCGGAATAACTTTGAGCGAATCACAACATGGACAGACATGAAGTACAACTTTAGGAGGCGATTTGTGCCCCCACATTACCACCGAGAGATGCAAAAGCAGTTCAGGCAGTTGTCACAAAAGAACAAGAGTGTCGAAGAGTACTATGAAGAATTTGAGCAACTCAAGAACCGAATGGCGTTGGACGAGAGTGAAGAAGTTCTCATGGGTCATTTCATTGATGGACTCAATGACCGGATCGCCAGAAAGGTAGAACGTCAACCTTGTCATGACCTTAATGATTTGTTGCATGCAGCCGTACAGGCTGAACAAGGAATCAAGAGGAAGACAGCGGCAGCGAGTCGCTCAAGGCCTAACTCATGGAACGCACCTCCGGCTAGGAATCAATGGAGTGCACCGCAAGCTAAGAACGGTTACAAAGGCAAGACTGTTGCCCCCGGTTCCCAAGATAAGAGGCCAACTTATGAAGTGACAAGGAACAACCGTACTGACTCAGGTAAGTCTTCAACCTCTAATACAAGAGCTCGAGACATAACTTGTTTCAAGTGTCAGGGTAAAGGACACTACGCACGGGATTGTCAAAATCAGCGAGTTATGATATTAACACCTGATGGAGGATATGAGTCACAAGATGAGGAGGAACACCTTGAAGCTGCGGATTCAGAAGAAGAGGTAGCATTTCCCGAGACAGGAGAGATGTTAGTTGTATGCAGGGCGTTGAGCGCCTTGAGTGATCCAGACACCATCCAAAGAGAAAACTTGTTTTTCACTCGATGTTCAGTTCAGAACAAGGTATGTAGTCTTATAATTGATGGTGGATCTTGTACTAATGCTGCTAGCAAGATTATGGTGGAAAAGCTAGGTTTGAAGACAACCCAACATCCGAGGCCATACCGCCTGAGATGGTTGGATTCAAGCACAGAAATCAGGATACACGAGCAGGTCCTGATCCAGTTCAAGATAGGGAAGTATGAGGATGAAGTTTTGTGCGATGTTGTCCCAATGCAAGTAGGCCGTATGCTTCTAGGCAGACCATGGCAATTTGATAGAGAGGTAATACACAATGGACGCACCAACACTCATTCTTTCACACATGACAAGCGCAAATTCCAGCTTGCTCCCTTATCGCCTCAAGAGGTACATGAGATGCAATCCAAATTTTCTGCTGAGGCCAAGGTAAGTAAAACTAACCTTTACATCACTCCTAGTACTGTCTATAAGGCTTTAGAACGCAAAGAAACGGTGCTACTAATGGTGTTTAGAGATGTGTTGATTACAGGTTCGCAGGACAATGTGCTT
Source organism: Orychophragmus violaceus (assembly GCA_030180135.1). Classification (NCBI taxonomy): domain Eukaryota; kingdom Viridiplantae; phylum Streptophyta; class Magnoliopsida; order Brassicales; family Brassicaceae; genus Orychophragmus; species Orychophragmus violaceus. The sequence continues at coordinate 63,059,784 of CM058229.1, forward strand.
GCACCAGAAATTGTATCATTGCTTGACAGGTTCAAAGATGTGTTCCCTGAAGAGATACCAGCTAGATTACCACCTATTAGAGGGATAGAACATCAGATTGATCTAGTTCCTGGTGTACCATTGCCCAACCGTCCAGCTTACCGGATGAACCCAACAGAAACTAAGGAGTTGGAGAAGCAGATTCAAGACTTAATGGAGAAAGGTTACATTAGAGAAAGCTTGAGTCTGTGTGCTGTACCAGTTCTCTTAGTACCAAAGAAAGATGGAACTTGGAGGATGTGTGTAGACTGCAGAGCAATCAACAACATCACCATAAAACATCGACATCCAATTCCCAGGTTAGATGATATGCTTGATAAACTATATGGATCTAATGTGTTTTCTAAGATTGATCTTAGGAGTGGATACCATCAAGTAAGAATGAAAGAAGGTGACGAATGGAAGACTGCTTTCAAGACTAAGCAGGGGCTCTATGAGTGGTTAGTCATGCCATTTGGTCTAACCAATGCACCCAGCACCTTCATGAGGCTAATGACCAGGTTCTAAGAGCATACATCAGTAATTTCGTAGTAGTCTATTTTGATGACATATTGGTTTATAGCAAATCGTTTGAGGATCACCAGAAACATCTTGAGTTAGTCCTTGACACACTTCGAAAAGAATGCCTATATGGGAATCTTAAGAAGTGCTCCTTTTGTACTGATGAAGTGGTTTTCCTAGGTTTTGTTGTCAGTTCCAAAGGTTTACAGGTTGATCAAGAGAAGACCAAAGCCATCCAAGAATGGCCAAGACCAAACAACATAGGACAAGTCAGGAGTTTCCACGGGTTGGCAAGCTTCTATAGGCGTTTTGTCAAAGATTTCAGTACTTTAGCCGCCCCTCTTACTGTTGTGATCAAGAAGGACGTGGCATTTCAGTGGGGATCAGCTCAAGAAGACGTGTTCAACAGGCTCAAAGATCGTTTGACGCATGCACCAGTTTTGGTATTACCTGATTTTAACAAAACCTTTGAGATTGAATGTGATGCTTCAGGCTTAGGTATTGGAGCTGTGCTAACTCAAGGAGGACGTCCAGTAGCCTACTTCAGTGAGAAACTAAGTGGAGCCAGCTTGAACTACCCAACGTACGACAAGGAACTCTACGCACTAGTGAGGTCATTGGAAACATGGCAGCACTATCTTCTGTCCAAGGAGTTTGTCATACATACTGATCATGAGACTTTGAAGCACCTTATAGGACAAACAACACTGAAGAGAAGACATGCTAAGTGGATGGAATTTGTAGAAGCATTCCCATATGTGATAAAGTACAAGAAGGGCAAGGAAAACGTTGTGGCTAACGCATTATCAAGGAGACACATGCTGATCACAACTATGGAGGCGAAAGTCCTAGGATTTGAGCACCTCAAGGAAGCATATAAAGATGATCCAGACTTCGGTTCAGTCTATCAAGATTGTAACATTGCCCCAACAGGTTCCTTCTACCTACATAATGGCTATTTGTTTAGGGAAAAACGTTTGTGTGTTCCACAGGGTTCTATGCGAGACTTGTTGATCAAGGAAGCACATGGTGGTGGACTCATGGGACATTTTGGAGTGGATAAGACCCTAGGCGTTTTGGTAGAACACTTCTTTTGGCCTCATCTCAAGAAGGATGTGGAACGTTTCTGTTCCAAATGTGTAAATTGTCTCAAGGCCAAATCCAGGTCACATCCACATGGTTTATATATGCCACTTCCTATTCCTAGTATGCCTTGGGTTGATATATCAATGGATTTTTTTTAGGCTTACCCAAAATCCGAGGAAAGGATTCTATTTTTGTTGTAGTGGACAGGTTCTCAAAGATGGCACATTTCATTCCTTGTGCCAAGACAAATGATGCCACTCAAACTGCTGAGCTATTCTTTAAAGAAGTAGTACGCTTGCATGGGATCCCAAGAACTATTGTTTCTGACCGAGACACGAAGTTTCTAAGTCATTTCTGGAGAGTTCTTTGGAGGAAGCTAGGAACCAAGCTATTCTTCTCAACAACTTGTCATCCACAAACTGATGGACAAACTGAGGTTGTAAACAGAACTCTATCTACTCTCTTAAGAGCCACGGTTGGTAAGAACTTATGGAACTGGTTAGATTGTATTCCATATGTTGAGTTTGCTTATAATCATGCTAACCATTCTACTACTAAGTTGTCACCTTTTGAGATTGTCTATGGATTTCAGCCAGAAACCCCTTTAGATCTTGTTCCTTTGCCGCCATTAGATGTTACTAATCAGGATGGAGAGTCCAAGGCTGAGATGATCAAGAAGCTGCATCAGAAGGTGAAGACCAACATAGAGGAGAAGACGGCCAAGTATAAGAAGGCTGCTGACAAAGGGAGAAAGGAGGTCATCTTTAATCCAGGAGATTGGGTGTGGGTTCACATGCGTACAGAGAGGTTCCCAAATCAGAGGAAATCCAAGCTAGCACCAAGAGGAGCTGGTCCATTTCGAGTGCTGGAGAGAGTCAACAACAATGCCTACAAGCTGGATCTGCCAGGGGAGTTGACCATTTCGCCAGTATTCAATGTTGCTGACTTGCTTCCTTATAATGCAGATGATGGAATTCTGAGGTCAGAATCTTCTCAAGAGGGAGGGAATGATGAGGACATTGACTCAAGCATAGAGATACGTCAAGAAGACCTAGAAGAAGTACTTGCTGCTCAAGACATTACAACCATGAGAGATCCTCCAAGGACAAGATCAGGAACTAGAAGACTCAGATCACTGTTCAATAAGTTAATTCAGAGTCTCCTAGCTCAAGACTATCAAGAGCAACCGACCAGAATTCAAGTGGAGCGTTTAAAGGCCCAACAGAAGACAATTGAAGACTTGAAGATGATCTTCTCAATTCAGCCCATCTAGGCCCAACCTTGGACGATTACACACGCTCAATGAGGTAAGGTTTCATTTCATATATTGTGTTTGTTCGTTTTGCAGGTCCAAAACATTATATTAGTTGTCTGAGTCAAAGTTTGTATTAGTCGCATAAGTGAGTCAAGTTTCCCTGTATTACTTTTGAACTCGAACCATAGGATATTTTAGTACTTTAGTAGCCGTTGTATTAGGTTTTCTGCCCTAGAAGGCAACAGCTGCACGATCCCCTTTATAAGGATCCTTAGCAGCCGTGTATCATTTACCAAGTGTCAATACAATAACGCAGTTCTTCTTCTTGAGAGAAAACACCTTTGATTCTAAGCTTTCTTGTGAGTCATATCAAGCGACCTTAGATCAGTCTTATCACAAGATCGCTCATCTCTTTTGTGGCGACATTCAATCCATCTTCTATCCATTCAATCATCTCAACGTTCATCCTAAGGAGTCTAGAGACCCGAGGGTTGGATCCATCTCACCATATCATCACTCACAATCTAGAAGAGAGAGACTTCAGTCCCTGTTCTACATCAATCACGCTTCCATCTTGCATCAATAATCCTTTTCCAAATGAGTTTGATCACTTTGCATTGAGCAGGATTCACTTGAAAAGCCTAATGAATGCTAAAGAGCTAGTTGATAGGAATGCTTGTGCAGGTTGAGGATTGACCTAAACGTATTGTCATGATGAGTATGGCTAAATGTTTGGAGTAAGCTTGCCTTGATTGCATCTTAGAGATATTGACTTGAATTGGAACTTGTTGATCTTGGTTTTGTCTTTGGATATGAGCTCCCACCTTCAAACCGTTCTCGTCAACTTGCTTTGAATGCTTTATGCTTGCTTGTGGACAAGCAAGGTTTAAGTTTGGGGGAATTGATATTGTTGCATTTTCATGCATTTTGGAATGCATTTAGTTCATGTTTTTGTTCCTTTTAGCATTCATTCTTGTCATCTCCTTGTTCTTAGTTGCATTTAGAGTTTATGTGCATTTAGCTTTAGGATTTGCATGTTTTCTTGTTCTTGGAGTGTTCTTTGGATGTTTGGTAGGTACTATGGAGTTTAGGTGTGGCTAAGGAGCAAGAATGGAGCATGAAGGATGAAGAGGAGAAGTGAAGATCATTTATTGATTGGAGGTATCGGCTTGTTTCAGCTGATACAAGTGCTCGCTCAAGTTCAGAATTTCACAGGAGAAAGTATCGGTTGAGCATATCGGCTTAGCTCAACCCATACGAATGAAGCTCAAATTCTACGAAGTTCACAGGGAAGAAGTATCGGCTGGCACATCGGCTTGAAGAGATCGATACATCCCGTTCTGAAGCTCACGAAGATCACAGGGAAATGTATCGGGTTGAGGTATCGGCTTAACCCAACCGATACATTTCCGTCGCTGAAGTTGACCAATCCATCGGGAGATGTATCGGTTGGTGCATCGGTTTATCTTAACCGATACATTTCCACGCCCAAAAGAGCAATTTTGACAGGAGAAGTATCGGTTGGCGCATCGGTTGGAAGCGACCGATACATTTCCCAGCGAACATGTTTTGATCCAATTGAACCGGGTTAATACCAGGTTTATTCCGGGTGGACCCGGTTCGCCCCTATTCACCATATAAACCCAAAACCCTGATTTTTGTTCTCTCTTAAGCTTTCTTTTGTTTCAAAAAAAAACCCTCTTGAATGTTTTAGTAAGAAAGTTTGAATCTTTTATTAATCTAAGTGTTTCTTTTCTTTTTGTGACATCTCCTTCTCTTAATCTTTCACAAATCATCATGTTTAACATCTTTCTTAAGGATTTTGTTGGGCTAAAAATGATTTGTGAGTAGTCTCCTTAAGGCTTATGGCTTAGGTAGATTAGGGTTGTTTAGAGTGAATCAAGGATGCTTAGGGCTTATTTATGATTGATCTCACCCATTTAGATGTTCTTAATGCTAGGTTGACCATGATTAAGTTAATCTAGATGCTTTGGTTTTTATTGCACACCAAGTGTATGATGAAATGCTAGATAGGATCTTTATGAGGATTTATACATTCTAGCTCATGAGAATGAATGTTTAGAGTGTTTATTTGCTTAATGGAACTTGAGATTAATGCTTGCCTTGTCTTATTTCACAAATGAGAATTTAATCTTGATTTATGATTAGGGAAAGTGATTAGTATCAATATATTGAACTAATCAATTGTTTAGTGTTCCTTGCTTGAGATTAGCTTCTTTGATGATTGTATTAGTGTACTAATTAGCTCTAGATGGCCTAAGTCTTTGACCTTAACCCATTAGTCTTGCCTTTAATTTTGATTTCTAGTATTGATCTTGTTTGTTTCACTTGTTTGCTTGTTTGAACTGAATTTAGATTGTTAGAGCTTTGAATTTGAATTGGTTGCTTTACTTTATTAGATTAGTGTATTCTTTATTTGGTTAATCCCATCCTGAATGGATTGATACCTCGTGCTACACGATAGGAACTTGAGGGATTGATACACCTTAAAGGACAGCAAAATTCTTGTATCACTAACTAAGATTCTATAGCAATACACAAGACCGACAAGGTCAAACAAAAAACCTATCTTGATCCCAGTACCGAGTCTACCCGCAAGTCCTATCACCATTCAACATCACCATAGTTACCCAGTCTTGTACCGAAGTAAGCATCAACAACACAGTCTACCCAGCCCAATACCAGAGTAAATAAACAATCACACAATTAGGCTGTATACTAGTCCTAACACCGGAGTAGACAAATAACCACAAAATCTACGGTCTACCCGGCCCACCACCAGAGTAGACAAGCATTCAACATTGGTTAATAATCATACAATCAATCCAAATATAAACATTAACTCTAATTAATATTTTAATTCCTTAATTTAATTCTTAATCCATACACTTCTCTAAATTGGGATTAGTAAACTTACTAACCCCGTAGACAGCCCAATCAAGATTACAACTTTAACTCTTAATTATTAATTCAATATTTTAATCTTCTCGATCCGCCAGATTGAGATTAGTAAACTTACTAATCTCCTGACTTCTCATTAATTCCTTAATTAATTCATTTAACCCGATAACCCCGAATTACGGTTTAATTAACTGGCCCGTTATTATATTCTAGGTGTGTTGAATTAAATTTGTATTTTCATTTAACTCTTAATTCTTGTATATAGATTGCTTCTTACTTTTTTATAATAAATATATATGCATATACGTCCTAACATGCCATCTAAATGAATGCATCTATCAATAAATCAACAATACAAACAATCAGTCATCAGTAGATACTATCTAACATGCTATACCGTCTAATAATTCCTATACGTTTAATTCATTTACCGACTTTTTTAATTAACCTATTTTTTATTAGTTTCCAATTACGGTATGCAACCCTAATACTCCAGTTTGTTGATTCCGGGTCTTTGTGATCCTAGTCTATATGTAACAAACAAAGTATAGCAAACTCAGTGATATTTTGACGACAAATGAACGGACGATGGACCCTGAGACCCGAACTAAACCCGCTGCTACCCTTAACCCTTTCCTGAACTGTTGACTAACTTAACCGATCTTTGACACCCGACCTTTGACTCGAACTTCACCAAATGATGACATGTCCTTTGTGAAGGAATTTCTAGCAATTCCTAATCCAATTAGGCAATCCTAGTCTGAATTCCGAGCCTAGAATCTACAGGTTCATGTAATTGAATCTATCAGATCTGAAGATTACCTGGTGATTAGCAGCGGAAGTCTTAGAAAGTAATCGAGATCTAGAGCGCCTCAAGTGCTGCGCCTCTACTGGTATCCACACGCACACAGAACTGGACAGCAGGGATGCTAGTGCCTATCAGAGATCTGATCTCCAAAGAGGTGTCTTTTCTGTTTCTGGTGGCTATCAATTAGGTTAGATTAGTGTTTTGGTCGACCATATATCTTTATATATGTTGACTTAAACCACCCCGGAATTAACCAACAATTAAACCGATTTAATTTGGTAATCTGCGAGTCGTGTCGACCGACACACTCTATGTGTCGATCGACACAGTCGATCTGTGTCGACCGACATACATATTATGTCGATCGACACTGTTCCAGAAACTCGATACTGAATGCATATCTAATATGCATTCACCCGATCATTACATTAATGATCAACCTCATGTTAAACGTCCAGTTTGCTTAGGTGTGTGACCCTGTAGGATCATATATCACTAGCAATGAGTTCTAAACTCTATGATCATAAGTGGCTTCTAGCAAAGCATTACGAGTACCTAGTGTCATATGATTGTCTCATCTCGACAACACGACTCTCTCTCAGAGTAAGTACAAATAGATTTCAGGACATTCCCAACAATCTCCCACTTGTACTGGAATCATCTATTCCTATAATCCCTTCGTCACTATATCTCGATCCGGCATAAGGCAAGATCCGTGTCATCCTTATTAAGCCAAAATCATGTTCATCGAATTCCGATTCATACTGACAAGCCAAACGACTGACAATCACCTCGTTCGAGTGTGGCCACACATTTTCTCAGTATCAAATCTTCGATGGGCCCTGAGATATTTATCTCCTGTTATATAGGAGGGACAATTCCCATCTTGTTCCATCCATGTTCCTTCACACGCTTCATGATGCGCCCAATCAATGTCTTTATGATCACCAGTTACGGCTGACGTTTGACAAAGTCAAAGCGGACCAATTCACATGTAAGAAAACATGATGAACTCAGGTCTAAGGACTATACTCTATAGTCGTAATGAAAACTCTCATGACACTTATATAACTATCCCGTAGAGTTCTCATCAGTGGGTCATGTCCGATCATGTGTTCTCTAACACATACCTATGTGATTGACTTTAATACTCTTATTAATGACTCCATGAAACTTAGTCATCAGTCACCTCACACACTAGTCTCACGTGGTTGTTAATGTCCCACTTTAACAACCTCGACCAGGGACCAACATAATTTATGTCATTTATTATCTATAGGGTTTCATGATCAAGTCACATACTTGATGACCTATAAAATGTCATAAATTACTTTGGGACTATTATTTAATAACCATCTATACTATTAAAACAGAAGTACAAAACAGAAAATGCCATTAAATTTCATTTTAATTACAACATGTGCCATTGGTTTTCTTTACTAATTTGTGAAACTCATTAAGGTTACATTAGTCTTTTACTTTTCTCCTAAAACCATACGACACACACAAACAAATTGTACACAAGCACCAATAAGATTTTTTCCCTTTTTTTGTGTGTCGCACGTATACATTTATTCCGGATCGTTACAATCATGGAAAGAGAATATATTGCAAACAATACCGAAATTTACTATTTTCAACTAACCAAATCTCCAAAAGATATGAAACTTGAATGTATGAAGCCTTCAAAACGGGAACATAGCAAGATCGTATACAAACTAAAATATTCTCCTACTAAATATAAGATTCAATTCTAACTAAAATGGCCGAAATATCTTCAAAAATATTTAGGTACCGTGACAAACCTAAACCATAACTCCTAACTATAAATATATGACAAACCGTGATCACAGTCATTACTTTCATAAATTTCATTTCTTATCTTAACATCAGTGCAAACAAAAATAACTTATATTGTTGCTCATGAAGAAGATTCGTATATAGTACCTGGTCTGAGCAAATGGCTTCTCTTTCTCAAGCTCAAGTTCTTGTGGTCTAGAGTCAGCCTCACGCTTCTGAGGTAAACCTTGGCTCCATTCCTGTTTTATATCCTACAAGAATTAGTTAATTACGTTGGTAACTGTATTTTTCTCAATACTCAGATTAGCAATTCAAATTCTGTGGAGCATAGAGTTAACCAGCGAACAAATGGCCTTTTCAAGGCTTTCTACTTGATTCAGGCGATGGAGAGTGATTGCTCTGTCTTTTTTTACATCTAAGACATGTGAACCATATAAATCATTTTTTTTGCGAGGCATCGATAAATCATCATCTAAATCAACAAAATCTGAACACTTTCTGCTTAACGCAGGCGATGGAGGATGAACATGTCTCTTCTGAGGAGGAGATAGATCTTCACTCAGACCTTTTGGGACTTTAACTTCAGGTTTGGATGAAGCTGAATCATTCCTTGCTTATCTTTTGCGAATTGGTATAAAATCAGAATCAAAACTAACAGGATTGGCATGTTTTCTGTTAGGTTCAGGTGAAGTATAGTGACGTTTTCTCCGACGTGGTGGTGACATATCTGCTAAAAAGTCGACAAGAATGATGTGAGAGTTGGAGAAAACTATCCAAACAAATCATGTAAGACATACATAGCACATTTGAAGCAAAAAACAACTTTTACTACCTATACGGCTATATACAAAACTTTACTGTTTATGGCATATAATAGCTCAGATACCATTGAAATTATAAACTCTAATTAAATGGAGGCGTCACTTTGCATCCATAGACGGATAACTAGCCCGTCCAAATGGGTTTAGAAGAAAATGGACAAAAAATTACTGCGATTTACATGTAAAGCATAGAATAAAATAGAAAAAACTAAAACTAAAATTTAAAACTATATTTTCTTATGGATTTTCATATTTTTATTCAATTTAAAAATAAAATTTATAAATAGGTTTAAACAAATTTAAATAGGCATGTGTTACTTTAAATGGGTTTAAACCGATAGGTATAAACGGGTCTCAAATATAAAAAAGTGTAAACATGATGAGTTTAAACGGGCCGGATTTATCTGTTTTTACATCTTTATAATAAACTCAAATGATTTTTTTTATAGAAAAATCCAAAATATAAATATTTTATATATAATTTTTTAAAAGAAAAACTCCGCGCTAATGCGCGGGTCAAAATCTAGTTATTAAATAATACAGATGTCAAATTTCAATAACATAATCGAATTATGTTTATACGAACATCATATCATAACTAAAATTAATAACAATGACTCCCACTAAAATTAAGATCACATCTTAAGACATCTAATGCCCTTAGGAGTAGTCTGACCCTTATTCGCTCTTGCTCAGCATGTGTCGAAAGACACTGCGTCTTGCCAAGAGTAATACCAAGAGTCATTTGCACAAAGTCTTTCTTGGAATCATGCATACTGGATCTGTGTAAGAACTTATCACATAAGTATCTTGGCACAATCCAATTAGCTTGTCTAATCTATCTCCATAGATTCTTATTCCAAGAATGTATATGGTTTCTCCCATATTTCTCATCGAAAAACAACCTTTTGAATCAAGTCTTAATAGACTGTAAACAATGGAACTTCATTTCCGAGAAGTAGTATGTTATCAACATACAATACTAGAAATGCAACTGCGCTCCCACTAGTCATCTTGTAAACATTCGGTTCCTCTTCATTTCTGATAAAATCAAACATTTTGATTACTTTATCAAAACGAAGATTCCAACTCTGAGATGCTTGCTTCTATACATAAATGGATCGATGAAGCATGCATATCTTCCTAGCTTCATTAGGATCAATGAAAACTTCAGATTATGTCTTGTACACATTCTTTTCTAGAATTCCATTAAGGAAAACTGTTTTCATATCCATCTGCCAAATCTCATAACCATTATGAGTGGCGGTTGCTAGGAGAATCCGAATGGACATAAGCATGGTGTCTGGGATTAGGTTTCTTCACAGTTAATACCATGAATTTACTTGAAACCTTTTCCACCAATCCAGCTTTGGACATCGCCATTCCGGATTCAGCGGCTTTTAGCCACTTTCGGAGTCAAAGCCCATCATTGCTACTTCAGAATTCGTTGGCACGTCACTTTCAATGATCAGTAGATCACGGCAATTGGTTACGAGAAATCCCCATTTCTCGGGTTCGTGACGGATCATATTGGTTCTACGAGCTTCAGTCTTGTGTTAAAAGTCACGCACATATCTCATATGTAGACTTTTACCACGATCTAATTAACCAATATTTGAACCGTAGTTAATTAAATCATAAACCAAAATATTTTGGTTCGCGACCTGTGTCGATCGATGCAACTTTTGCGTCGATCGACACATCTTTAAAACTCGCTTTTGAATGTATATCTAATATTCATTCATCAGATCCTTGCAAACCTCAGGCACCACAGTTGCAGGTTCTACAACTCTTTGTAGATCCAACTGCTGCTCTTCCTCTTCGGGTTGAACAGTCTCCTGTGATTCTCGAATTTCTTCGAGTTGTACTTTACTCCCACTGTTCTTCTTGGAAAGAAAGTCTTTCTCAAGAAAACATAGTTCCGAGCAACAAACAATTTGTTCTCAAACTGGTTGTAAAAGTAGCACGCCTTGGTTTCGTCAGGACAACCAATGAAGCAGCACTTATCAGATTTGGGTGTGAGCTTATCAGAGATTAAACGTTTTATACAAGTCTCACAACTCCAAATCTTCATGATGGATAAATCAGAAACATTTCCATTCCACATCTCATGTGAAATCTATGTAACTGATTTTGATGGAACACTATTTAATGTAAACTCAGACCTTTCCTAGAGCTTATTCTTAGAAGGATAATGGAAGATCTAAGTGATTCATCATTGATCAAACTATATCTAATAAAGTTCGATACATGAGGATTGAATTGTGAAAACACTTTCACAATCTATTAGATGATCACTTAATTATTGACTTAAGTATTCACCTCCATGATCTCATCATAGAGCTTCAACTCTTTTGCCAAATTGATTCTATACTTCATTCTGGAACTCTTTGAACTTTTCAAAAGATTCTGATTTATGTCTTATTAACAAGACATAACCATACCTACTGAAAATATCAGCAAAGGTAACGAAGTACTGAAAATTTCCTCTAGCATTACTGCTCATCGGCCCATATACATCCGTATGCATAAAACCCAATAAGCCTCTGGCCCTTTCATTTTATCCGTTCGCGACCTGTGTCGACCGATGCACCGTTTGTGTCGATCGACACTACCCTTTTTCGAAAGGGCCCTTTGTCATTTTAACCCAATAAACAAGATTCACTTTACTCATTGTGATTCATAATCAGATGAGCCCAAAAGCCCATCACTATGGAGCTTTTGAATCTGTTTCTCATTTACGTGGCCCAAAATGACAATGCCAGAGAGAAGTTTGATATTAATGTTATAGTTAGGCACATTCTGGTTTATAACATAAAATCCATTCTTTAATGGATTACTACTATAAAATATATCACTGTAATCAAATGAATAACACTTATTCTTAATTTGAAAACTGATATCCTTTCATATCCAAACAAGGATTAGAAATAATCTTTCTGCTCATAGCAGATACATAGTAGCAGTTTTAAGTTCAAAACGTGCCATAAAAGGAAAAACAAATGAAATACTCCTACGGTTAATGCAGTAACTCTTGCTTCATTTCCACGCGTAGATCCACTTGTCCTTTCTCCATAATCCTACTTTTGCTCAGGCCCTGCACATTTTCACAAAATATGAGTACCACAGCTGGTATCAAATACCCAATAAGTAGGACTATAAGAAGTAACATTTACTTCTATAACATAATACCTGAAGAAGAAGTCTCGTACGTCTTCTTTAGCTTCTCATAATCCTCCAAGAATTTATTGCAGTTTCTTTTCAAATGCCCATAACCATTACAATAACGGCACTTAACATCTTCAGAAGGACTGGTTTTAACCTTAGGAGCTTGGGGAGACTCGCTTAGATTCACAATCGAGCTCGTCTTTCCATCACCTTTGTTCTTACCAAGTTTCTTAAACTTTTTACCCTTTTGTACCATAAGGACATTTGGGGTGTCCTTCTTAATGTTAGGTTCAGCAGTCTTAAGCATCCCATGTAATTCAGTCAACGTCTTCGTCAAGTTGTTCATGTTATAGTTCATAACAAATTGATCATAGCTTGACGGCAGTGACTGAAGAATGATGTCAGTAGCCAACTCTTGGCTAATGGGACAATCCAGTTTCCCCAGGTTATCAATATAACCCATCATCTTAATGACATGAGGACTGACTGGTTCGCCCATTGGTAGCTTGCACTCAATCAGAGACCTAACCGTCTGGTATCTCTGAGTTCGTGCCTGCTCCTGAAACATACTTTTCAGGCCAGTGATCATCTCTTTTGGCGACTCCACGTACTCATATTGCTTCTGCAATTCCGAGTTCATGGTAGCCAACATGAGACAACTCACATCCACCGCATCATTAGAATGCTTATCCCAAGCATCCTTATCTGACTGCCAGGCATTGGCTCGGTACTTCTTAGGGAGAACTTTCTCAAGGACATAGTCCTTCTTCTCCTGCTTGAGAACAATTCTCAAGTTCCGATACCATTCAAGAAAGTTCGATCCATTTAACTTGTCCTTCTCAAGGACGGATCGCAGGGAGAAATTGTTACGATGGTTTGTGCTAGACATAGCTGAAAAACAAGGGAGTTTTAGTTATGATGTTCAAGAAATGAGAAGTCTTAACAATTAAGAAAACTCGCATTATATTCAAACAATGTTTCCTCAGATGAATATAATGATCCAAGACCCATACTTCACTAAACTTGAGTGAGCCACTGGCTATCACACAAATTTAGCTATCTAGGTAAGCAACAACTTTGCTAGTTATATCCAATATAACTCTTGGTTGTGGATCGACATCTTATGTCCAATCCACCTGATGTCTCTGAGCCCAAAACGATTTTGATGGCCCAGTCAAGTAAACCAATCTCTTCAGTCATGTAATTGTTGATGTCTTGCACTGCAAGTCTATCAACACGATTACCTCTGCCTTACTCATGAAATTGTGGACATCTTGCACTGCAAGTCTATCACACAACTAAATGGGTCTTGACAGTGACAAGATTGGAAAGACATCAAGTATCACTTGATATTTGGTTGAGGAACAGAACCTTTAAAACGTTCAGTTTTATTATGTTTTAATTCTTATTATTGATTGATTTGTCTTGCTTTGGTTCTGTGATTGCAGGTTCCATAACCCAATCATCGAATCTTATGTCGACCGACACTACTATAGTGTCGATCGATGTAGAATAACCAAAAGCAATCCGCGATAACCGATCAATCCAATTGATCCGGTTTTGAATACCGGTCAGTGTCGATCGATGCTACACTAGCATCGGTCGACACCAACCTAATCAAACCAATCGCAGTTAAACCATCATTAACCAAGCTCGATAACCGGTCCAATCCAATTGAACCGATTCATCATTCTAGCGAGGTCTGTGTCGACCGGCACAACTCTTGTGTCGATCGACACCAGGTGAATAAGTTCTATTCGGGTTATCCTTCTGTGTCGACCGATACCCGTTTGGTGTCGATCGACACAGTGCGATAAGCCCTAATCGTTTTTCAATCAAAAAACCTAAAAACTAGATTTTCATAAAAACGAATTTCAGCATGCTTGTATCAACTATACAGAGATTCAGATTCAACTAATCTAATCAACATGCTACAGATTCAATGGAACCCTAAAGCTCTGATACCACTGAAGGAATTTCTAGCAATTCCTAATCCAATTAGGCAATCCTAGTCTGAATTCCGAGCCTAGAATCTACAGGTTCATGTAATTGAATCTATCAGATCTGAAGATTACCTGGTGATTAGCAGCGGAATTCTTAGCAAGTAATCGAGATCTAGAGCGCCTCAAGTGCTGCGCCTCTACTGGTATCCACACGCACACAGAACTGGACAGCAGGGATGCTAGTGCCTATCAGAGATCTGATCTCCAGAGAGGTGTCTTTTCTGTTTCTGGTGGCTATCAATTAGGTTAGATTAGTGTTTTGGTCGACCATATATCTTTATATATGTTGACTTAAACCACCCCGGAATTAACCAACAATTAAACCGATTTAATTTGGTAATCCGCGAGTCGTGTCGACCGACACACTCTATGTGTCGATCGACATACATATTATGTCGATCGACACTGTTCCAGAAACTCGATACTGAATGCATATCTAATATGCATTCACCCGATCATTACATTAATGATCAACCTCATGTTAAACGTCCAGTTTGCTTAGGTGTGTGACCCTGTAGGATCATATAACACTAGCAATGAGTTCTAAACTCATTGATCATAAGTGGTTTCTAGCAAAGCATTACGAGTACCTAGTGTCATATGATTGTCTCATCTCGACAACACGACTCTCTCTCAGAGTAAGTACAAATAGATTTCAGGACATTCCCAACACTTTGTCCCAAAGTTTGACTGATGATTGACCCGACCTTTGACTGTAATTGACCCGAACAAGCTGACCGTGCGTTGACCCGCGAGAAGGAAGCTGTTGACCAAAGGCAAGAGGAGGCGACCGGCGGCGAGACTCCAACGGTTGACTGGAAAGAAGTATGACCGGCGGATGGTCTCCGGCGGTTGACCACAAGATTGACCAGCGAGGATCACTGGCCGGTTGATCAACGGTTCACTGTGTTGGAATTGTGTCCAGTAATCTCGGTACTGTCTCTAGAAAGTAAGAGTATGTCAATGATCAGACATAAGTCATATAATACTGGGGGTCATGATGGCTTGCTAGAGTCCGCTCATGATCTATAAGTCTTGGACTTATTGCTTTTATTATATGATCCCATATGGGTCACACGCCTAAGCTAACAGGAAAATGTGTTGGAACGGCTTAGCAGAAGTACGACAAAAGTGCCAGGCATTTGTCGTACTAAGAGAGAAAGATTAATGGGTCTGATTAAATGGGATTTAATCAGATTGGTGTTTTGGGCCCATAAGCCCAAAAGGGAAAGAGAAGGCTTTTAATAAACTAAAAGCCAAATCTCTTTCTCAAACCCTAACACCCTGCGCCGAAAATCTCCTCTCCCTGCGCCTCCCACCAGCTCGGTCTAGCAGCCATTTTCTGTGATCGCGTGTGTGAACCTTTGGAGGATTCATCCCTCGGTGCATCTTTCTGATCTCTGACCTGTTCTATTCCTTCCGCTGCAACAAACAGGTAAAAGGTGAGATCATCTAATGTTTCTAATCAAGAGAACCTAGATCTGTATGTTTAGGTTGATATGAATCTGTGAATTACATCAGGATTAACTAAACGGTTCCTACAGTGGTATCAGAGCCATTGGTTCTTAGGATTTCTTGTTTTAGATTCATGTTTAGGTTGTTTAATCTGTTTAGAAGTGTTTTGAATCCACTACTGATAAGAAAAACACTTAAGAAACTGATTTGAATCCTGAACAAACGTTTGAAATCGCAAAACCGAGCTATGTGACTCGTTTTCTTGCGATCGGCCGAGAAGAGATCGATCGGCTTGGCCGGTTGGTTATCACGGCCGAGAGGTATGGCCGGTTGGACGGGATCGGACACGACGCACGGACGGATCAAGGATCGCGTCGCGTGGTCGGTCCGATCAGGCGAGAATCGCACGTCCCGCGTCCCGACCGTCCCATCCGCGTCCCGAGCACGTCCGATCATCGTCCCGTCCAGCTGCATCCCGATCGCGTGAGGCTCGGCCGTCCGTGGATCGTGGATCGAACGCGGCTGGTCGGTTGTGATCGTGTGGATTAGGTCACGGCCGTGGATGGTCCGTGACCGATTCGTTTTCGGTTCGGTTTAAAACTTGGTTAAAATCAATTCGTTCTGGTTTAATAAACAGATTTTAATAATTTTATTAAATCTGGTTAAACCGGGATAAGAAATCCAATGTCGAAAGAAATATTGGATTTAGTGCCTAAACCAGGAATTTCTAATTTGATTTGGTTGGACCAAATAAATTGAGAAATTCCGGTTTAGTAAATAACCGGTTGACAATTGTGGTCATCGTAGTAATTAAAACTTGGTTAGACCAGTTTTAATGAACCAGACCGGTTATGTCAATTAATTGGACAATTGGGTCATGTCTTGGACATGGACAAATTCCTGGGCCTCGGGCCAAGAAGTTAAAACAATTGGGCCAATTATTTGAGTCTTTCTTCAGATCAATTTAAAATTTATTTTATAAAATTATAAAGTCGATTTTAAATTAAAGTTTCCGAGATTTTGAAATTAGAAAGTTTCTTAAAATAGAAATTTCTGAATTTGCGGGTTTTGGATTTTAAGAAATTTCTAAAGTTAGAAAGTTTCCGTTTTTAGAAAGTTTCCAATTTTAGAAAGTTTCCAAAAATAGTAGGTTTCCAAAAATGGAAAGTTTCCCGAAATAGTAATCTTCTATTTTGGGAATGAATTTTTTAATAAACCTACGAACCTCAAATAATATCAAGCGTTGGATGTCTTGTCCAGGCTATGTCAGCTGTCAAAGCCCATTCAATTGCATTCATGGCCTTACAGTGTGAGGATGTCTGCTTTTGCGTGGGTAAGACAGTTTGTGATTCATAAATGTCATTGGGAGTCCCAGACATTAAAGGTTACATGACTGTATAGTCTGGTTTTCTTGACTAGGCCATCGGGAGTCCCGGACCTTGAGACATCAGAGTGGATTGGGCCTCGGGCCCAGATTCACAACCAAGAGTTATATCACGGATATAATTAGCCGATATAGGGCTTACCGATATAAGCTAAGGTTGGGTGACGGCCAGTGGCCCACTTTAATCTTAGTTACTAGATTTTGACCCGCACTTTAAGTGCGGGTTTAATTTTCTTTACAAATATTACTTTTTATTCATTTTGTTAATAGTAGTTTAGATTTTTAATTATGTAATCTAATTTTCATTATAATTGTTTAACCAACATTATAAACAGTGAGTTAGCAATTTAGTTTTTTTTTAAATGAATTATGTGTTATTTGGAGGAGATATATCGTAAGGATTAAGAGATTAAAATAACGATTTCGCATTATATATTTTAATCTGCGTTGTATCGTAAGATCATAGTTTGGAAAAATATATATATGTGAAAACAACTATTGTAAAAGTTATGTGGTATATGTTTAATTGTTATTTTATTTATCTAAAATATTATTTTATAAAATACATGCTGTAGTCGTATATATAATTTGCAAATTTGATGGAACTATCCGTTAAAAACTTCATTCAAACATAAAGCATAATTTGACGCTTCAAATATTTGAATAATATAAGTATGAAATCATTTTATTATTTTATTAATTTTAAAATATATCAGCTGAAATTATTTACTATATGCGAATTTTTTTTAGAAAATTTATAATTGAGATTGGCTAATTAAATTTTCAACCCGTTTAATTAATTAAATATTTGTCAGTTTGATGGAAAAACCTGCTAAAAAGTACAATCGTAAAAACATCAATCGTAATATCTGTGTATATATATATATATTTGAAACAAAATAAAAAGATATTAAAATATATTTCAAATATTTGAATAATATAAGTATGAAATCATTTTAATATTTTATTAATTTTAAAATATATCAGCTGAAATTATTTACTATATGCGAATTTTTTTATAGAAAATTTATAATTGAGATTGGTTAATTAATTTTCAACCCGTTTAATTAATTAAATATTTTTCAGTTTGATGGAAAAACCTGCTAAAAAGTACAATCGTAAAAACATCAATCGTAATATGTGTATATATATATATATATATATATATATATATATATTGAAACAAAATAAAAAAGATATTAAAATATATTATAAATATATTTTGAATTAAATCATAAATTAAGATCATAAATTAGAGAATCTTAATTTATATATAATAGTTGATGTATGAATTATTCATTATATTTATCAATTAATTTGTTTTGATTTTAATTAATTAGGAAAGTGGGACCTATTAGATTTTGGTTGTTTGGTTACATGTTTAATAATTGTCTTGTTTGGAAACATGGATTGTAGAGATAATGTTATATTCCCTAATTACCCTTAATGAAGGTTACAAATCCTAATAATATTAAGGGCAAATTTGAGGAACAACATTTATGTACCATGGACAAACTCCAATTTTTTAATAGTATTGATATGTGGATCTTGGAATCATTATATTCTATTGAGGGTAACAGATGTTATTGAATATAATGCGTGATTAATCATATTAAATTTTAATACGAGATTAATCATATTGAACATGTTAACTAAAATCCTTTTATCTTATATTTCAGTTATGACTAGCACAAACAATCAAAACACTTTCTCGATCCGGTCTGTTCTTGAAAAAAAAAAAAAAAAAAAAAAAAACTGAACGGATCAAATTTCTTGACTTGGTCGCGGAACCTGAGGCTAATCCTCAGGCAGGAGAGAAAGGACTATGTTCTTGAGAGAGCTCTCCCCGTGAGGATCGGGTCCAATGCCTCCCATGCAGTATATAATGCTTGGAATAAGCATTATAATGATGCGGTAGATGTGCGTGATCTGATATTGGCTACCATGGACTCAGACTTGCGGGAGCAATATGAGAACATAGAGTCGCCAATAGAAATGATCAGCAGCCTGAAATTGAAATTTCAGGAGCAGATAAGAGTGGAGAGATACCGGTTGGTTAAGTCTCTCACTAGCTGCAAGCTACCAAATGATAATCTAGTGAGTCCTCATGTCAGTAAAATGATGGGTTACATTGATAACCTGAGGAAACTGGATTATCCAGTTAGCCAAGAGTTGGCAACTGAGATCATTCTGCAGTCACTGCCGTCAAGCTATGATAAGTTCAGAAGGAACTATATCAAGAAAGGCTTAACGAAGACGCTGACTGAACTGCATGATATGCTCAAGACAGTTGAGCCAAACGTGAAGAGTACCCTGTACAATCTCATGAATGAGAAGGGTAGGTTTACTGCTGACAAGGGTGAAGACAAAGTTGTCCAGATTTTGAATCATGGCAAGCGTGTGTCTTCTGAGCCCGAGTCAGATACCTCTTGCGTTGGTAAGTGCTGCTACTGTAAGGAGACAGGGCATTGGAAGAGAAATTGCATTAAATTCATGGAAGATGATGAGGAGTTAAAGTCGATGTATGAGACTATTTCCTCAGGTATTCATGTTATTACTTCAAGTTCTACCTTAAAGGTATTGAATACTGGTTGTGGCACTGATATTTGTGATAATATGCAGAGCCTAAGCAACAGTAGAACGTTGAAGGAAGGGCAAGTGAAACTACATGTCTGGAAGGAGCTTGGGATGCTGCCTCAGCCGTAGGGTTTTTTAACTTATAGATCCCTTTGAGGCTTGGTTTTGTATTAAGTAATTGCTACAATGTACCTGCTTTAAGCAGAGTTGTTTTTCATTTTCTTGTAAGAATTTGAATGTTTTTCATTTTGATAAAAGACAAGTTTTGTTCTTTTGATCTTAATGAAATATTAATTGTAGCACCCTATTCATGGAATGGGTTTTATATCTTAAACCAAAGAGTGCCTAAATGTAACATAAATACCGAATTGGTTTAAATCTGATGAATTAAACCTGATTTTTCTTGGCAAAAGTCTTGGTCACATAGAGTAAGTCGGATTCAGAAATCCCATAGTCATGGACTGTTGGGCTCATTTGATAAAATATCTTATGAGACTTGAATTCTGTTTACTAGACCAAAAGGTAAAGTGCCTATCTTAGCAGAGCTAGAGAAAAGCCCAAAGGCTTATTGGACCTGGAACATACTCATGTATGTGGCCCAATGAGCAGTAATGCCAGAGAAAATCTCCTGTACTTCATTGTCTCTACTGATTACTTCAGTGAGTGTGACTGTGTTCATTTGATGAGACACAAGTCGGAATTCTTTGACATGGTCGAAAGAGTTCCAGAATGAAGTATAGGATCTGAATGACAAAAGTATTAAGACTCTGGATTAAAATCATGAGTGAGAATACTTAAGTCATTGATTATGTGATCATCTGAATGAGTGTGAAATCGTTTCACAGCTCATTTCTCCTGAAAACCTGAAGGTGTTTCTGTGAGAAAGAATCAGATCTTATAAGAAATGATTAAAGATGAATCACACGAATCTTCCATGATATTTTAAGAATAACGCTCTAGAAATATCTAAGTTTACGCTAAAATAGTTCCACAAATATCAGTTGAAAGACACCACGTTAATGTGGATTGGAATCGATCCAAATTTGTCTTTACTGAGTATTTGTAGTTGTGCTACTTCGCTGGTTATCCTAGAGAAACTAAGGCTTGTTACTTTTACGTCCAATCTGTTTTCTAAGAAGGGAAGTTACTTTCCAAGAAGAACAGTGGGAGTAAAAGTACAACTCGAAGAAATTCGAGAAATACAGGAGGCTGCTTAACTTATTGAGGGAGAGCAGCGGAAGGATTTACAGATTTCTGTAGAATCTACACCTGTGGAGCCTGAAGTTCGCAGATATGAAAGAATCAGTCACTAATCCGAGAGTGAATTCTCGTCATTAGTTTAGCCTGATGATCATTGAATGTTCGCATGATCTGATGATCATTGAAAGCATTCAAATCTGCGAAATCCTAGGAAGCGAAAGTGAGCCCAGACTCCGAAGAATTACATTTTGTGTAAGTTGGCTTCATCGATCCATTCATGGATGGAAGCAAACATATCGGAGTTGGAATCTTCGTTCTGTTGAAGTAGTCAAGGTTTTGACTTGAACAGGAACGAAGCGGAACTGTGTGTTTACTAATAGATTAGTGGGAGCGATATTGCATTTCTCATAGTGTATGTCGATGACATACTGATTCTCGGATATAACGTCCCAACGCTGTAGTCGGTAAAGGACTAGCTTGGGAGTTGGTTTAATGAATGACATGGGTAAAGCCACGTAGTTCTTGGATTTTGGATCCAGAGATAGAGATCCAAAAGAGCTGGTAGGATAAAGTCAGGATTCTTAAATTGACAAAGTCCTACACGTTTTGAGCAATCCAAGAAGGGTTTTATGCCAATGTCACATGGCATTAAGTTAAGCAAGATACAGTATCCTACGATAACTGCTGAGCTTAAATACATGGATGAGATTCCATATGCGTCGGCAATTGGATCTATCATGTATGCCATGAAACGTACTTGTTTGATGTTGCTTTAATGTTAAGCAAGACAAGTAAAGACCAGTCAAATCCAGCAAAGAATCACTGGATTGCCGTAAAGAATATCCTAAAGTATTTTAGGAATACTAAGGATAAATTCTAGAGTTACGGAGAAAGTGAGGTGCTACGAGTCAGTAGAGTTTGAAAGGCAAGTTTCCAATAGACAAAGATGATTTCCAATCACAGTCCGGTTATATCTTGTGTCTATCTGGCGGTGCAAGGCACTGTTGCTGACTCAATGACTTAAGCTGAACATTTCGCAGCTTGGGAAGTGGCGAAAGAGGTTGTTTGGAAAGAAGAGTTCGTCACTGAACTTGATGTGATTCCCAGCAAAGATGAGACTAGCTGCACATCAGAGGTCCAAACACCTTGAGGATAGGTATAACCTATTCCGTAAGATAAATGACAGAGATGTTAAGTAGATCAGCAAGTTTCAACGAATGAGAACGTTGCTAATCTATTAACGAAGCCACTCCTTAGACCTAAGCACGAGTCGCGGACTGTTGCTGTAGGATAAGTGAAATTAAGATGTAGTCTTAATTTCAGTGGGAGTTATTAAAGGGCTTTATTTAGTTATTGGATATGTTCTTGAAATAACATTTAAGATGTTTAATGAAATTATTATTTCAAGATTATTTTAACTGTGATGAAATAATCGTTCCAAAGTGATATAAACCATTTTATAGGTCATCGAAGTAAATGACTTGATCTTGAGTTATCAAAGTCATTTAGCTTGATCATGAGACCCTATATTTGATAAATGACTTATATCATTGTGTCCCTAGTCGAAGGTTGTTGAAATTGGAACACCAACAACCGTGTGAGACTGGATTGGTACGTGACTTATGACAAAGTCTCAGTGTGTCATAGATGCGCGGCATCAAAGTCAGTACATAGGTGTATGTTGGGGAACATACGACCGGACATGACCCGCTTATAAGAACTCTTCAGGATATTTATATCTGTGTCATAAGAGATTCTTACTACGACTATAGAGTATAGTCCTTAGACCTGAGTTCGCATGCATGTGACTGCACATGGACTGATGCACTTTGATCATTATCTAACGCCATCGTTCTGCGATAGTTATAAGGATCTTGTTTGGGTGTATCATGAAATGAGTAGTTTACAGTGATGGAACAAGATGGGATTTGTCCCTCCAATATAAATGGAGTGAATATCTCTAGGCCAATCGGAGATTTGAATACTGGAAAATGCATGGCCATGCTCAAACGGACTTTCCCGAGTCGTTTGGATTGTCAGTATCAAATCAGAGTCCGATGAACAAGATTAGGCTTTATAAGGATGACACCAATCTTGCCTTATGACTAATCGAGATATTGAGACAAAAGGATTATGAATACAGAGAGATTCCAGTACAAGTGGGAGATTGTTGGAATTGTGTCCAGTAATCTCGGTACTGTCTCTAGAAAGTAAGAGTATGTCAATGATCAGACATAAGTCATATAATACTGGGGGTCATGATGGCTTGCTAGAGTCCGCTCATGATCTATAAGTCTTGGACTTATTGCTTTTATTATATGATCCCATATGGGTCACACGCCTAAGCTAACAGGAAAATGTGTTGGAACGGCTTAGCAGAAGTACGACAAAAGTGCCAGGCATTTGTCGTACTAAGAGAGAAAGATTAATGGGTCTGATTAAATGGGATTTAATCAGATTGGTGTTTTGGGCCCATAAGCCCAAAAGGGAAAGAGAAGGCTTTTAATAAACTAAAAGCCAAATCTCTTTCTCAAACCCTAACACCCTGCGCCGAAAATCTCCTCTCCCTGCGCCTCCCACCAGCTCGGTCTAGCAGCCGTTTTCTGTGATCGCGTGTGTGAACCTTTGGAGGATTCATCCCTCGGTGCATCTTTCTGATCTCTGACATGTTCTATTCCTTCCGCTGCAACAAACAGGTAAAAGGTGAGATCATCTAATGTTTCTAATCAAGAGAACCTAGATCTGTATGTTTAGGTTGATATGAATCTGTGAATTACATCAGGATTAACTAAACGGTTCCTACACACTGGCGATAACTTCTGCGATGATTAGTTATCGTCGGTGAGATCTCCGACTAGCTCTGGTATGAAATGGCGACAAACGATCGGCGAGAGGCTACACCGGCGAGATCTTCTCCGGCGGCAGTGAAAATCTCCGGCGACTTCTCCGGTGAAGGTTGAGAAGGCAAGAAGTGAGAGAGGAGTAGGCCGGCGGAAGAGAGATAATGGCGGAGGAGCACGGCCGTTTCCGATGACTTTCCGACACACTCCGAGGAGATCTCCGACCGATCTAAACGGATATTGATGAGCTTCACACCTAGTCTTCAGATATGTTGATGGTTTTAGAAGATTCATCAAGGATCAATGCCAAAGATGATAGCTTGGACTGCAAGCTATTGAAGAATTGAGGTGAGAAATTTTTTCCGGCGGCTTGGAGGATAGATAGAGGAGGTGGACCACGGTTTAGGGGAGAGAGAGAAGATTTTTTATGTATTATGGTTTGGTGTATGAAGAGATGTGTAAAGGAGGTGTGATTTTTATAGCTAAAAGTGGAAGTAAGATCATGAACCCAAAAGTGAGATACAATGAACTAAGAGAAAGGGGGCGTGAATATACTCTCCTTGTGACACGTGAAGGAGCAGGTGGCATTGAAATGATGCAAGTGAGTGACACATATAGGGGCTACGTGTCTTTGCCAAAAGGAGGAGATGTATATGAGTTGAACTTGGATCACAAAGGGGATGAATGTACACTGAATCTTAATTTTTAATCAATAAATTTGCTAATCTCTTGCCACATGTAGGGGCAGGTGTCTTCAATCCATCCTTCATACAAAATTATCTGAATACAGCCACCCAAATTCTATAAATCTCAAATTCATAAATCGGCGATCACCACGTGACGATGGCGACCCCGAACCATTCTCAGTTGCTTCTGAAACTTCCAAAAAATATAAAGAATTCCATTTTTATTTTTCCGGATCCTTTAAAAATAATTTATTTGATCCATTCCGTCCTTCCGTAGCTCTCAAAACATCAAGAATATATTTTCATCATTTTTTTCAGTTTTGTCGGTTTTCCATTCCCGAAAGTCCGTAAAGCCTTCTAAAATTCTGATTTCAACTTTCTTTGTCTTCTAAGTAATTTCGTTAAATAAAAAGAAGATTACTTGGCCCTCATAGCTTCCTGAATCCGTTTTGGTAAAATTACCAAATTACCTTTTATCTTCTAAAATTACCAAAATGCCCTTCGATGTATTTTTGTTGACTTCTAAGCTGCCCGTTGACATTATCTTGAGACTGATTATTACACTGGCCCTGGAAAATAGCTGTGACCTTACTAGGATAGTTGTGTCAACTTTTTTCCTTCAGACATCACATGACCCCATAAGCCAATCCTTCATCGTCAAAAGTTGCACTTCCTCAGCTTTGCAAACATCATATACTTCTCTTTATCGTCACTTAGGTTAGTCCATGGTAATTGGTGCACGGCAAGAAGCTACTATTCTTCTTTACCAATAGTATTGATGCACCCATGAAGGATTACTCGGTCTGATGGACCCTTTCTCGAACAACTTCTTTAAATATTTCTTACACTATTGTGTTAACTAGTCTATGTCGAGTATTTCTTAGTACCATTCTGCCAATAACATGAGCGAATTTCCCAGCTGTCTACACCTTCAACATACTGGACATGTCTTGATATATTTTGAGCAACATAAGTTTTTTTACGTATCTACATGAACCACTGTAATTCCTTGAATACTTCTAGTTTGAGACACTTGATACTCAACACCTATGCCATCCTTAACGTGACTTAAGTTAGTTTTTCACCAACTTCTTGCAACTTATAAACACATGACACTTAGCAAATAACACTATGTGTTGCACCTTTCACATTGAAAAAGAATTTACAAACCTTCCTCACCTAGATTGATCTAAAAATATTAAAGACTCTAAACCTTGCTGGCGTTTCCCAACAAAGAATCTTGATATACTACTCGCTTGGTCTCCTTCTGAAAATTTTCACTCTAGAAACTTGTTCATGCTCTGAATTCTTTATAGGACTCTTGTTTTGAGTTGTGATAAAAATAAATACATATTAAATTAAACGATATCATTTTGGAAACAATGTGATTTTGGGTGATAGGCGATTTGGCAATATTTTGGCGAGGTATGGTTTCACGAGCTTGTTGGCGTCATCCGCAAGTATGATCTCACCGGCGGCCACGACGACCGTTCAGGGGAGTCATGTTGATTCGAGAAATAGATCAGAGTGGCTGGAAAGTGAGGGAGGTGTAGTGACAGTGTTGGAGACTGGAAATAATGAAGCTAATAAAACCACACTTTCGAGTGAAGGACGCGCGAATTTGTGAGCATATTCAAACCTGAGTCAATCACATGGGACGTAGTTGGTGGTCCCAAAGGTGGAAGATGGATTAAAAAGAAGTGAAATGGTAAAAAAAAAAGGGCATAAAAAATCCGGTTTCAAGCCTCGTGCTTGTTCTTATTCTTATTATAAAAACTGTTCTTTTTCTTATTCTTATTTGATTTCTTTATTCTTCTTCTTTTTTCAAACAAAAAAAGGTTATCACTAAGTTTTAATTCGTTTGAAAAAAAAAACAATTCCATTTTTTGTCTTTCTATTTCTTCCTCTTCTTCTCCATCACCGCTTCGCAATTCCTCTATCCCTTCTTCTTATACATAAAAAAAAAACATATTTTGTTTCTTTAGCACAACAGTGTTTCGTTCTTTTTCAAAATAAAAATAAAAAAAGATTTGTTTGGTTTTGATTCCTTCTACCATCTATTTTTCTCTAAGTTTGATTTTGATTAAAAAAAAAAATCCTCGTGATATTTCAAGCAAGTTTCTTTTGCTTCATTTATCTAACCAAAAAAAAAGTTTCTTGAAGATCCTTTGCTAAAGGCTTCACCACGCCTCGAAGTGAAGAACTTCACAGTCGTTCTCCTCCATATTCATCTCCGTCACCAACGTTTGAACGTTATTCATCAATATCAACACGGCAACACCACTCAACCGACCGAGTCCGTCGCATGTTTCTCTTCAAACTCAGACATCATCCATGGTCAATCTCAAGCCGCTGATTCCGTATTACTCTATCACCACCTTGAGTTTGAGGGGCGTATAGAGAGATAAAGAGATCCTAGAAGATCCAATGATATCCTCATGATATCGTGAATATTATAGATATTTTACTGATTTGTGGATATATTATATTAATTATGCACTAGGTTAAAACTTACTACTATATAAGGATGTGTATCTTGTACATTCAATCTTATGAGAGTAATTTACAACTTCTTCCAATTCCTAAACTCTCATCTATTCTACAGTACATCCTCAGCCATCTACCCAAAAAATTAGTCCAACAACTGAATGAATACCACAAGAAGAGATAATAAAAACCAAGAACAAAAGAAAGGAAATGACCATGTTAAGGAGAATTCGGTGATGCAATTCAGTGAGAAATATGAGAAAACTGTGTGGATCACACCTCTAAACGTACTTAAATCACCGGCCAAGGTGACAAAAGATTCACCATATGTGGAAGTAAGCATATTATCCCACTTTCCCTTCTCGGCAATGTATGGTAAAGATGAGGAAGAGAAAGATTTGGAAGGTGAAGATGTGGACGATGGCGAGATTCAGGATATGCAAGAAGAGCTGGGAAGATGGAGGGAGAAACATCAGAGACTGATGATCAGGTATTTCCTTGAATAGGTAATTTCCTTGAAAATGTTTTCCTCTATTTTTGTGTACCATTTGTATCAAATGTCTCACATTGGTTAGGACAAAGGTTTTTGGGCAATATTTAAGTGTGTGGCAATCCTCCACTCATGAGTTAGCTTTTGAGTGTGAGTTATGCCCACACTAATATGGTATCGGAGCCCATAGTTAAGCCCAACAGATGTTTTCCTACAAAACACTACCTACCTATGTAGTTTGTAGAAGTGGCCCACATCTTAAGAAGGGCTATCAAATGTCTCACATTGTTTAGGAAAAAGGTTCTTGGGCAATATATAAGTGTATGACAATCCTCCACTCATGAGCTAGCTTTTGGGTATGAGTTAGGCCCACACTAATAATTTGTCTCAAGCTAATTTGTTTTCTGAAATGGCTGACCAGTGTGGATCAAAATGGGTGCCGGTTTGTTCCGCATAAACTGGAGACAACAACAATTAACGAGAAAAAACATTGTCTATGAGGAGATCATGCCACAAGCTCTTGTCCTGATGACTGACGCTTTCAGAAACTATGTAATTCAAAAGGTAGATTTAATCACTTCTTTGTTTTTATGTAGTTTAGACATTTGTACTTGCCAAATTTCTGAATATGATAATTTTGTACAGTTCTTTGAGCATGGACTCCCGCCACAGAGGAGAGAATTTGCAGAGAAGCTCTTTCATAATGTTTTGTCTTTTAGCTTACAGATGTATGGTTGTCGTGTTATCCAGAAGGTGAAGTCTTAACTCTCACCTATTTTACTGTTCTCTATAAGCCTATCTTCCATTCTCAAGAACAATTACATTATTTTCTTTCTTCTAGCTCTTTAGGCAATTGAGGTTGTTGATCTAGATCACAAAATTAAGATGGTGAAAGAACTTGATGAACATGTGATGCGATGTACATGATCAGAATGGGAACCATGAGCTTGACTCGATGGGGAAGGTATTTCTGAAATATGGTGAGGAATGTCCTACTGGGAGCAGCTGTAGACAAACACTATTCAACGTATTATGTCTTCGGCCTCTGCCTTTTGTGTTGCTGCTCCAACTGTTTCATATACCCCTCTGTAATTTGACATTGTTGGTGATCACTTTTCAGGAAAATGGACAAACTGAATTTGAGGAAAGGCATATTCGTCTGCCAACACGCATCTGCGACGTGTCACATTCGGTTTATCTGCAAATGGCATCACATCCATTCAAGGTTCAAGCCAGAGTTCTCTTTTCCATAGCTATATATAGAAACATTGGTTGAAACTATATTACTGATATAGTATGGATGAAGCCCGAACTCTCTCTTCTCTATTATCTGGTTTTTAGTGGCTTGTATCCTTGTAAAGTAGCTCCAGTTCAGATATGCAGAGTGGAAGTTCAAAGGAGGAAAATCAAGGTGGAGGACGAAGAGGAGGAGAGAACATCACGAACCAGATCTTCTCGGTCTGCTGGTACGTTGTCACATTTTGGAGAATCCAAGGCTTCATCAAGTATAACGAAAGAGAAACCAAACCACTTATCTCCTCCCTCTGTACCTGTAAGCCATGTGATCCTGAATAAGAGATAATCAGGTTTGCCTTTTTCTTTCTTTTCTGCTTTGCATTTCATGATGGGTTTAGGCATGATAAGCTTCGTGATCCACTCCACCAAACTCTGGCGCAGGCTTGCCATCCAAAACAATAAGCAGTGTGAGTCACCCACAATAACTTGAAAAGCTAAAAAAGAAGAAGGAAAAGATCATAAAGATGCAAAGATCTTCATCACATCTGTAACTATGATGTATGTAATACTTATAAATAAAACCCATTCGTGTGACGTGAAGTTGCTTGGAGGTATTTTCTCTCCTTTTCATCTTGTGAGAGGCGTGATGCTAAAGACAATGAAATCCTTTTGTTCAATTCATATTATTATTGTTTAGTTTCAGAAAATACTGAAAGGTTACCAACAAATAACAGTAGCCAACTACTTGATTTTTCACCCGTTTTGAATCAAAAGTGGTATACAAAGGTTGATCGCTAAAAAGTAAAATAAAAATAAAAGCAAACTGCATACTAAACTCTCAGATTAACGAAGCAGAAACGAAATAACACAGATTAAGGGAAAAACAAAGTAAAATATTACAGGAGGGATACCCATGAAAGGCCAGTGACCGGAAGACCACCCTCTCTAATTGCTTACAATATAAATGTGAGGATCACCAAAACTGTTCCAGCCATTGGACTAGCATCAGCAGCTGCTTTTGTGACGTGCAGTTGGACCAATGTTCTAAACGGGGGCAAACCAAACCCTTTCCCATTTGTCATCTACAGCTATATCCAAGCCTCAATATGGTATATGTCTGGTAAGTGATTTAGTTCAACATCACATTTATGATACATTGTTACGTTAATGCAAAGATTAACCCTGAAAGAGGGGTTATCGCGTGTACAAGCATATAATGTTAAGAAGGAAAGGAAAGTAACCTAGGTAGCATGGAAGTTTCGCCGGATGACCGTTTCCCGTTTTGGAATCAGAGTCGGAATCGGAAGTTTGTGGGAGCTTTCGGAATCTCGCTTCCAAGACGCTTCCAAATTTTAAAAAAAAATTGCATTGGAAGCTTACGCTTCCGTTTTGAAAGCTTGCACTTCCATTTTGAAATCTGATGTCGAAAAAAATAGAGTTGTGTTTTATATGTTTTTTATTTTATAAAAAGTCCTGGAGTTAGACAAAATAAAATCGTTTAATATATATAAAACGTTGAAACTAATAGTAAAATTTGATATTTGTGCATAATAAAATTTATCTTTTACTTACAAAGAATTTTGTTTAGATAGACGATATTAATCATTTGTGAATTACTAGAAGTGATTAATGTAATTAGTTAGAAAATATTATCTTTGAAAACTTAAATTTTTTTAATTATTTTTACAATGTATTTTGAACTCGTCTTATTTGATATAGTTAACTAAGAATTAATACAATATGTTGATATTTAATTTTGAATCATATAAGTTTTAATTATGGGTTATATTATATTTTTAATATATATATACATATATATATATATGTATATATGCTTCCAACACGTACCACTTTCTATATATTTCTAAAAAGTCACTTCTGCATTTTCATTCGATTCTGCTTCCGTGTACCCGTTTCTGATTCCATGTAACGTAAAAAGTAACCATAAATAATTGGCGCTAGATTTTTTCCAATTTTTATAGTTCAAAGATATTACCCCACAATTTTTTTTTTGGAAAATAGGTATGGGCAAAAAATAGGAACATAATTACCAAACCAAATCCGAACAAAAAAAAAGAGGAATCGAATCCGAACCCGAACTGACAAAATATTGAACGGATCCTAAACCTTTATATCCGAAGAACCAAAACTAAACCCGAACCGAACCGAGAACTAAATAGATATCCAAAATATCTGAATTATAATTATATCCCCAAAATATTAATTACATTTAGACTTAAAATATAGAATTAACCAAAATTAAAATTACAAACTCAAATATATTAGTTAGTTTTATATCAAAATAACTAGAACACCAAAATAAATAAAATATATGAAATTTGTAGTTATATTTATATAAATTTAACAAATTTTTTATTCTAACTAACCAATTTCTACTTTTTATAATTTTTCGGGTACCCGGAACCGAACCAAATTTGAATAGAGCCGAACTGGATTCGAATGGAACTCAACCGATCCCGAACCAAAATTCTAAAATACCTGAATTAGTTTTATAAGTTTGGATCCGAATATCCGAAAATCTGAAATTCCAAACAGTACCCGAACGCCTAGACCTATTGGAAAATTTTGTATTATAACAAATTTTTTTTTAAATAACTAATTAAGAGTAGGTCAAGATCAAAAAGAGTAAGGGTATGGGGGTGGCAGGAATCCGATATTATTAGACAACCATAAAATAGCAATTAACAATACAATAATTAAGAAAGAAAATATTTGAAAAACAAAGCAAACACAAACAAACCTCTGCGCGTGCGCGGAGGGTGACGATGCTTAGTTCATAAAAATAGTTTAAGTTTATGTTTATTATCTAGATATCTTTAAAATTATTATTGTATTTTAAAATATACTATTTTTTATTTAACATATAACTAACGAATCGATTTCCGAATCTGAAAAATATATCTCCATCAAATGATGATATTGATTTAGGTAATATACCATATGATACCAATAAAAAAATATTAATCATGGTATATCATTCTAGTCAAAAAGATGAAGTAAAAATATTTAACTAGAGGAATTTTTTTAACTTTATGGTCATAGTTTTAAACGACGACTTATAGAAAATACATCAAAGATGTATAGTTTTTGATGGTTTAATTATTGTTGGCTTGGTCAGTATAGACTTTTAAAGTTGTTTTTTATTGCTACTACAACCGTTGAGAGATGTTTTTCAAAATGATGATTGTCAAAACAATATTATGGAATAGATTTAAGTGATCATTTTATAAATTTTATTGAAAAATTTTATATTTAAATATATAACAAATAAAGCTGTGATAAAAATTGGTAGAATATATTTATTATTTTTAAATAATTTATAAACTATAATTTTCAATAATTTTTTGACTCGGGTGTAAAAGACTCCTAGCTCCGCCACTGCACCGGCCAAACCTTTTGACTCTCGTGATTAGCGTTATGGCCCTGGCCCAGCCCAGTTTAAAATTTTTAAGAAAAGAAGGAGAAAGCCCAATTAGAAAAAGCCCAATTAGAGCAAGCCCAAGCTCATTCTTTTCCCTGAAACCCTAGCTCCCTTCTTTATAAATCGGAGACTCCACCCATTGAGAAAGGAGAAAAGGAGATTTTCGCCCAAGCTCTGCCCATCCCGCGTCGCAGCCACCACCTCCAGAGATCAGATATGTAGCTCCTCCATCGTTTGATGTCGAGGGTAATCCCGAAACCTCGTTTTCAGATATGTTTCCTTTCAACCTGAGATTTAAAACCTTTGTATCTTTTTATCCGTAATGAATCTGGGAAATCCGAGACCACCATCGCGTTCCTCTCGTCGATACGAAGCCGTAGCCGCAAACTGCACCTCCATATCTGCACGGACACGCCCGCAATCGCCGAGATAAGATTCACCGCCAGACCACGCGCCGCCGCCGCAGGAGTCACTGATATTCATACATTTTCATGCATTTAGGCTTGTATATAGTTCTTGTTTTGACTTCTTTTCTCCATCATTCATACCATTTTGTCGAGTCATTGTCACATCTAGAGTCTAGAGTTGTTTAGGACTAGGAGTAGGCACTTTAGGCTTGCATTTGGAGTGTTTCCTTGTGTTTTTGCAGATGATTTGGAGTTGGATGGGGAGTTTGGAGCTTGAAGGACCAAGAAAGAGGCAGCATGAGGTCATATCGGCCAGGATATCGGCTTGCAGGCCGATACACGCTCTCGGTTTAATTCGGAAGGAGCCATATCGGCCGGGATATCGGGTGGATGAGCCGATACGTTTGTTCGGGCAAAAATCCGAGAGTTCATATCGGCATATCGGTTCAGCCAACCGATACGTCTTGTGCCAAATAAATCCGAGACTTGATATTGGCCCGGATATCGGCTGGCCGGGCCGATACGCGTCCCAGAAGATGTACCTGATCCGGGTCAACACCCGGTTTGTTCCGGGTTGACCCGGCTCCCACCCTTTAGACTATTTAAGCCAAAAACCTATTTCTTTTTGTTTCTTAAGCAGTTTTTGATGTTCTAAACTCTTTTGTAAGAACAAATTTGATTCTTGAGATTAATCCAGTATTTTCTTCATTATTCCTTCTACAAATCTTTCAATCCCTCACCAATCTCCATGATCAACTCTATTCCTATGAGTTTTGTTGATCTAGTTAGATTAGTGAGTAGTTCTCCATAGGCTTGTGGGTTGGGTAGGATTAGGTTGATTAGGGGTGATCAATAGAATTCTAGTAGTTAAATGTTAAAATCTCATCTAGCAAAGTGTGCTTAATGCCTAATTAATCTTGATCACATTGATTAGGATGTTTAGAATTTCTTGTTCACAACATGTTCGATGAAATTCCAGTATTTAGCTTTGTTAGGACTTTCATATTCTAGCACATAAAAATGTATGTCTAGAGTGATTGGTTGCTAATTGGAACCTGTTTGAATGCTCGTTTGATTTTGATTCACAAATGATGATTTGTTCTTGAGTTAAGATTAAATGAAGAATTGGTATTAAGAGATTAAACTGATTTACTTTGTGTGTTCCTTGCTAGGAGATTAGCTTTTTGAAGTTTGAATTAGGATTCCTTGATCATCCCGAGTCACCTATCCGTTGACCCTTACCCTTGAGCCTTATTCTTCCTATTGATTGAATCGTTTGTTTATCTGCTTTTTGTTTGCTTCGGTCTGATTTACTTTGTTAGGATTGTTAGAAATTAAAAACCAAAATTTGTTTGATTTGACTCTGAAGGATTAGTATTTGCTTGTTGGTTTTATCCATCCCAGAATAGGTTCGATACCTCAAAGCTACATCGATAAGCTTGAGGAATTGGTACCTCAAAGGATTGCAAAATCCTAGTTATCAATTTGGCGCCGTTGCCGTTTTGGGATTCTGGATATATCAATTCGTTTTCTATTCCTTTTTAGTTCAAGTTATTTTACTAATTTTCTACTTTCTCTCTTTTTGATGCTAGGTGTATGAACTTGCGCAGCAAAGGGACTACAAACTTAGTTGCAAGAGTTTACGACATCAAAGCACACGAGAGGAGATTAGCAAGGGAACGACGAGCACAAGAACGAGCTGTTCAAATTGAAAGTGTTGAGCCAACAGTTATGGATAACCACGAGGATCAAGAGCAGCAACAGCAGCAGCAACAACAGTAGCAACAAAGGCCGGTTAGGGCTATTGGTGATGGAGATACACCTGACACAAATGCTAACCGGCATGGAATCATTCCACCAGCGGTGAAAAATAATAACTTTGAGATCCGCGCTATGGTGATGAACATGGTACAGAACAATCAATTCCATGGGTTAGCATTTGAAGACCCGTTGCAGCACTTGGACACCTTTGACAAGATTTGTGCCACCACAAGGCTGAATGGTGTGACTGACGATGTGTTGAAAATGCGTCTCTTCGTCTTCTCTTTGGCAGACAGAGCCAAGGATTGGGAAAGCACTATCCCTCCAGGATTCATCACTACCTGGGGAGACCTGAAGAAAGCTTTCCTGAAGAAGTTCTTCTCACCTACTAGGACTGCCCGTTTTCGCAGTGAGCTATCCGGGTTTGTGAAGCGCAACAATGAGAGCTTCGCTGAAGCTTGGGAGAGGTTCAATAAGCTCACCACTCAGTGCCCACATCATGGTTTCACCAAGGAAACACTACTCAGCAACCTCTACCGCGGAGTGCTCCCTAGAATGAGGGCAGTGCTAGATTCATGCAGCAATGGACATTTCCTAGGCAAGGGAGTAGATGCAGCTATGGAGCTGATTGAAAATCTAGCACAAAGTGATGGCAACTACAATGAGGATTATGAGAGGACTAATAGAGGATCATCATCTTTAGATGAGAAGTATGAGAAAGAGATAAAAGCTTTGAATGAGAAGTTAGACAAGATGATCTCCATTGGCCAAAAGAACATCAGCTTTGTGGGACACCAGGAGGATTCTAAGCCACAATTTTATGATGATGATGAGGATTTGACTCAAGAGGAGATTAACTTCATTGCTGGACAGGGTGGTTTCAACAAAGGCTTCAACCAAAACTATAGAAACCACCCAAACTTCTCATACCGCAGCACCAATGTAGCCAATCCTCAGGACCAAGTCTATCCACAAGCTCAATCTCAAGGACAAGCTCAACAACAAGGGCAACAAGGCTTTCAACAACCTCAACAGAAAAAGCCATTTGCCCCTTACACCAACCAACAAGGGTTTGGAAATAAGCCTCAGTTTCAGGGTCAACAAGGCTACGCACCAAAGCAACACTACCCGCCCGGTTTTGGACAACAACAACAAACTTCTTCTTCTTCGGCAGCTGATAATGAGCTGAAAAGTATGATGCAGCAACTCCTTCGAGGGCAAGGCTCAGGAGCTATGGAAGTACGGGAACTTAAGAATGAGCTTCAGAGTTTGACTTCAAGGGTCACAAACATGGAAAACAAGAATGCCTCTACATCCCGCACTCAAGGTACTTTACCCGGAAAATCTGAGCAAAACCCAAAGGAGTACATCAGCGCTATCACCTTGAGAAGTGGTAAAGAGTTACAACAAAGTCAAGTGCCCAAGCCTAAGCTGACATCTACACTCAATGAGGACATTGAAGTTCAAGAAGGGGAGGAGAATTCTGAAAATTCTGCTCTCAACAAAGAGAGTGATAGTGACATGGCTAAGAGGAAAGGAAAGGCTGTAGTTGAAGAAGTAGTGAATGATACACTCAAGAAGAAGGATAGTGTGTTTGTGCCACCACCCTATGAGCCCAAGCTACCCTTTCCGGGCAGATTCAAGAAGCAGCTCCTAGAGAAGTACAAAGCTCTTTTTGACAAGCAGATGAAGAATGTTGAGTTGACCATGCCTTTGATTGATGCCTTCTTGCTAGTTCCTCAGTATAGCAAATTTCTCAAGGATGCAATCAAGGAAAGAACCAAGGAAGTGCAAGGGATGGTTGTGTTGTCTCATGAGTGTAGTGCGATCATCCAGAGGAATATTGTTCCAAGGAAACTTGAAGATCCGGGCAGTTTTACTCTTCCATGTGCTATCGGTCCATATCGGTTTGAGGGTTGTTTGTGTGATCTTGGAGCAAGCGCAAGTTTGATGCCCTTCTCAGTAGCCAAGAGGCTAGGTTTCTCTACCTACAAGGCATGTAGGATCTCCTTGGTTCTTGTAGATAGATCAGTGAGATACCCAATTGGTCTCTTAGAAGATCTTCCGGTGAAAGTAGGAGGATTTGAAGTACCAACAGATTTTATTGTATTGGAGATGGACGAAGAACCAAAGGATCCTCTAATCCTTGGGAGGCCTTTTCTTGCCACAGCTGGTGCGATCATAGACGTCAGGAAAGGGAAGATAGACCTCAACCTTGGTAAGGACATAGTGCTCAAATTTGACATCAACAAGGTGATGAAGAAGCCAACCATACAAGGCCAAATGTTCTATATTGAGGCTATGGATGAGCTAGCTGATGAACTCCTTGAGGAGTTGAACATGGAGGATCCTTTAGAGGTCACCTTGACCAAGGAATGTGGGGAGTATGGGTATCTTCAAGAAGAGAGCTAGGCTTATATGAGAGCGCTTGATTCACACAAGCCTTTGTTAGAAGAGGTTGAGTTCATTGAGCTGGGATCAGATTCAGTGTGTAAGGAGCTGGAGGTATTTGCTGTAGACATGGGTACTGATGGCGCCAAAGGAGTAGAGCTGGGAAAGGAGCAGCTTGTAGCTGATGATTAGAGCGAGCTTAAGGCGCCAAAGGTTGAGTTAAAGCCCCTTCCGCGGGGGCTTCGGTATGCATTTCTTGGCCCTAACTCTACCTATCCTGTCATTGTGAATGAGTTGCTGAATGATGATGAATTGATTGCTTTGACCACTGAGTTGAAAAAGTTTAGAAAAGCAATAGGATACTCACTCGATGATATAAAAGGATTGTCACCTAGCTTTGTGTACTCATAGGATCCACCTTGAAATTGAATCCATGTCTTCTATTGAGCACCAAAGAAGATTGAATCCTAATCTTAAGGAAGTAGTCAAGAAAGAGATTCTAAAATTGCTTGATGCAAGGATAATCTACCCTATCTCGGATAGCACTTGGGTTTCTCCCGTGCACTGTGTTCCGAAGAAAGGGGGGATTACTGTGGTTAAAAATGACAGTAATGAATTGATTCCTACTAGAACTATCACTGGGCATAGGATGTGAATTGACTATAGAAAGCTAAATGCCGCGTCTAGGAAGGATCATTTTCCATTACCATTCATTGATCAAATGCTAGAACGCCTTGCTAATCATCCTTTCTATTGTTTTCTTGATGGATACAATGGGTTCTTTCAGATTCCGATACATCCTAATGATCAGGAGAAAACGACATTCACTTGTCCTTATGGTACCTTTGCTTATCGAAGGATGCCATTTGGCTTGTGCAATGCACCGGCTACCTTTCAGCGGTGTATGATGTTTATTTTCTCAGATCTTATCGAGGATATTGTGGAAGTTTTCATGGATGATTTTTCTGTGTATGGTTCTTCTTTCTCTTCCTGTTTGCTGAACTTGTGCAGGGTTTTAAAGAGATGTGAAGAGACGAACCTCGTGCTCAATTGGGAAAAATGCCACTTCATGGTAACGGAAGGGATTGTGTTGGGTCACAAGATCTCAGAGAATGGCATTGAAGTGGATAAGGCTAAGATAGAGGTGATGACAAGTCTTCAGCCACCAAACTCAGTGAAGGGAATCCGAAGCTTTTTGGGTCATGCAGGGTTCTACCGGCGGTTTATTAAGGATTTCTCCAAGATCTAGACCACTTACACGTCTGCTGTGCAAGGAGACAGATTTTGTGTTTGATGAGGAGTGTTTGGCAGCGTTCCACATGATTAAGGAGGCCTTGATTAGCGCCCCGATAGTCCAAGCTCCCGGCTGGGAGTTGCCTTTTGAGATCATGTGTGATGCAAGTGACTACGCAGTAGGAGCAGTCCTTGGACAGAGGAAAGACAAGAAACTCCATGTCATATACTATGCTAGTAGGACATTGGACGATGCTCAAGTGAGATATGCAACAACTGAGAAAGAGCTTCTAGCTGTGGTATTTGCCTTTGAGAAGTTCAGATCATACTTGGTTGGATCTAAGGTTGTGGTGTACACGGATCATGCTGCGTTAAGGTATCTACTTGCCAAGAAAGATGCCAAGCCAAGACTTCTGAGGTGGATGCTGCTACTGCAAGAATTTTATTTGGAAATCAAAGACAAGAAAGGCATTGAGAATGGGGTAGCAGATCACTTGTCAAGGCTGAGAATTGAGGATGTTGTTCCTCTAGATGACTCTCTCCCTGAGGAACAGTTAATGGCTTGCAAGGTTGTCAAGGATGCTCATGATACAAAAATGAGGATTGATGAGGTCAGTTCTATTGAAGACAAGGAGCCGTGGTTTGCTGACATAGTCAATTTCCTAGCTGTTGGGAAAGAACCGCCAAGCCTCGATAGTTACCAAAGAAAAAAGTTCTTTAGAGATGTCAACAGGTACTATTGGGATGAGCCTTACCTCTACACTTTGTGCAAGGATCAACTCTATAGAAGGTGCATAGCTGATGAAGAATTGGGAGGCATTCTCCTACATTGCCATGGGTCAAATTATGGTGGTCACTTTGCCACTTTCAAGACGGTTCAAAAGGCTCTACAAGCTGGGTTTTGGTGGCCTACAATGTTCAAAGATGCCCAAGAGTTCATCACTAAGTGTGATCCTTGTCAAAGAAAGGGGAATATCAGTAGAAGAAATGAGATGCCTCAAAACCCCATCCTTGAAGTTGAAGTATTTGATGTGTGGGGCATTGATTTCATGGGACCCTTCCCATCCTCTTACGGGAATAGTTACATCTTAGTAGCTGTGGATTATGTTTCCAAGTGGGTAGAAGAAGTGGCGAGTCCAACTAATGACGCCAAGGTTGTAATAAAGCTATTCAAGAGCATCATCTTCCCAAGATTTGGAATCCCGAGGATTGTGATTAGTGATGGAGGCTCACACTTCATCAACAAGTTATTTGAGAGCCTTTTGAAGAAGTATGGAGTGAAGCATAAGGTTGCAACACCATATCATCCTCAGACAAGCGGCCAAGTTGAAGTGTCCAATAGGCAAATCAAGGCTATCCTAGAGAAGACTGTTGGAGCCTCAAGGAAAGATTGGGCTAAGAAACTTGATGACGCACTGTGGGCATATAGAACTGCCTTCAAGACTCCATTGGGCACTACACCATTCACCATGCTGTATGGTAAGTCATGTCACTTACCGGTGGAGGTGGAATACAAGGCCATGTGGGCTGTCAAGTTGCTGAACTTTGACATCAAGACCGCAACTGAGAGGAGGTTGATTCAGCTGAATGAACTTGACGAGATACGGCTTGAGGCTTTTGAGAGCTCGAAGATCTATAAGGAGAGGACCAAGCTTTTCCATGATAAGCTGATCCAGAAGAAAGAGTTCAAGGAAGGAGATCTTGTGTTGCTCTTTAACTCCCGGTTGAAACTCTTTCCCGGGAAGCTCAAGTCTAGATGGTCGGGACCGTTTAGAGTGAAGGAGGTGAGACCATATGGAGCGGTGGTACTTTTGGGAAAATCAGATGAAGAGTTCACGGTCAATGGCCAAAGACTCAAGCATTACTCCGTCTCAGAAGCAATAGAGGAGGGGACTTCGATTCCACTCTCTAGCCCTCCCTCAGCTTGAGATCACGGTTTGCAAAGTCGAGCTTAACGACTTTAAATAAAAGCGCACTTGGGAGACATTC
Source organism: Orychophragmus violaceus (assembly GCA_030180135.1). Lineage (NCBI taxonomy): Eukaryota > Viridiplantae > Streptophyta > Magnoliopsida > Brassicales > Brassicaceae > Orychophragmus > Orychophragmus violaceus. The sequence goes on from CM058229.1 coordinate 63,099,765, forward strand.
CCATGTTTATCCTTGTACATACGTCTTTTGCTTGTTATTTTTGATGTTTTGCTTTGAGTTTTGTCAGGTTTTGGCTAAAGGATGAGGTTGTAGATCAGTTGGAGTTGAGCAAAGGCCGCGGAAATGAAGAAAAGTGGTGCAGGAGCCAATATCGGGTTCCGTATCGGCTGGCCAGGCCGGTACGGTTCTGGTAAAAATAATCCGAGGCTCAATATCGGGTTCCGTATCGGTTGGCCAGGCCGATACGGATTTCCCAGAAAGTTCAATATCGGTCTCCGTATCGGTTGGCCAGGCCGATACGGATTGCAAAAATTTAATCCGAGAGCCAATATCGGCTGGCGTATCGGTTGGCCAAGCCGCCCCTTCGCCCAGGTAAGTGTTTTCGACTCTAAACCGATTTCAAACCGGATTTCGGCCAAAAATTGATTTAATGAACCAGATTAAACCGGTTGGACCGATTTTTCCCCTTGTTTTCTCCTCCAACTCGTGATTTCACCTTCTTCCTCTCCACTTTGGCGATTTTCTCAACAAAAATTCCCAAAAGTTTCCAAACTCTCTACCTCTCTCAATTCAACTCGGTTTTCAGTGATTCAAAGCTCTAAGCACTCGATTTTGTTGGCTATATCACTTGCTTTCACTCTCTACCACCATCCTTCATCACAAACCAAGGTAAAGCTCTCAACTTTCTCAAGATTTTCGGATTGAAAAACCCGGAAATTTTGAACTTGAAATTTTTTGGTTGTTGATGGTTGATATTGCTTGAATTCCTACCCAATATGTGTTTGAGTGAATACCCATAGCCAATTTCGCCCTAGGAGTGAATGAATTTGATCTTTGGTGAATTAGGGTTCTTGAGAGTTTCGAATTCCGAAAATATTGGGGGTTTTCTAACTGGATGGTTTCTAATGATGCATTGGATTGTTAAAAGCTTAATTTTGTGATACTACTTGATTTGGATGAGTTTTGTTTCACAAAAGTTTCAAAAATGCACATTGAGGGCCTTTGGTTGATGAGACAGTGAATTGCTCGAGAATGTGATTGATTTGTTCGTTCATTGTGCTTATGCTGAGCTAGGATTGAGTTTGGTTAAGATGCTTAGGCTTGTTTGCTCCATTGAAACTGAGAAAGTATGCAATTGTTAAGCTCCCACAATTGTTGATCATGGATGTCTCAAGCTATTATTCATTGTGCGGTTGGATTGTGATTTGTGCTGATTCACTTTTTGAGTTGTCTTCTGTAGGACAATGGCAAAGACACGAGCCAACCCGAAAGCGAGTGCGAGTACACCAAGACAAGATGCGGGTACCTCTTCAAAAGGAAAGGGAGTCGTTGTTGAGGAAGAAGCTCCAACGAATACAGGGAAAGTGATCGGGGTGCGTCCGATGAAATACACTCCTTCTCAGATTAATGACAAGCTGGAGAAGATTCAGTTTTGGCCAACCCGATACCCTCATGTCCCAACTCTTACGACCCTTGGTCTTTTAGAAGACTATGATCAGATTGTGAAGAACATGGGGCTCAAGACCTTTTTCAGTGTCACTAGTGATGGGTATCAAAGCTCAGCCTGTCAGTTCCTCGCAACAATGAGAGCAACTTTCAACATGAGGAAGGCAGCTTTGAGGGGAGAAGTGAGTCGAGGAAAGATAGACTTTGCAATGGGCAGGAAGAAGTACTCGATGACTTTTGAGGAGATCAGTTCCATCTTCGGTTTTGAGGAGGCGGGTGCTCAGCCTGGCCCTTCTATTCCCATGGAAAAGGAATACCTCGAGGGAGTGTGGCACATGATAGCCGATGGCCCATACAAGAGTGGAGCTATGAAAGCCGCAAGGATTAGACACCCGGCTATCAGATACGTGCACAAGGCATTAGCTCACACTTTCTTTGCTAGGAAGGAGGCAAACCAAGTCCACGAGCTGGAGATGAAGATACTGTACATCGGTTTACAGCCACTACTTTGCACGTTCCCCAACGGAAGTACGATACCACCCATCGAGCGGCCACCGAGCTACACCGCCATTCTTGTTGAGCAGTTTGGGGTTCACAGAGATTGGGGAGCTTCTGTTAGGGATGCTGAGCCCAAGTTCACCATGGGTGGCTTGATCACACCTTTGCTCAGGGCAAGGAAGGTTATGTTGGAAGGAAGTGTGATAGAGGGTACATTCGGACAGCCTACACCGGTAGCATGGCTGGATGAATCTCAGTTGATCAGGACTCATTTCCTAGCCTCCAAGCCACCTCCGGGGCGTTATGTATACCAGATGTGTTCTGACACACCGATGCAGGAAAAGTACCTCCTTCCAAACCCCACGATCACAAGCTTCTCAGCTAATCCAGCTAATATCAAGTTCCTACCGGGTATAGAGCACCAATTCGAACACGGCGGACCGCGAGCCGTGAGAGCTGCAGCCGAATCAGATTCTTCCGATGCACCTGCTGGGGTGTATGGGCTGCATATGTACTACATCGAGCCTCTGGAAGATCCTATAGCAAACCAGACGATGAGTGCTCTAAGGGATCAGAACCGGGATCTCCAGAGGCAGAGCAAATGGCACGGTAGGAACATTAAGAAGATGGCTTCCTCTTTGAAGAAAGTGACCAAGGTTCTTAAGATGATTGTGGGGAAGAAAGACAAGAGTAGCGCTGCGGGACAGACCTCCACATCCCGAGAGGCTCAGGCTGTTGTAGATGAGGAGATTCAGGCAGCTACTGAGGAGGTGATAGCTGAGGCCGATGTTCTGGTTGAGCAGGCTGAATTGGAGCAGGGCATGTACTCGGTTGCTGGACACGAGACATCAGGATCTGCACGCATGGCTCACGACTCCTACTATGAGGATCCTCACCGCCACTCTACTCGCGAGGACAGAAGGAAGAAGAGGAGAGCCATGAGGACACATTCCTGCTCTTCATCCAACCCGACTTACTCCATGGGGGACTCATCACCTCCGTACCTCCACTACTAGCCAGGTTACACTCCACCTTTGTATATAGTTTTTCTTCCTTCTTTCTTTTGCTTTTTGTGTGTTTTCAGTCTTTCTTCCTCGCCTAGATCACACAAGGGACCGTGTGATTTAAGTTTGGGGGAGAGACCAGTTGCTAATTCGGTTTGTTTTTTTTCTTATTTTCGATTTTTACACTTGAGTCTCATGCATTCATCTAAGGCATAGAAAATCAAAAAAAAATTTAAAAATTTCAAAAAATTTCAAAAAGAAAAACATGTAGTTGCAATAGCATAATAGGATTGAGTCTAGTTGCATCATATAGGACGCATGCATAGGGAGCAATGATTGAATTTACTTGTAAGATTGATTGAGTGATGACTTGTTCTTTATGCTAGTAGGTTGAGCTAGTTGATTGTCCTAAGATTGCAATTCAAGAAAGGCTAGAAAGTTAAGATGAACCATGCTAGGATTGCTTGCTTTGAAACTTGATTTGAAACTGAAATAGGCTTTGAATTGACACTAGCTCTACCTAAGTGAGAACCTTAATGATGACATCTAATTATCTTACTCATGCTTGCGTTCTAAACTCATGGATACTCTGAAAATATTCAAGCATTCTTGTCCCTTTTACCACTCTCGCTTGCTTGAATAGACTCCACACCTTTCACCACCCTTCTTTCAAACCATAAACACTCTTGTTGAGAGGTAGGCCTATTTTCTTGAATGAGCTAGGTAAAAAGTGTTGAGTATGAGGCGACTAGGAGAAATTTCCATATAGATGCAAGCTCAACATCTTTGGCTTTGCAATAGGCTAGGATCAAAGTTTGGGGGATGAGTTGGGAAAGGAGAGAGAGAGTAAAGAAAAGGAAGAATGAAAAGGGATTTTGGTTGGGATCTTATCCTTATTGGCAAAGTGTTTTAAAAGAAGAAAAGCTCTTATGTGTTTAAAGAAAAGAAAAGTGTCTCATGTTTTGAAATGAAAAGAAGCCAAAGGCTCACCTTTAAGAAAGAAAAGAGACCATTGCTAAAGAAAATTTGAGCTTAGTAAAAAGAAAAGATTTCCACTGTTTTGAAGAGTTTTTATTGATCCTTTGGGTGTTTCTTTGAAAAGTGTCTGATTAAGAGAAGGGGATGAGGCAACAATAGCCTTGATCAAGGGTAGTATCCATTTAGGTGGGCTAGATTAGGAGAAGAAGTAATTGGGGCATGGGTAGATGGAAATCAACCTAGTATGCACCAATTGCCTCTAACTCTTAGCATTTTACTATAGCTCATTCACTTCTTTATGAGAGAACCTTCATGCTTTTGGAATGAACCCCTCTTTTGATTGAGATCACTTTAATCTCAAAAACCTTGTCCCTTTGCCAAATGAGTTTGGTCACCTTGTATTGAGTATGATCCGCTTGAAAACCTAATGAATGTTAAAGAGCTAGTTGATAGGAATGCTTGTCTAGGTTGAGAATTGAGCTAAGAGTTTTGTCTTGATGAGCATGGCTAAATTTTTTGGAGTAAGCCTAACTTGATTGCATCTTGATGACGTTGACTCGGATTGGAACTTGTTGATCTCGGTTTTGTCTTTGGATATGAGCTCCCGCTTTCAAACCTTTTCCCCAACCTGTTGTAATTGACTTATGCTTGCTTGTGGACAAGCAAGATTCAAGTTTGGGGGAATTGATATTCATACATTTTCATGCATTTAGGCTTGTATATAGTTCTTGTTTTGACTTCTTTTCTCCATCATTCATACCATTTTATCGAGTCATTGTCACATCTAAAGTCTAGAGTTGTTTAGGACTAGGCGTAGGCACTTTAGGCTTGCATTTGGAGTGTTTCCTTGTGTTTTTGCAGATGATTTGGAGTTGGATGGGGAGTTTGGAGCTTGAAGGACCAAGAAAGAGGCAGCAAGAGGTCATATCGGCCAGGATATCGGCTTGCAGGCCGATACACGTTCTCGGTTTAATTCGGAAGGAGCCATATCGGCCGGGATATCGGGTGGATGAGCCGATACGTTTGTTCGGGAAAAAATCCGAGAGTTCATATCGAGTTCGATATCGGTTGGCTCAACCGATATGAAACTCTCGGATTAAATTCGTTGATCCAATATCGGTTGGCATATCGGTTCAGCCAACCGATACGTCTTGTGCCAAATAAATCCGAGACTTGATATCGGCCTGGATATCGGCTGGCCGGGCCGATACGCGTCCCAGAAGATGTACCGGATCCGGGTCAACACCCGGTTTGTTCCGGGTTGACCCGGCTCGCACCCTTTAGACTATTTAAGCCAAAAACCTATTTCTTTTTGTTCCTTAAGCAGTTTTTGATGTTCTAAACTCTTTTGTAAGAACAAATTTGATTCTTGAGATTAATCCAGTATTTTCTTCATTATTCCTTCTACAAATCTTTCAATCCCTCACCAATCTCCATGATCAACTCTATTCCTATGAGTTTTGTTGATCTAGTTATGATTAGTGAGTAGTTCTCCATAGGCTTGTGGGTTGGGTAGGATTAGGTTGATTAGGGGTGATCAATAGAATTCTAGTAGTTAAATGTTAAAATATCATCTAGCAAAGTGTGCTTAATGCCTAATTAATCTTGATCACATTGATTATGATGTTTAGAATTTCTTGTTCACAACATGTTCGATGAAATTTCAGTATTTAGCTTTGTTAGGACTTTCATATTCTAGCACATAAAAATGTATGTCTAGAGTGATTGGTTGCTAATTGGAACATGTTTGAATGCTCGTTTGATTTTGATTCACAAATGATGATTTGTTCTTGAGTTAAGATTAAATGAAGAATTGGTATTAAGAGATTAAACTGATTTACTTTGTGTGTTCCTTGCTAGGAGATTAGCTTTTTGAAGTTTGAATTAGGATTCCTTGATCATCCCGAGTCACCTATCCGTTGACCCTTACCCTTGAGCCTTATTCTTCCTATTGATTGAATCGTTTGTTTATCTGCTTTTTGTTTGCTTCGGTCTGATTTACTTTGTTAGGATTGTTAGAAATTAAAAACCAAAATTTGTTTGATTTGACTCTGAAGGATTAGTATTTGCTTGTTGGTTTTATCCATCCCAGAATAGGTTCGATACCTCAAAGCTACATCGATAAGCTTGAAGAATTGGTACCTCAAAGGATTGCAAAATCCTAGTTATCAGTCACGTGCCGTCGCCGTCCGTCGGGAGCCGCCGCCGTCCTTTGCCGGAGATCCGCCGCCGCCGACCACCGGAGCCGCCGCCGAGTCAACTCGGCCGGCCACCGAGTCAACTCGGTTGACCGGGTCGGGTCAGCATTGACCGTTGACCGGTTTGGTCTGGTTCAATCCGGTTTGATTCGAGTGATTCAAAAGCCTAAACCGCTCCATTTTTCGTCCTCTTTCCAGATCTGTTGTCCGATTTTGCCCTTCTTTGGCCAAGGTGAGGATCGGTTCTTGACCTTTGCTTACTCTATTCAATTTCGGACGATAGTCCTTAGTTAATGTCGTCTTTCCTAGATAGTCTAGGGCAGTAGAGAGCTCCTTGTGATTGATTTCAGAACGTAGAATGCTAGGATGCGGGGTTGATCGATCGTGTGACGTCATTGGTGAATTTGTATACGAAGAGAGCGCCGGGTTCCTGGGAAAAGTTGAGTTGGCATCCCGGTTGAACTAGAATGGGTTCAACGGGTGCCCTAATGTCGCGTCTCCGATTTACCGGGAGACGGGTGTTACAATTTGGTATCAGAACCAGGTTAAGATCTCCCAGTCCCGTCCTGGGAGATCAGCTTTCGTTGTTTTTCCAAAAACTTTGTTTTCAAATCTTTTTCAAAAGCGTTTGCGAAAGTTTATAAAATGGTTACTTTGCGAAAGGCTTTTTGAAGCACCAACTATATCATAGATTGTTCTCCACGCCGGTTCTAGTCTAGTTAGAATTTCTCCGTGCAGGTTGGGTTCAGTGTCTTCAAACCTTAATGGTGGTACTGCCCTTAAGATGTGCGCCAAGATGTATGTCGTGATGTGTGCCCTTGAGGTGTATGTTGGGGTGTATGTTGTGGTGTACGCCTACAGGGGTGTCGGTACTAATGAGGTGTGTGTTGGGGGTTATCGTCTGTTCGAAGAGTTGTTCAACCAAGCATGCTAAGGCGATAAGGATGTGGAGATGATCAAGTGAGAGGTTAATACGGAAGTGTTGCTAAGAGGCGTTGTAAAATCTGCAAGGAGTGCTACAGGAGCTACAAGAGGTCGATGGAAAGACCGGATTGCAAGGAGGCAATTTGGAAGTGGCGATGTTCTGACTGGATTAAGCGTCAGGAGTTGCTTGAGTTTCTTGGAGCACAAGGAGCAGCAGGAAACTGTCCAAACGTATTCTAAGTATGGAATCTTAGAATCAGATTTGTGACATCAACTTCAATGAGTTATGGGGTCCGTTGAATATTGATCAAGCTGGAAGCTGGAGAAGATCTTTGTGGTACGACATGCTCGAGGTACAACGGTGGGACCGGAAAGGAAACGGTCTGCCCTCGAGTTCTTTGTGGATTACTGGAGCAGCTAATGGAGTTCCTCAAGATGGAAAGAAGATCGCATAAGCGTTTTGGGAATAGGCGTCGTGGCATTTGGAATGGCCTGGCAAGCCAGACTTCTGTAATTGCAAGCTCAAGTAGACAAAAATGATTATTGGAAATGGAAATCCAACGGAATAGTGTTAGGAAAAAAGTATGAAGGATTAGCAAGAAGCTGCAAGGAATAGCAAAGGAGGGCAAGTTTGATGAGGAAGGAAACCCAAAGGATGGTGTTTGGAAAGCACTACATCTGGATCACAAGGTAGGAAACCTTGAGCTGGAAGTCAGATTGGAAACCGGTCTGGGAATCAGAGTGCGCAGCGGAAGCGTGATGGGTCAATCCCCATCATTCAGGTAGCCATAATAATATGGTTGACCTCATCGCTCACCAAGGAAAAGCAAGGATGATAATTTGTGCGACAATCAACACCCTAGTGTACGGGAATGAAAACCGTCGAAGAGAATCCATTTGGAAGTGGATGATACACTACGACACGGTAATGAAAACCGTTGAGGAGAACTGGTTTGAAGTGGAGTATCTCATTCAGGTATTAGGACCACTCGAGGGATGAGTGTTATTTCTAACCGTTGGAGTCCGACCCTAATGGACATGGGCGGTAGCATGTGGCGTTTTGTATTGCATTATGGAAGCTGCTATTGGATTGACACCAAGGAGAAGGACACTCCAGAGTGTGGTTTGAAATAAGGGGGGAAGAAGCAGTCTTCGGGATTCGAGGACATGGTCCTTTCAATCGGGCAAGCAATCAAGTCAGTTTGGATCAACGAAGTTTGCGGAGTGTGGTTGGTAAAGAGTTGCAGTGGAGAACTCCCGCCACCGAATTTGGGACGAATTCCTTTAAGGGGGGGGGGGAGAATTTGTAATGGCCCTGGCCCAGCCCAGTTTAAAATTTTTAAGAAAAGAAGGAGAAAGCCCAATTAGAGCAAGCCCAAGTCCATTCTTTTCCCCAAAACCCTAGCTCTCTTCTTTATAAATAGGATCCTCCACCCATTGAGAAAGGAGAAAATATATTTTCGGCGAAGCTCTGCCCATCCCGCGTCGCAGACACCACCTCCAGAGATCAGATATGTAGCTCCTCCATCGTTTGATGTCAAAAGTAATCCCGAAACCTCATTTTCAGATCTGTTTCCTGATAGGTCTCGAGTTTTACCCTATACTAACTGCAAGTGCACAGTATATCAATTGTAGTACTTAGGGATCGAATCCACGAGGACTCTAGGCAACGATAGGATTAGAACTAAAGAGATTAAAACTAGGAGAAAACAAAAAAACAAATTGTATTGATTTAATTAAAAAGCAAGCGAGAAAGTAAACAAGTAGCATGTTGTTGTTTGAAAGCAATAAACTAAGGGCGCTAAGTCTAGGGCGTTCTCAGGAAATCAGACAAGCAGATAAATCAATCAGTCATGATCTAATTAAACTCAGTTCTAGAACTCAAAACACATATATAGAATTAACCAAATTCCTTTGCGAGAATTCTCTAAGTCTAAGTGCAGCAATCCAAATTCCTTTGCAATTACTAACAGTTTAAACCAGCTTTAATTCCAAGTTCGATATGTTCACAATCTAATTAAACCAAATTCCTTTGCGAGTAATTAAATTGCTCAAGCTAAATAGTTCAGATTCTAAACCACACTGTCGTGTCGTATTTAGCAACCTAAGATCTAGATTCTAATTGATCAGGTTATAACTAGCATTAAACACAATTTTGCTTGAAGAACATCTATTGATGTGAATCCTTAACTGAATTAATTATATCTAGCAAGTCATGAAATCCCTATGAGAAACCCTAAACCTAACTATGAAACTACTAAGACATAGATGATGTAAACATAATCAATGAATTAATAGAAATCATAAAAGAGATTAGAATAATAAAGGGGTTCGAAAACTTCTCCAAAACGAATGTAGTACAGGATCAGATCAGCCCCCAAAAGCTCTAAAAACTCTCTGCTCTAAGTTATGATAGCGTATGTAAAACATAAGCTAAAACCCTAATTAAATAGCTAAAAACGACTTGGGGCTTCTGTGTAAATATCTGGAACTTCTGGGCATCTTTGCAATATTGGCATTCTTCATTAAACCGCCGAGAGTCTGGCCCAACACGCTATGCATCGATCGATGCAGGTGTGCAATAATCGACGCAGTCATCAAATCTGGACAGTGAACACAACCTCTCGGGTCAAATCTCCAAAGTGCTCCAATTAGCTCCATAACCTCCACTTTTGCTCCAAACGTACGTGTACCTAATAAAACCTGTAAAGGACTCTAAAAGAACACCAAAAGACACTAAAACAGACTTATATCATGGCATAAAACCGGTAAAAACCATGATATATCAACTCCCCCACACTTAGCCTTTGCTTGCCCTCAAGCAAAATAGAGAACTAAAACATGGTGAAGAGGTTTGAAAACTTTCAGAAACTCTTTTTTTCCTAGAAGCAACAACACTCAAATTCCCCTTAGTAAACCACTGAAAGAATCACCTGCAAGACATCAAGACCAACATATACTTCCCCCACACTTAGCAACTGTCCTAAGTAAACTCCACAATCACATTCACGCATTCAAATTCTCCCTACTGACTTCTACAAGTATTTAAGTGCGGTCTCACCTAAGGATTATCGATCAAAGGCACATGGACTCTTACCTTGTCAGCTCTAGACCACCATACTATCTTTCTTTGGTCCTTTTCTTCTCTTTCCCCTTCCTTAACATTCTGATTTTTCCCCATTGGGTAGCATTTTATGTTTTTTATCAGTGCTCTTTCCGTTAAGGGGTGTACTTTGGACACATTCCATGGATTCACAGGATATGATAGTTGTAGCTACCACTCCCAGAGACCACTTCGGAGTTACTAAGTCATCCTCAGTTTATCATTCTTTTTTTTATGGAAGGGGAGAAGGGAACCAAATAGGACAGGTTTACAGGCTGTGTCAGAACTAACAAGGGAATCCGACACAAGGTATACCAAGCCCTTAGGTGAGAAAACTAAGTCAGTATTAAGGTGAAGTCAGTAAAAGGATCCTCTTATACCTGAAGTGATGTGGGTGTTCTCAGTAGGTTGATCTGTGATGGGGTTTTCTAATAGTCATAGATAGATCATGCAACTTCATCCCAATGGTTACTTAAGTTCCTGCAAAATATTGTTAAACTCCTCCAAAATTCATTGTTTCCTACTTAAACTAGTTTTGACTCAATAAAACAAATTTTTTTTTGAAAAACTGACCGACTCTAAGAAAATAGAAAGATAAAGTCAGTAGCACCTCCCCCACACTTAAGATACACTGTCCCTAGTAGTGTCAAGCTAAGGATTGGTAAAAAGAAAATAATAGATAGAAAAAAGAGATTATGTTTGTCGGGTTTTTACCTCTATCGCACATGCATCGATCGCTGCATAAATGCATCGACCGTTGCTAGGCGATATTTCGTCATGTGTCGATCGTTGCTCAGGACCGCAACGATCGCTGCAATGCGATTTCTTTCGTGTTGTGACGACCGACACAAGGTGTGTCGATCAACACACTGCAAATCTGTCGAAACCTGCAGACAAAATGCACCAAAAACCAAAAACAAAAACGTAAAATGCTAATGAAAACACCAAAAATAAATTATGCAAACCTAACAGTGGGTTGCCTCCCACTCAGCGCTTGTTTTGAGTCATTAGCTTGACTATGGGATAGAGATTGAACTCATGGCAGTTTCAACAGAGACTTTGAGTGTCTCTGTGAATATCTCTTTATCCAAGGTGGTGTATATGCTTTCGGATCATGAGATTTTCTAAGGAAAGAGTAAACAGAATCAGGGCGGGAGCGAAGCTTGGGTGGGATACTGCGTTTTCCTGCATTCAAAGCAATGTGGTCATGAGGTTTAAGCTTAGGTTATTTATACCTTACCTTTGGTGGATATCTGATGTTTGGAGCTTTCTGCTTATGAGCAGTTGCAGGCTCTGAAGATGTTAGAGCAGGTTCAAGAGGAACCGCCATCTTCTTCTCTCCACTATCAGATACTGTAGTTCCACCAATCTGAACTTCTTCTTTCAAATGACCATCAGTGGAGATCATCTTCTTTGCATCTCTCAACACACAAGGGCGAACTCGCGAAGCTTCAGCTGGTGGAGTTTCATTCAGCTCCTTATCCATCACTTTCTTGCAGTTAGCCACTTCTAGCTCCTGTTTAGACGGTTTAGGAACCTTAGGATATGGCACAAATGGCTTATAGACTCGTTCCAGGATTGTTGCAGGCTTCTGGTCCTGTCTGCAATCTGTGTCGATCGATGCACCAGATGTGTCGATCGACACAAGGCGATTATGCTCAATTCCATCAGACGGATCGGGGTTGCATCGATCGACATCAAGTGTGTGTCGATCGATGCATGTCTCAGACAGACAATAATCATCCAGAAAATCCGAGATTATGCTCTCTTCTTCTCCCAGCAAGTCAATCCCATCCCTTATGGTCACAGCATTGATGTACAACTTCTGTTTAGCTTTCCCAGCTTCATTATGCCTTTGTATTGCTTCAGCTGTTTGTTGAACTTAGACATCCAGCTTCATCACATGTGTGCTCAAAGATTCATACTTCCCGTTCAGATTTTCATGCATAGCATCCAGCTTCCTGTCGAGGTCTACAGCAGTCTTAGTCTGATCCTCTAGCAACTGCTCCATCATGGATTCCATCTTTTGTTGGGATAGTGTCCTGAAATCACACTTGTACTCACTCCTGATGATAGTTGTGTGTCGAGATCAGACATTCGCATAATACTGGGCGGTTGCAATGTTTTGCTAGAAGCCTCTTGCAATCTGTAAGTTGTAGACTTACTGCCAGTATTATATGATCTTATAGGGTCACACACCTAAGCAAACTGGAAGCTACGACATGGGAATGATCATTATGGTAATGATCATTTTAATGCGTATTGGATACACATTATTATCGACAAAATGGTGTTGTGTCGATCGACACAGCTTGTGTGTCGGTCAACACAGTTCGAGTTTCGAAAGGGCTTTTCGAAATTAAGACTTAATCAAGTCTGACCCGTTAAGTGTGTTTTAGGTCGAATAAAACATGAGTGTCTCGACCTAAAACGTAGGCCGTCGAGTTTTTCTCAGCGAGAAAAGCAGAAACACCAGAAACTGTGAGGTCCCATTGATCCGGCACTAGCATCCCGTTTCCAGCTTGTGTGCGTGTGTATCTGGTAGAGGCAAGGCACCTGCGTTGCTCCAATGATCTTGTTCACCATTTCATTCTGCTGCCAGTTCAAGGTAAGAACGAGGTTGGTTGAATTTCAATATATCAAACCCTAGATCCTAGGAGATCCAACAGTGGTATCAGAGCGTTGTTAGGGTTTAGACTATTGAATCAGATGCAATTAATTCGAAAACTGATGTTGTTGAACTGAATATTGCATGCTAAATCATGTTTTCAAAGTGTTAATCTCGGATTATGTGCATGTTGAAAACGATGAAACTGTTGAAATCGCACTGTGTCGATCGACACAAAGCGTGTGTCGGTCGACACGCCACGAAATAACGCGTAAAATTTTTAAGGTTTGTCGCAGAGTGTCGATCGACACAAAGCGTGTGTCGGTCGACACAAAGCGAAAACTCGTAAATAATTTTAGGGTTTCGATCTGAGATCGAGTACCCGTAATCCTATTGTGTCGATCGATACACTGGGTGTGTCGGTCGACACAGGCAATGCGATTAGATAGATCGGTTCAATTGGATTGAACCGGTTATCTCGCTCGGTTAATTTTAATTAACCAATTGGTTCTGGTTTGGTAATGTCGATCGACACAGAGTTGTGTGACGATCGACATGGACCGTTAAACCGAACTGGTTCAATTAGATTGAATCGGTTAATGAAATTCAATCCGGTTTGACCGGTTATCGAAGACCGGTTTAAATTATGTTGTATCGACCGATGCCAATGGTTGGCGTCGATCGACACACCATTCGCAGAATTACTGGTTGGACCACAAATTTGCGTATACCAGATCAAATTCAATCCCAAAGTTCTAGTTGAACATAAACTTAGTAAAACTGAATGTTTTAATTAAAATTAATAACTTCTTGAATGTATATTGGATATACATCAAGATTAAATAATTCTTTCCTCAACCAAATATCAAGTGATCTTGATGTCTTGCCCGATCTTGTCTACTGTCAAGACTCGTGTTGTTGTTGGATATCCTTGGAGTCCTTGGTATCCACAACAACATGAGTAATGCAGGTGATCATTGATAGATTTGCAGTGAAACTATTAGTGATCACAAGACAGAAGAAATTGGTTTTACTTGACTGGGCTGTCAGAAGTTCTGGGCCCAGAGACATCAGAGTAGATTAGACATAGTTTGTCTCATCTACGACCAAGAGTTAAATTTTGAGTAACGGCGAGTCGCCCACTCGAATTTTGGTGATATGAGGATCTTGGCTCATTGTATTCATCTGAGTAAACATAGTTTTGAATACAATGCGAGTTTTCTTATTAGATAAGAATTCTCAATTCCTTGAGCATTATAACTAAAACCTCTACCTCTTTTAATTACAGCTATGTCTGTCTCAACTCACATCAACACTTTCTCACTAAGATCCGTCCTTGAGAAGGACAAGTTAAATGGATCTAATTTCTTGGAATGGTATCGGAACCTGAGAATAGTTCTCAGGCAGGAGAACAAGGAATATGTCCTTCAAAGAGTTCTCACCGAGAGGCCACGTTCCAATGCCCCGCAGACAGAAAAGAATGCTTGGGATAAGCATTCAGCTGATGTCAAAGATGTTAATTGTCTAATGCTGGTGACTATGAACTCTGAGCTGCAGAAGCAATATGAGAACGTGATGTCACCCATTGAGATGATTAACAGCTTGAAAGCTTTGTTTCAGGAGCAAGCTCGCACAGAGAGATACCAGATGGTTAAATCTCTCATGGATTGCAAGCTGGCTAAGGACAGTCCAGTAAGTCCTCATGTCCTTAAAATGATGGGTTACATTGATAACCTGGGGAAACAGGACTGTGCCATTAGCCAGGAGCTAGCCACTGACATGATTTTGCAGTCTTTGCCGTCGTGTTTTGATCAGTTCATCATGAACTACAACATGCAAAACATGACTAAGACATTGACTGAGTTGCACGGCATGCTGAAGACAGCAGAGCCGAATCTCAAGAAGGCAACTTCCAGTGTACTGATGGTACAAGGGGGTAAAAGGTTTAAGAAACCTAAGAAGGATAAGGGAAAGGCCCAAGTTGTCCAGACTGAGAGTCAGGACAAGCCCAAGCCGAAGCCCAAATCCGGGCCTTCTCCTGAGGATAAGTGCAACTAGTGCAAGCAGTTAGGGCATTGGAAGAGAGACTGCAAGAAGTTCATGGAAGATTACAAGAAGCTGAAGAAGACGTATGATGCGTCTGACTCAGGTATTTATGTTATCGAACTTAATGTTATATCTTCTAGTTCTACTTCGTGGGTATTGGATACCGGCTGCGGTTCTCATATTTGTACTAATATGCAGGCACTAAGAAACAGTAGAACGCTGAAGAAAGGACAAGTGGAGCTACGGGTCGGGAATGGAGCTAAGGTTGCTGCACTGGCCGTAGGCACCTACGAGTTGTCTTTACCTTTGGGCATGGTTTTAATTTTGAATAATTGCTACTTTGTACCTGCGATTAGCAGAAACATAATTTCAGTTTCCGTATTGGATTTGGAAGGTTTTGATTTTGCTGTTAAGAATAAAGTTTGTTCTTTTAATCGTGATGGTACATTTTATGGTAGCGCCCCATTAGATAATGGGTTATATGTTTTAAACCAAGAAATGCCTAACTTTAACATAAATACAAAGCGGTTTAAGTCAAATGACGAAAACCCGACTTTCTTATGGCATTGTCGTTTGGGCCATATCAATGAGAAACGCATCCAAAGGCTCCATCGAAATGGGCTTCTGGGCTCATTTGATTTTGAATCATGTGAAAAATGCGAATCTTGTTTGATGGGAAAAATGGCTAGAGCCCCTTTCAACAAACCGAATGAAAGGGCCGGTGACTTATTGGGCCTTGTTCATACTGATGTATGTGGGCCGATGAGTACTGTTGCCAGAGGAAATTACAAGTACTTCATTACCTTTACTGATGATTTCAGTAGATATGGCTACGTCTATTTGATGAGACACAAGTCAGAATCCTTTGATAAATTCAAGGAATTCAAGAATGAAGTACAAAACCAACTTGGCAAAAGTATTAAAGTTCTGCGATCGGATCGCGGAGGAGAATACTTGAGTCAAGAGTTCAGCGACTATCTGAGCGAGTGTGGAATTATTTCACAACTCACTCCTCCTGGAACACCCCAATGGAATGGAGTGTCAGAGAGGAGGAATCAAACCTTATTGGATATGGTTCGGTCTATGATGAGTCATTAAAATCTTCCATTATCCTTTTGGGGATACGCTCTAGAAACGTCTGCGTTTACACTAAATAGGGTGCCATCTAAATCAGTGGAAAAGACACCACATGAAATGTGGACTGGGAACATTCCTAGTCTGTCTTTCCTGAGGATTTGGGGATGTGAGGCTTATGTCAAACGTTTAATCTCTGACAAGCTCGCACCCAAATCAGATAAATGCTACTTCGTTGGTTATCCTAGGGAAACCAAGGCATACTACTTTTACAACCAATCTGAGAACAAAGTATTTGTTGCTCGGGACTGTTCTTTTCTTGAGAGGGAGTTTCTCTCTAAGAAAAACAGTGGGAGTAAAGTACATCTTGAAGAAATTCGAGATGCACAGGAGACTGCTCAACCTGCTGAGGAAGAGCAGCAGTTGGATCCACAAAGTTCTGTGGAACCGGCGCCTGTGGAGCCTAAAGTTCGCAGATCCGGAAGGATCCGTCACAAACCCGAGAGATACTATGGATTTCTCGTGACCAATTCTAATGATCTGATGATCATTGATAGTGACGAACCAGCGACCTTCGCGGAAGCAATGATGGGCCCGGACTCCGAAAAGTGGCTTGGAGCCTCTAAATCCGAAATGGGATCCATGTCAGAAAACCAAGTATGGTCCTTGGTCGATTTACCTAATGGTGCATAAGCCATTGAGTGTAAATGGATCTTCAAGAAGAAGATTGACGTGGATGGCAATGTACAGATTTACAAAGCGAGGTTGGTGGCTAAAGGTTTCAAGCAAATTCATGGTATTGACTATGATGAAACCTATTCCCCAGTCGCTATGCTTAAATCCATTCGGATTGTTCTAGCAATTGCCGCTCATTATGATTATGAGATTTGGCAGATGGATGTCAAAAATGCTTTCATGAATGGTATTCTGGAAGAGGATGTGTATATGACACAGCCTGAAGGTTTTGTTGATCCTAAGAACGCTGGAAAGGTATGCAAGCTTCATAAATCCATTTATGGATTAAAGCAAGCATCACGGAGTTGGAATCTTCGTTTTGCTGAAGCAGTAAAACAATTTGGTTTTATCAAGAACGAAGAGGAACCATGTGTTTACAAGAAGACTAGTGGGAGCAGAATTGCGTTTCTTGTACTGTATGTCGATGACATACTCCTCCTCGGTAATGACGTTCCATTGCTTCAGTCAGTCAAGACTTGGCTTGGAAGTTGTTTTTCCATGAAAGACATGGGAGAAGCCGCGTACATTCTTGGAATCAGAATCTACAGAGATAGAATGAATAGGCTGATTGGATTGTGCCAGGACACTTATATTGATAAGGTGTTGCACAGATTCAGGTTGCATGATTCCAAGAAGGGCTTCATACCGATGTCTCATGGCATTAGTCTCAGCAAGAAGCAGTATCCGGTGACACATGCTGAGCGGGAGCGCATGAATAGGATTCCTTATGCTTTTGCAATAGGGTCTATTATGTATGCCATGCTCTGCACTCGTCCAGATGTAGCTTACGCGTTAAGCATGACGAGTATATACCAATCTGATCCAGGTGAAGTTCACTGGACAGCTGTCAAGAATATTCTCAAGTATTTGAGACATACTAAGGATAAATTCCTTGTGTATGGAGGAAGTGAAGAACTTGTGGTGAATGGATTCACCGATGCGAGTTTTCAGACGGACAAAGACGATTTCCGATCACAATCTAGATATGTCTTCTGTCTAAATGGCGGTGCAGTGAGCTGGAAGAGCTCTAAGCAGAATACCGTAGCTGATTCCACGACGGAAGCTGAATATGTTGCTGCTTCAGAAGCGGCAAAGGAAGCTGTTTGGATCAAGAAGTTCATGGCTGAACTTGGTGTGGTTCCTAGTATCTTGGAGCCAGTGGCTTTGTTTTGTGACAACAATGGAGCCATTGCTCAGGCGAAAGAACCCAGGTCACACCAGAAGTCCAAACACGTAGAGAGGAGATATCACCTGATTCGTGATATCGTCAATAGAGGTGATGTGAAGATCAGCCGAGTTCCGACGGACGAGAATGTCGCTGATCCTCTGACTAAGTCACTCCCAAGGCCTAAGCATGAGATTCATACGAATGCTGTAGGCATTAGAGATCTTAAGATGTAATCTTGATTTTAGTGGGAGTTTTAGTTCTATTTTAGTTATAATAAGATGCTCTTGTAAAACATTCTTTTGGATATGTTTAATGAAATTTGATTTCAGCATTATTTATTGTGATCTAAATAATGGTCCCAAAATAAGTTTATGTCATATTATAGGTCATCAAGTTGAGGACTTGATCATGAAACCCTATAAGTCATAGATAATATAAATTATGTTTTGTCCCTAGTCGAGGTTGTCAAAGTGGGACAATGGCAACCGCGAGAGACTAGATTGTGAGGTGACTGTTGGCTAAGTTTCATGGAGCCAATGATATGATTATCGCAGTCAGTCACATAGATATATATTGGTGAACATATGATCGGACATGACCCGCTGATGAGAAGTCTACAAGATAGTTATATCTGTGTCATAAGAGGTTCTCATTACGACTATAGAGTATAGTCCTCAGACCTGAGTTCATCATGCTTTCTTGCATATGAATTGGTACACTTTGACTTTGTCAAACGTCGACCCGTAACTGGCGACTATAACGGCACTATTCAAGTATATCATGAAGTGTGCATTGAAATAGGGATGGAACAAGATGGGATTTGTCCCTCCTGAATAACGGAAGATAAATATCTCAGGGCCTATCGAAGATTTAATACTGAGAAAAATGTATGGCTGCACTCAAACGAACTGTAGTTTAGTTGTTTGTAATGTTCAGTATGAGATCAGGAGTTCGATAAACACGATGTTGGCTTAATAAGGATGACACCAATATTTCCTTATGCCAAATCGAGATATAGAGACAAAAGGATTATAGGAATTGATGATTCCAGTACAAGTGGGAGATTGTTGGGATAGTGTCCTGAAATCACACTTGTACTCACTCCTGATGATAGTTGTGTGTCGAGATCAGACATTCGTATAATACTGGGCGGTTGCAATGTTTTGCTAGAAGCCTCTTGCAATCTGTAAGTTATAGACTTACTACCAGTATTATATGATCCTATAGGGTCACACACCTAAGCAAACTGGAAGCTACGACATGGGAATGATCATTATGGTAATGATCATTTTAATGCGTATTGGATACACATTATTATCGACAAAATGGTGTTGTGTCGATCGACACAGCTTGTGTGTCGGTCGACACAGTTCGGGTTTCGAAAGGGCTTTTCGAAATTAAGACTTAATCAAGTCTGACCCGTTAAGTGTGTTTTAGGTCGAATAAAACATGAGTGTCTCAACCTAAAACGTAGGCCGTCGAGTTTTTCTCAGCGAGAAAAGCATAAACACCAGAAACTGTGAGGTCCCATTGATCCGGCACTAGCATCCCGTTTCCAGCTTGTGTGCGTGTGTATCTGGTAGAGGCAAGGCACCTGCGTTGCTCCACTGATCTCGTTCACCATTTCATTCCGCTGCCAGTTCAAGGTAAGAACGAGGTTGGTTGAATTTCAATATATTAAACCCTAGATCCTAGGAGATCCAACATCTTTCTCTTATAAGCATTAGCAGCAGGAGGTGTCTGGTAAGAAGATGATCCATAGGTTCTTTGATAAGAATTACCTTGCTGGTTACCAAACCTATTTCCTTGGAATCCAGAGCCACTAATGCAGTTCAAATCTTCTTCCTGCTTTTCTAATAACTGCTCCATCATACTTATCAGCTTATCAGACTGCTTATTTTGAGGAGGAAAAGGATGATATGATGGAAATTCATAATCTCTGGTGAATGAATATGAACCATAGTCTCTGCAGAATGAGTTATTCTGCTGATTTTCCAATATCCGTTCCATCATTCCCATCATCTTACGCGATGTGTCGATCGATGCAGAGTAGTGTCAATCGGTGCAAGCTCGAAGATGTGTCGATCGACACATAGGACCGTGTCGATCGATGCAAGGCGATTACAGGCGTACCTGAAACGCAAGAACAGAAAAAGAAAAAAAAAATTAGTAACAAAAAATAAAAATGAAAAACCTAGTTTAAACCCTAAGTTCAAATCTATCGAAGACTCAAAAGAGTCCCCGGCAACGGCGCCAAAAACTTGATAGGTCTCGAGTTTTACCCTATACTAACTGCAAGTGCACAGTATATCAATTATAGTACTTAGGGATCGAATCCACGAGGACTCTAGTCAACGATAGGATTAGAACTAAAGAGATTAAAACTAGGAGAAAACAAAAAGCAAATTGTATTGATTTAATTAAAAAGCAAGCGAGAAAGTAAACAGGTAGCAGGTTGTTGATTGAAAGCAATAAACTAAGGGCGCTAAGTTTAGGACGTTCTCAGGAAATCAGACAAGCAGATAAATCAATCAGTTATGATCTAATTAAACTCAGTTCTAGAACTCAAAACACAGATATAGAATTAATCAAATTCCTTTGCGAGAATTCTCTAAGTCTAAGTGCAGCAATCCAAATTCCTTTGCAATTACTAACAGTTTAAACCAGCTTTAATTCCAAGTTTGATATGTTCACAATCTAATTAAACCAAATTCCTTTGCGAGTAATAAAATTGCTCAAGCTAAATAGTTCAGATTCTAAACCACAATGTCGTGTCGTATTTAGCAACCTAAGATCTATATTCTAATTGATCAGGTTAGAACTAGCATTAAACACAATTTAGCTTGAAGAACATCTATTGATGTGAATCCTCAACTGAATTAATTATATCTAGCAAGTCATGAAATCCCTATGAGAAACCCTAAACCTAACTATGAAACTACTAAGACATAGATGATGTAAACATAATCAATGAATTAATAGAAATCATAAAAGAGATTAGAATAATAAAGGGGTTCGAAAAATTCTCCAAAACGAATGTAGTACAGGATCAGATCAGCCCCCAAAAGCTCTAAAAACTCTCTCCTCTAAGTTATGATAGCGTATGTAAAACAGAAGCTAAAAACCTAATTAAATAGCTAAAACACGACTTGGAGCTTCTGTGTAAATATCTGGAACTTCTGGGCATCTTTGCAATATTGGCATTCTTCATTAAACCGCCGAGATTCTGGCCCAACACGCTATGCATCGATCGATGCAGGTGTGCAACGATCGACGCAGTCATCAAATCTGGACAGTGAACACAACCTCTCGGGTCAAATCTCCAAAGTGCTCCAATTAGCTCCATAACCTCCACTTTTGCTCCAAACGTACGTGTACCTAATAAAACCTGCAAAGGACTCTAAAAGAACACTAAAAGACACTAAAACAGACTTATATCATGGCATAAAACCGGTAAAAACCATGATATATCATTTCCTTTCAACCAGAGATCTAAAACCTCTGTATCTTTTTATCCGTAATGAATCTGGAAAATCCGAGACAACATCGCGTTCCTCTCGTCGAGACGAAGCCGTAGCCGCAAACCGCACCACAATAGCTGCCCGGACGCACCAGCAATCGCCGAGAGAAAATTCGCCGTCAGCCCACGCTCCGCCCACACGCCGCCGCCGCCGGAGTCACGCGCCGCCGCCGTCCGCCAGGAGCCGCCGCTGTCCGCCGGGAGCCGCCGCCGTCGTACGCCGGAGATCCGCTGCCGCCGACCACCGGAGCCGCCGCTGAGTCAACTCGGCCGGCCACCGGGTCGTTGACCGGGTCGTTGACCGGGTCGGGTCAGCGTTGACCGGGTCGTGTCAGCATTGACCGTTGACCGGTTTGGTCTGGTTCAATCCGGTTTGATTCCCAATTCGGTTAGGTTCGATTCAATCCCAATTCCCGGTTTAAATCAATTTCAATTCGGTTTAATCCGGTTTCAAATTTCAATTCGATTTCAATTCTATTTCCGGTTTAGTTCAATTCGATCGGTTAAGCTCTTTTGAACTGAGTATTTTCAATTGATCATATCTAGCTCATCCTAGGTCCGATTCGAGTGATTCAAAAGCCTAAACCGTTCCATTTTTCGTCCTCTTTCCAGATCTGTTGTCCGTTCGGGCTAATGGAGCTTCCTAATTCCGATTTTGCCCTTCTTTGGCCAAGGTGAGGATCGGTTCTTGACCTTTGCTTACTCTATTCAATTCCGGACGATAGTCCTTAGTTAATGCCGTCTTTCCTAGATAGTCTAGGGCAGTAGAGAGCTCCTTGAGATTAATTTTAGAACGTAGAATGCTAGGTTATCGCTTAAACTGAAAATGTTGATTGTGTGTGATGGACTTGTTTTACTTAGAACTGTGGTAGGGCCCCCGAAAGGGTGTTGTGTGGCGGCTCGCGTATCCAGGGTTTGGTTGAGTGGTACGTTGACCCTTGTATCGTCAGAAGGGGGTTTTGGCGAGCCCCCAAGTGGAATTAAATTTGGGCACCGGAGCCAATGGCGGGCTTCGGGGCTTTTTGAATTGTTTACGCTTCGGGCGGTAGTAGTCCTTTGGACGTTGGTTGTGTGGTGAAAGCCTTTGGGTGATGATTGCAAGGTGGTATTAGCTTAGGACTTGTGTTTCGTAGTTGTGTGGCGTAAGCCGGGATCGCGGGTTCCTTAAATCCGCCCTCAGTGGGTAATTGTGTTTGAAACAATTACTCAGTCCTCTTTTCCTTTCCATGTCTCCGTTTTCTTGCAGGTCCGGATACGGGATTGATCAATAGTGTGACGTCATTGGTGAATTTGTATACGAAGAGAGCGCCGGGTTCCTGAGACAAATTGAGTTAGCATACCGGTTGAACCAGAATGGGTTCAACAGATGCTTTAATGCCGCGTCTCCAATTTACCGGGAGACGGATGTTACAATTAGCATATATAATACCAAGTTGAGACAAAAGACTTTAAAAAGAAGCATTGAGTGGAAAATAACTCACAAGTAAGTCTTTTGTTATGTTTCAGGATTTTTTATTTGATTTCTAGTAAAACTAGTTGAGTTGTTTTTGAGAAAAATGTCCAAAAATCAGGATTTCAGAGAGTTTGTTCGACAAAACATGTCGAACAGTCGGTCAAATAGAAAAACAATAACATGTTCAATCGATCACTAGCTGGAAAAAATTTCCACAGACTATTATTTGACCGATACGATTAGTTCACCCATAAATATCCGAAAACACAGTTTGATCAGGTGACCCATCTAGGCCATGTCAAACACATGGATTGATAGCCTCATGTATTTTTATGAATTCAAAAATCGTTTTATAAATTGACGCCATTCAGTAAACAAATTGTCAAAGATATTTGATGTACGATTTTATTATTATTCTGTTCAAATCCTTTTAGTTTAAGGGGAGAAAATTTATTTGTTATCTAATGTGTTTCTTTCTGGTTGTTTTATTTTATTCTCTTATCGAGTAACTTGTTTCTTGAATTTTTTCAGTTAAAATTTTTTATTGAGTCAAAGTTTAGTCGAAAACTATAATATTTTCTTGGACTTATAAACATGTTGTACTAACACTTAAATGACCATTATTGCATCAGTTGATCCATATCTTACTAGGTATGAAGCCACAAGTAGTTTAATCTACTAGAAAAATCTCATATCTTTGGAGCATTCGAAAGATCCAACGTTAACTCCACACCAAATGAATTTAAAATTGTTCATCTTGGAGCATGACTCATCTCCTAAGCCATATAAGACATTTTGGTAAATTTTCTCCTTGTTCTTCAATTAATAAATAAATAAAAGGATATATGTAGCGAGGAGGTAAATAAGGCATTGGTGGTTAAAACCTTTGATGCTCGAGTATAATGGAAGCAAGTATTTTGGAGAACGGACAGCTTTATCATACCAAACGTTTTGCATCATATTTGGACTTTCAACCATTATATTTCTCTCAAATTAGAATACAAGATATCTGAGGTGAGATATCAAATTCAAATTCTTTATATATTAATTATGGTAAATTTCTAACTTCTCCTCTCAATATTAATATAATAAAGTCACGCTAATTTTTTATGATTAAAAACGCGTGAAGGAGAGAGAAACTTTTTTCTCTGCCTTCTCTCTAGGCTTCTTAACCCTA
This sequence comes from Orychophragmus violaceus, assembly GCA_030180135.1. NCBI lineage: Eukaryota > Viridiplantae > Streptophyta > Magnoliopsida > Brassicales > Brassicaceae > Orychophragmus > Orychophragmus violaceus. The sequence continues at coordinate 63,123,697 of CM058229.1, forward strand.
GCGCTCTTTAATCCTCTTCTCCGTTCGGTTTCTCCGCCGCCAATCTTCTCTGGCGGTGTGAGAGGCGCCTAGATCACTTTTTGCATGGCTCCGATCTTCATCCGCGGTGGGTAGCTCACGGTTAACAGCTTCTCGGTGTCCCTGCCCTTCGTTGGCGTTGTCTTCTTCGGTGGTTGCTGTGGACTTAGGAGTCTCCGTTCGGGTCATCGAGGACTAGATCTGGCGGTCTCTCCGATGTTTCATGGCGCCGCTTCAGTGTGGTGGCTCTTGTTTGTGGTTCTGGTGAGGCGGTAGGGTGTCTATCCGGTTGTGGTGTGGCGGTGCATGGGTCCTCGCCGAGGGTTACTTCGGAAGTCGCTCCTCTGAGGTGAGTCGCTAGGGGACTGCGGCGAGCCTCGTTGGTGAGTTTTCCCTGATCTATCTTCGTCGATGTACCCTTTCCCCTGTTGCCGTTGCTTTTGCCGCCGGTGGTTGTCTCTCTCTCCTTTCCTGGTGTCTATCTCCCCGTAGCCCTCTGTCAGTGGTGGGTCAGGTAAGAGTTTTGCTTCTCTCTCCTCTCTTCGGCGTTGGTCCTGTTGCGCCACCTATGCATGTTTGCACGGCAAGGGATGGATCCGTGTCTGCGCTTCGGCGACGGCGGCTCCCTTGTTTCTGTCGGTGAGAAGGTTTTCTGGTTCTCGTCGGTCAGTGCTCCGGTGCTCCTCCTGGTTTCTTCTCGCACAGCGTGGGTTGGATTCGTGTCTGCGCTTCGGCGGCGGCAGCTCATGCGTTTCTGACACCGAGTTGGTCTTCTGTTTCTCGGCTCAGGCGGCCGGTGACCCTTTTGTGATGACGGCGGCGTCCGTCTTAGGGTTTTACTGTTGAAGTTTTTCTAGGGTTTCCTAGTTTTGGGGCTTGGGCTCCAAAGTGTAGTTGGCATTGTGAATTTTGTTAATTTTGGGCTATTTGTTGGGCCCAATAGGGGAATTGTAAAGATGACCCCAAAAACAAAAAACCCAAAAAAATTTCAATATATAAATTTGTCAAAAAAAAAAAAACATATGTAACGTACAAATGGGAGAGAAATAAAAAAGGTAGAGACAGAAAGATGACCCAGCAACTGCATTTACGGAAGACGCTGGTGCCGTGATTGACGTTAGAATAAAACAGCGGCAGCTATAACCTGTTTTTAAACGCTGTGTTTATGTTTCACGGTGTTGATGCTGATGTGTTCTTATGTTCATGATCGCCATCAACCGAACACAAACAGATTTTGTGCTTATTTTTAACGCTGACGCTGCGTTTATGAAAAGAACATGGCTAATAACGTCACGCTAATCTATTGTTGTTCATAAATTTAACTATTTAATAATCAAATAAGAAAGTCAACAGAGTTGTATTATCATAATGCAAGCAGTAGTAATTAGGTAGTTGTCCGATTTTGTGAGTGTCTACACATAAATTCATTTCACTTTATGCAAAGTTGTTTCCTACTACTTAATATGCTTTTGGTATGTCTATTATGCTACATGTTCTCTTTGGTGTTGTTACCATAACTTGTATCCAAATTTGTTATCTCGGTACATCAGGTTGAATTATCGACCATGGTCCACAAATGAAAATAACTTCTAACTGCATATTTTCCAAATAGCATTGGAATTTGATATGAACCAAAAAAAATCTAAACATGAAATGGTATAAAGAGTCAATACCTAAACAGATCCTGAAGCAAAAAGACTAGATGCTATAGCAAAACCTCCTGGAACACCAGAAAGGCAAACAAGGACTATTCCATTAGATTACGTCCATTTTGGTTCATTGGCCGGAACCAACCATTCAAATAAAGTATCTTCCCAATCCCACGACTTTGTTCACGGCCTCTCGAATCAGAAACAAATCTAAATTTTTTTTTTTTTGAATGATCAAGATGAAAGCACCTACGAAGCATATCAGTTGCTCTCGGGAAGGTAATGAGGATAAAGTGGCTTCTGAAATGTAGCCCGTCCCTGACAAGATGTATATCGCCTGACGATAGGTCCAAGAAAGAACCGATAGTTCCTTGACAATGTCCCTTTGGTGAAGGTTCAAAATACGTACAACATCATTCGACAGAGTTATGATTCTTCGTGCTGTAGATGGTGAAACTATACATGAATTAAAAACAAAAAGATTAAGAATACCAATTGTTAATGATTGTGAATATAATAAAACTAAAGAATATGCTTACAAAAACGCAAATCAGCCAATGGAATCATATGCCTTTCTTGACCAAGACCATTTTCTTGTTGGTGATTATTAACACTAGGATCATTAACCCCGCTCACGCGCGGGGTTTATGTTTATACTTTGTTTTTAGCTGTTGAATTATTTAGTTTGTAGTATTATTTATCAATGTTTCCTTAAATATTACAATATTGTTATTTTGCTCGTTGAAATGATCTACGCTCATCCGAGATGGGAAGCAGAACATAAATTGTTGAGTGACCCTCTCTATCAGCTTCCACAACACCATCATCCTATGATTGATCTCAACGATGATGCTTTCATGCATAATCTTTACATTTGTGTGAGGGGTGAAGCAAGTGCTTCAGTTATCCGGCTCACATGCCTGGATTGGAGTTCCATGGGACCATGTATCCCAGATGATCTTCGTGAATATTCGAAATGCTGATCAAAGTTTTGATGTCTCTCTTGATTTTTTTTAAACCAAAAAGAACTCTCAGTGTTTAGGATTTATATTGACATTGAAGGAATGTTTAGATGTTAATCCTGATTCAGTTCTTCAGATTAATTCATCCTAAACATGCGGATCTAGGTTCTCTTGAATAGAAACAATATTGATCTCACCTTTTACCTGTTTTGTGCAGCGGAAAGGGAGAACAGGTCAGAGATCAGAGAGCCACCAAGGGATGGATCCTCCAAAGGTTCACACACGCACGCAAAGGAATCTGGCTGCTAGACCACGAGGAGGGAGGCGACAGAGAGAGAGAGAGAGGCGCAGACTTGTAGAGAATTAGAGAGCTAGGTCAGGTTTTATTCATTTAAAACCTGTCTTAGTTCTCATGGGCTTTCGGGCCCAATTCTCGGTCTTATTATTTCCTAGGCGTTCACGCACTGTGTCGATCGACACACCTTGTGTATCGATCGACACACGATTGCTGAACCCTTTAATCTCTAAGTACAGTAAATGCCTAGCACTTTTACCGTACTTCTGTCAATCCGTTCCTACGCATTTTCCTGTAAGCTTAGGCGTGTGACCCATATGGGATCATATAATAAAGGTAATAAGTCCAAGACTTATAGATCATGAGCGGACTCTAGCAAGCCATCATGACCCCCAGTATTATATGACTTATGTCTGATCATTGACATACTCTTACTTTCTAGAGATAGTACCGAGATTACTGGACACAATTCCAACAATCTCCCACTTGTACTGGAATCTCTGTATTCATAATCCTTTTGTCACAATATCTCGATTAGTCATAAGGAAAGATTGGTGTCATCCTTATAAAGCCTAATCTTGTTCATCGGACTCTGATTCGATACTGACAATCCAAACGACTCGGGACAGTCCGTTTGAGCATGGCCATGCATTTTCCAGTATTCAAATCTCCGATTGGCCTAGAGATATTCACTCCATTTATATTGGAGGGACAAATTCCCTCTTATTCCATCACTGTAAACTACTCATTTCATAATGTACCCAAACAAGGTCCTTATAACTATCGCAGAACGATAGCGTTAGACAATGATCAAAGTGCATCAGTCCATGTGCAGTCACATGCATGCGAACTCAGGTCTAAGGACTATACTCTATAGTCGTAGTGAGAATCTCTTATGACACAGATATAAATATCCTGAAGAGTTCTCATAATCGGGTCTTGTCCGGTCGTATGTTCCCAACATACACCTATGTATTGACTTTGATGCCGCGCATCTATGACACACTGAGACTTTGTCATAAGTCACATACCAATCCACTCTCTCACGGTTGTTGGTGTTCCAATTTCAACAACCTTCGACTAGGGACAGGATGATATAATCCATCTATCAAATATAGGGTCTCATGATCAAGCTAAATGACTTTGATGACTCAAGATCAAGTCACTTACTTCGATGACCTATAAAATGGTTTATATCACTTTGGAACGATTATTTCATCACAGTTAAAATAATCTTGAAATAATAATTTCATTAAACATAAGAATGTTTTACAAGAACATATCAAATAACTAAATAAAAGCCCTCAAACTCCCACTCAAATTTAGATTACATTTCAATGTCTCTAATGCCTACAGCTTCAGTCAGAAACTCGAGCTTAGGCCTTGGGAGTGGCTTTGTCAACGGATCAGCGACGTTATCATCTGTCTGAACTCGGCTGATCTTGACTTCCTTTCTATTAATGATGTCACGTATCAAGTGAAATCTTCTTAGAACATGCTTGGATTTCTGGTGTGATCTTGGTTCCTTTGCCTGAGCAATAGCACCATTGTTATCACAAAATAGTGCCAGAGGCTCAGCCGCATCTGGTATCACACCTAGTTCAATAATGAACTTTCGTATCCAAACAGCTTCCTTCGCAGCTTCTGAGGCGGCGATATATTCAGCTTCTGTAGTGGAATCAGCAACGGTGTCTTGCTTGGAGCTTCTCCAACTGATTGCACCGCCATTCAGACAAAAGATATAACCGGACTGTGACCGGAAATCATCTTGGTCTGTCTGGAAACTTGCGTCCGTGAATCCACTGACTTTAAGCACATCACTTCCACCGTACACCAAGAACTTATCCTTAGTATGTCTTAGATACTTCAAGATGTTCTTTACGGCAATCCAATGGTTTTCACCTGGACTTGACTGGTATCTACTCGTCATGCTCAATGCATAAGCAACATCAGGACGAGTACAGATCATGGCATACATGACAGATCCTATTGCAGATGCATAAGGAATATTCTTCATGCGCTCAAGCTCAGCAGCCGTCGTAGGGCTCTGCTTCTTGCTTAGCGTTGTGCCATGTACCATTGGCGTGAAGCCCTTCTTGGAATCCTTCATGCTGAATCTTTGCAGGACTTTGTCAATGTATGAATCTTGACACAAGCCTATCAGCCTTCTAGATCTATCCCGGTAGATCCTGATTCCAAGAACGTATGCGGCTTCACCCATGTCTTTCATGGAAAAACAACTTCCAAGCCAGTCCTTTACGGACTTCAGCATTGGAATGTCGTTTCCGAGAAGCAGTATGTCATCGACATACAGAATAAGAAATACTATCTTGCTCCCACTAGTTTTCTTATACACGCATTGTTCTTCTTCGTTTCTGATGAAGTCAAATTGCTTGATCGCTTCATCAAAACGAAGATTCCAGCTCCTCGATGCTTGCTTCAATCCATAAATGGATTTATGAAGCTTGCATACTTTCCCAGCATTCTTTGGATCTATGTAACCGTCAGGTTGTGTCATATACACATCCTCTTCCAGAATACCATTCAGGAAGGCGGTTTTCACGTCCATCTGCCAAATTTCATAATCATGAAAAGCTGCAGTTGCTAGTAGAATCCGAATAGATTTCATCATAGCCACTGGTGAATAGGTTTCATCGTAATCCACACCGTGAACTTGTCTGAAACCTTTTGCCACCAACCTGGCTTTGTAAATCTGGACATTTCCATCCACGTCAATCTTCTTCTTGAAGATCCATTTGCACTCGATGGCTTTTACACCAGCGGGTAAGTCAACCAATGAAAACACTTGGTTGACCGACATGGAGTCCATTTCGGAATCAGTGGCCTTGCGCCACTTCGAGGAATCTGGGCCCATCATGGCTTGATTGAAGTTCGATGGTTCATCACCATCAATGATCAGAAGATCATGACAGTCAGTCACGAGGAATCCTTGATATCTCTCGGGTTCGTGACGGATCCTCCCGGATCTTCGAACTTCAGGTACTACAGGTTCAGGCTCTACAATTTCTTGTAGGTCCTCCTGCTGCTCTTCCTCATTAGGTTGAGCAGTATCCTGTTCATCTTGAATTTCTTCAAGCAGTACCTTACTCCCACTGTCTTTCTTAGAGAGAAACTCCCTCTCAAGAAAGTTACAATCCCGGGCAACAAAGATCTTGTTCTCGGAACGTAGATAGAAGTAATAAGCCTTGGTTTCCTTCGGATAACCAATGAAGTAGCATTTATCAGACTTTGGTGTAAGCTTGTCTGAGATTAATCTCTTGACATAGGCTTCACAACCCCAAATTCTTAGATAAGACAGCACTGGAGCCACTCCAGTCCATAATTCATATGGTGTCTTTGCTACTGCTTTCGATGGCGCTCTATTTAGAGTGAACACTGCTGTTAGCAGAGCATATCCCCAAAGGGATATTGGAAGGTCTGTGTGACTCATCATAGATCGAACCATATCCAATAAGGTCCGATTTCTCCTCTCAGACACACCATTCCATTGAGGTGTTCCGGGAGGAGTGAGTTGGGATACGATCCCACACTCTCTTAGATGATCACTGAATTCTTGGCTTAAGTATTCTCCTCCTCGGTCGGACCGAAGAGCCTTAATGCTTTTACCAAGTTGGTTCTGTACTTCATTTTGGAATTCTCTGAACTTCTCAAAAGATTCAGACTTATGTTTCATTAAATAAACATATCCATACCTACTGAAATCATCAGTGAAGGTAATGAAGTACTGATAGTTTCCTCTTGCATTTGTGGACATTGGGCCACACACGTCAGTGTGTATCAGGCCCAATAAGTCACTGGCCCTCTCGTTAGGTTTATTAAAGGGGGCCCGCGTCATTTTGCCCATTATGCAGGATTCGCATTTCTCACATGACTCAAAGTCAAATGAGCCAAGAAGTCCATTCGAATGGAGCCTCTTGATGCGTTTCTCGCTGATGTGCCCTAAACGACAATGCCATAGAAACGTTCGGTTCTCCTCATTAGGTTTGAACCGTTTGGTATTAATGTTATAAACTGGCGCGGATTGATCGAGTATGTAAAGCCCATTCGTAAGAGGGGCAGAACCATAGAACAAATTGTTGCGATTGAAGGAACATAATTTATTCTTAACTGAAAAATCATAACCTTCCAAATCCAACAAAGAAATTGAAATAATATTCCTGCTTATAGCAGGTACAAAATAACAATTATTGAGTTCTAAAATCAATCCCGAAGGTAAAGACAACAAGTATGTGCCTACAGCTAGTGCTGGAACTTTCGCTCCATTCCCAACTCGTAGCTCCACTTGTCCTTGCTTCAGCCTTCTACTGTTGCTGAGTGCCTGCATATTAGTACAAATATGAGCCCCACAACCAGTATCCATAACCCATGAGGTATTATCAGAAGTAGTTGTATTAACTTCTATAACAAAAATACCTGTCGAAGAAGTCTCGAGAGTCTTCTTCTTCAATTCCTTTAGACCTTCTTGGAATTTCTTACATTCTCTCCTCCAATGCCCTGGTTCTTTACAGAACCTGCATATGTCAGTTGGCCCAGCCTTGGACTTGGGCTTGGGCTTTGGCGTGTCCTTGTCCGCGACTTGGACAGCCTTGGCCTTTCCCTTATCCTTAGCAGAGGATTTCTTAAACCCCTGGCCCTTTTGCACCATAAGCACATTGGGGTCCTTGGCGGTTTTCCTCAAGTTGGGCTCTGCAGTCTTGAGCATTCCGTGAAGCTCAGGCAATGTCTTACTCAAGCCATGCATGTTAAAGTTCAGAATGAACTGATCATAGCTTGCAGGTAATGACTGCAGAATGATGTCGCAGGCAAGTTCTTGGCTGATAGGACAGTCGAGTTTCTGAAGATGATCGAGATAACCCATCATCTTCAAGACATGAGGACTCACTGCCGCATTCGCAGCCAACTTACAGTCTAAGAGGTTCTTAACAGTCTGAAACCTCTCAGTCCTTGCTTGCTCCTGAAAAAGCGATTTCAGGCTTGCCATTATCTCAATTGGTGACAATACACTCTCGAACTGCTTTTGCAGCTCACCAGTCATTGTCGCCAACATAAGGCAATACACATCATTTTCATCTGACGAATGCTTTTCCCAAGCATTATGCAGAGTCCTGGCGGCATTGTTAGCAGGCCTCTCGGGGAGAGGATCACGAAGGACATAATCCTTCTTCTCCTGCTTGAGGACCAGCCTCAAGTTCCTTGACCACGTCAGGAAGTTCGTTCCAGTCAGCTTCTCCTTCTCGAGAACAGACCGGATTGAGAATGTGTTTTGAGTGCTTGTAGTAGTCATAGCTGAAATATATAAGATAAAAAGGTTATTAGTTATTATGTTCAATATGATTAATCTCGTATTATATTTAATATGATTAATCACGCATTATATTCAATAACATAAGTTACCCTCAATAGAATATAATGATTCCAAGATCCACATATAACTAAGATTAAAGTGGGCCACTGGCCGTCGCCAAACCTTTAGCTTATATCGGTAAGCCCTATATCGGCTAATTATATCCGTGATATAACTCTTGGTTGTGAATCTGGGCCCGAGGCCCAATCCACTCTGATGTCTCAAGGCCCGGGACTCCCGATGGCCTAGTCAAGAAAACCAGACTATACAGTCATGTAATCATTAATGTCTGGGACTCCCAATGACATTTATGAATCACAAACCGTCTTATCCACGCAAAAGTAGACACCCTCACACTGTAAGGCCATGAATACAATTGAATGGGCTTCGACAGCTGACATAGCTTGGACAAGACATCCAATGCTTGATATTATTTGAGGTTCGTAGGTTTATTAAAATTCATTCCCAAAATAGAAGATTACTATTTCGGGAAACTTTCTATTTTTGGAAACCTACTATTTTTGGAAACTTTCTAAAATTGGAAACTTTCTGAAAACGGAAACTTTCTAACTTTAGAAATTTCTTAAAATCCAAAACCCGCAAATCTAGAAACTTCTATTTTAAGAAACTTTCTAATTTCAAAATTTCGGAAACTTTAATTTAAAATCGACTTTATAATTTTATAAATTAAATCTTAAATTAATCTGAAGAAAGACTCAAATAATTGGCCCAATTGTTTTAACTTCTTGGCCCGAGGCCCAAGAATTGGTCCATGTCCAAGACATGACCCAATTGTCCAATTAAATGACATAACCGGTCTGGTTCATTAAAATTGGTCTAACCAAAATTAATTACTACGACGACCACAATTGTCAACCGGTTATTTACTAAACCGGATTTTCTCAATTTATTTGGTCCAACCAAATCAAATTAGAAAATCCTGGTTTAGGCACTAAATCCAATAATTATTTCGACATTGGATTTCTTATCCCGGTTTAACCAGAACTTAATAAATTTATTAAGTCTGTTTATTAAACCGTGAAGGTTTAAGTTTTAATTACATTAAACCGAGCCAAAACCCTAACCGCATCGATCGACGCTCTCAGCATCGATCCTGCATCGATCGTGCATCGATCCTGCATCGATCGATGCTCTCACGCGTGCACGAACGGTTAACAGATTTGGCCGAGAGATTCTCGCGAGATCCATGCGATCGTTTGATCGATCCATGCGATCGTGGTCAATCTCTCGCGGTTGCAACGATCGATCCATGCATTGCATCGATCGATGCAATGCGATCTCAGTCGATGCAAAAATCAGTTTAGGTCGCATACCAAATCAATATATCTTGGTCATGCGATTTTTCAACTGTTTGTTTAGGATTCAATTCTTGTTTCTTAAGTGTTTTAATCTTATCAGTAGATTGATTCAAAAACACCTCTTTAAACAATCCTAAACATGAATCTAAACAAGAAAAACCAGAACCAATATCTCTGATACCACTGAAGGAATGTTTAGATGTTAATCCTGATTCAGTTCTTCAGATTAATTCATCCTAAACATGCGGATCTAGGTTCTCTTGAATAGAAACAATATTGATCTCACCTTTTACCTGTTTTGTGCAGCGGAAAGGGAGAACAGGTCAGAGATCAGAGAGCCACCAAGGGATGGATCCTCCAAAGGTTCACACACGCACGCACGCAAAGGAATCTGGCTGCTAGACCACGAGGAGGGAGGCGACAGAGAGAGAGAGAGAGGCGCAGACTTGTAGAGAATTAGAGAGCTAGGTCAGGTTTTATTCATTTAAAACCTGTCTTAGTTCTCATGGGCTTTCGGGCCCAATTCTCGGTCTTATTATTTCCTAGGCGTTCACGCACTGTGTCGATCGACACACCTTGTGTATCGATCGACACACGATTGCTGAACCCTTTAATCTCTAAGTACAGTAAATGCCTAGCACTTTTACCGTACTTCTGTCAATCCGTTCCTACACATTTTCCTGTAAGCTTAGGCGTGTGACCCATATGGGATCATATAATAAAGGTAATAAGTCCAAGACTTATAGATCATGAGCGGACTCTAGCAAGCCATCATGACCCCCAGTATTATATGACTTATGTCTGATCATTGACATACTCTTACTTTCTAGAGACAGTACCGAGATTACTGGACACAATTCCAACAGACATCAGCTTTGGTTTTCGACATTTTTTCCCTTTTTGTTTGTATTTACGTTTCCGGTAGTCAAGTATTTTATAATCAAGGATACAAAAAGTTCTGTCAAAATCAAAATATTTACATTTTCATACTTTTTTTATGGTTCCAATCTGTATTCACGTAGATTGCTCAAGTTCTGAGATCCATTTTGTTTTTGCGCTCAAAATTCATAAAACAAAAATGTTTCCTGAAAATGGAGGAAGAATTTTTTGGTAACAAATACATCTAGTGTGTATAAAACATAATCAATGATTGTTTGGTACATAACACAAATAGCGAAGCGTGTATTCATTGGAAGAACACATATCTGACAGATCATGGGGGCTGGTGATCACATTCTGCTGCAATTTCAGTGCACGTAGTAGATTTATCTAGTTTCTCAGAATGGAGCTTTCGTGTGCCTTGCAGACTTCATGAGCATATAAAGAAAGAATGCACACAAAAGTTTAATCAGCTAAGAGCAGTTTCAGTAGCGAGAGATCGAACGAAAAAAAAAGGAAAGTGAGCATACCTGGCACCAGTGAAGTAAGAACTCCCTCAGTTTTAATCATTCAAGAGATAGAGTAACGTCTGATCCAACTTTTATTAGTCTTATTCTAATAAGACATTGGGAAAGCAGAGAAGCATCAATATCAGTTATAATCATGCAGGGTACGAAAGAAGTTAAGAACACACAACACTATTGATCTAAGTAAGAAGCAACAGAGAAGGCTTTTTAAGCTTTTTTATTAGTTGAGGTTTCATGTGATCACATAATCAAAGATCATTTTCATATCTTGGTATAGAAAGGCTGATACAACTTTTGATATCTAGCTTCTAGAGCTGCCCTCTCCTCGGAAAACTTATATTCCATTTTATGATGTTGGTTCTGCAATGTAAAATGAAAGGAAAGGAATCAGATAATATTAAGGACTCCACCAAAATTTCATCAGAGCCTAGTAATGAAAACCAAATTCGAAATCCAAGATCTCATCTAGCTGAAGATTCACTCGCCTGAGTCGCTTAGAACCTCAACATGCTTCCTAACTGTCGAACTCAAGTTCTCAAGGATATATGCGTCTTGTCCAGCCAAATTCTGCAACTTGGTCAGCACAAAACACATAAAATCAGCAAAGCGAAGCACAAACAGACATAATAACAACCAAGTCAAGTTGCAGGGACAAGCCTGAAACCAAAGTGCGTTGCTCTACATCATTTCAGTCACATCAATTCTTGCAAACAGCAAAAGCACAAATCACTACTAAATGTTACAATCTTTAAAAGGAAAAATAACATTCAAATAAAGATGCATAGACAATTCAAAAACCAAAGTCCATTGCACAAATCAATTCTCAAAAATCACTCAGACCCAGAAAGAAAAAACAAAGCACTACGAATGGATAAGGTTTTGATCTGTCGTTTAGGTTGAGCTTTAAATTATCAGGGAACTAGAAGACGTACCTTCTCATCGAGTAGGAGGATTACGATTCCCATGAATTCAATGTCTTTTATGTCCCTAGCATCCTAACTGTAGGTCAACGAAGATGGCGTAATCGGCTGTGGCTGGAATTGGAATGGCAATAACGTTAAGGTCGGACATTTTCGGCGGAGACAATGCTGGAGAGAGAACGAAGCATGAGATTTGCCGGTTTAGAATGCAGGAATGAGCGAAGAGGATTACCTTTGTGTGCATGTGGCCGTGTGGGTATATATAGGAGACACGAAGGACCCTGAAGAGACGAAGCGCATGCGATTACGGAGTTACAGTATTGAAAGCACCTTGAATAGGTCGTTTAATTGCAGTGATGGTGATAGTGGTGAGTAGGAGTAATGGTGTGAGATGAGGATGATGCTTCGGCTTCCGAGGAAGAGCAAAGTTGATTAGAGTTTTTTTACGCGATTGTGAGGGAAGAAGGCTCTGTCGACAATATTAAGTGGGCGAAAGAAGCTGGGCCTAAACAGCAGGCCAGTCTATTTGTAACTTTTGTTTTGTAGATAGGTTTAGTCCTTCCAGCTTTAATCCAGTAGTAATGAACGCCTATTCCACGTGAGATATTTTTGTTTTGCTTAGGTGTCAAGCTGAGAGGAGAGAAAATAAGTGCCTCATTATATATATGAGTTCTAATGAATAAAAAGGAAAATATATATAATCACTTCAAATTTGAAACTGTAAAATTGATTACTTGTTTTCGTTGAAAAATATAAACGAAACAAGGAGAAGAAGAAGAAGAATAAACAAACCTTGGAGGTGGCTGATCCGCTGTTACTGAAAATGCATCGCTCATGTTAAACAGTTGAAATTTTTATGAAAAGAGAAAAAAATGCCCAACAAATTTTTAGATTACAACAAAATGAAACTATTTCAGAAGTTGACAAAAATTGTTCCGAGAATTTGGTGAGAAATATTTATTAGTTCCAAAGTATAAATTTCTCTCCTGATGAGATGGTGCATCTGTGTACAATAAATATTTGTTGCTATACGATACGACAAAGTTGACTTGCATTTTTTGACTGATTTCATATATTGGATTATTTTCAACATTTTAATGCTATGACTGTTAAGATAATATAAATAAATAAATATATATATTTTTATATTAACATAAATATCTTATGTATAACGGACTGTTAAGTTTTGCTATGGACCATTCAACTCTCTCTCTCTCTCTATAAGCTCCAACTTCTCACTAGAGTCTCCTCTGATTGTTTCTGTTCCGGTCGCTGGTGACCGGCTTCGGCCCCGCCGGCGATCTGATTAATTTTGGTTTATAAATATGCTGCGGTTCTCCGCCTTTGCTTCGATGATTGTAATCGCCGACTTTCTTTTGTTTTGCTTAGGATACCAATAATCCCGATTGAAAATCGATCTGTGTGTTTATATATAATCTCTCGAATTTTCAATCGATTCTTGGGTTTTTCGTCGTTTTGTTTAGATCTATAAGCGGAAAACCCAGTTCTTAGATCCTTTTCTAGTGGTAGTTTTCGTTGTCATCAAGGTCCTTCTAGTACTCGGAGCTTTCATAGCGTGGGTATTCGTCCCGACACGGTGTTTCTGTCACATGTTCGCGGCATGGCTTCGACGGAGCTGGTTATGTTCGGGATACAATTTCAGGCCACTCTCTTAGGCCTCCCAAGCGTTGATTGTTCCCCGATGCAACGATTGCGCCAGTCTTGAAGCCCTTAAAGTTTTAGCTTCTCCGGCGATTCCTACCTATAGAAGTGGATCGACGGAGTACTCTGGCTTTGCGTGGAAATTCTCCGGTGCCGGCGTCCCGCGATTCTCCGGTCTCTCGGAGTGCATGACGAACTCTGTACCGTCTTGACGCGTGTCCGTTCATCTTGACGCGTGGCCTTTCCGCTACACTTCTCGAGTTGATTAGTTTAGTATTGGGCCTCAATAACTCGTCCGTTTTATGATCCATGTAATGTCCATATACTCTGTAAACTTGCCTTTGGGCCTATCAATATAGCCCATCGTTGACAAAAAAAAAGTTTTGCTATAAATAAGGCACATTCCTTGTATTATTTTTTGAAGAAGTTAATAATAATAACTCCATCACTCATCTCTCTCGCTTTCTGCCTCTTTTTCTTTCATTTTTTTATAAATCAATTTCATAACACGTTATCAGCATGACTGTCTCTCGATCCGTTCATATGCAAAAAAATGTGAGAATTATTTATGATAAACTTATTTTACGGAAAAACTATGTCTATATTTTTATTTTGGAAAGATATGCACTGCCTTCTCCGAACCGACCGTTATGGTAAATTATGCCTCCATAATCATGATCACATGGCAGACTATATCTCCTCAGATCATATTTATGGAGTGGTAAGTTAAGCCTCCTCCTTAGTCAAAAGTAACATTATGGTAGACTATGCCTCCACGATCATGATCACATGGCAGACTATGTCTGCTCAGATCATATTTATGGAGTGGTAGGTTAAACCTCCTTCTTAATCAAAAGTATCGAAATTGTAGGCTATGCCTCAATGATCATGATCACATGGCAGACTATGCCTCCTCATATCATATTTATGGAGTGGTAGGTCAAGTCTTCTCCTTAATCAAAAATATAGAGTTGTAGGTTAAACCTCTTCTTTAATAAATTTTGTGAGCGAGAAGTTATGTCACCTCCTTGAATTTATGATAGGTGCTACCTCCTCAATTATTATAATCTCGTTTTTAAGTATTCATTTAAATTTCGCATTTATATTTATGCGTTTAAATTTATGCGTTTAAATTTATTATATGTCTTTAAAAAACAAAAATCACATAGATGTAGTCGTCCTGAGATGATTCTTTAAATTATGCTTTATGTTTGATTTATATTAAATTATTTTCAGAGTGGAAGGTTATGCATCCTCCTTAATTGCGTCGTAGACCATGCCTCCTCTAAAATGACATCGAATAAAATGATATTTTTACGTCACCACTTACATGATGGTTTGTAATATAATGAACCATCATGCTCGTCCAACTGGATTGGCTCCATTCTCAAAAGTTTCATTATCAAAAGTGAATATAGTAGCAACCAGTCATTGTAATAATTTTTGATGACGAGAATGCATATACGGTAGAGTCCGTGGTTGCTTATGAATAAAGTGGTAGACATGGACGTGGAAAGAGATTCCAGTCTCATAAATTAAATGAAAATTTGTGTAATGAAAACATAAACGAGAATGTTTGATACATGTTTTGCATAACATGAAATTGGATATGTACATGTCGTATGCCAAAATATTCATCCAATTTGTATGGAAAATTATATAAGACATGAGGAACAAGTAATAAATTTTAGAGTATGCCAAGATTCCAATCCTTGTATCAATTTTGAACATCAAGAAAGAAGAAGTTGATAATAATAACCTCCATCACTCATCTTTAGCTCTCTGCCTCTTTTTCTTTCATTTTCTTCTTTTATAAACAATTTCACAACAATGACAAGCTTTTCAAATCAATACATCCTTGGTTTATATCTTTCCTTTTTTGGCGTCGATCCTTGCTTTATATCAAGCACATCAGTTCATAGATTTTCCTACAAGCATTTTCAAAGTTGGGTCATCATCTTTAGTTACGAGTTGCAAACCAAGGAGACCTTCTTTGTACCTCCGATCTTTTAAAGTCCTTATTGATAGGAGCCTATTTCGAACATGTTTGACAATGTCTTTTATTATTAGATACTCATTAAATAGTATTTGGTAGTGATTATCAAAATAAAATGCAGAATGTTATTAACTTAATATTAGTAATTGTTATAAGTTAATAATAGATGATTTTAACTTAGTGATATATATATATATATATATTCAAATCACTTTTCAACATGGCTATGTTAGCAGAACAACTATGGCGATTAATAGAAATGTTGGATTCTCTTTTTGCGAGATTTTTCAAAGCTAGATATTATCGATATTTGGATCTTACTCTTCGTCATATGGCTGGAGAAGTATAGTATTAGTTAGACCTCTAGTTAAAGAAGAAATAATTAGAAAGGTAGAGACATGGAAATCCATCTTAGTATGTAATGAACCATATATCCCCTACTATCACCTAAAACAAGCGATTCCAAAACATGAAAATTTTGACCCCTCTCTTTTGGTAAATCAATTGATTGATCTTTTAACACAAACATGGAATACTCAGCTTAAATAAAGTTATTGATCATTTTGATGCGGCCATCATCACAAGCATGCCAATAAGTAGGCATTCAAGACCAGACAAGATCGGTTGGCACTTTACAAAACAAGGTAGATATACGCTTAAAATCATGATATGAGGTAGAAAATGAATTCGGGATAAAGGTCAAGGCCTTACTAAAATGGGACTGGATTTACAGATTTACAACATCAAACTGGGAAAGCAAAATATCCGCCAAAGCTGAGAAATTTTATTTGGCAAGCGATATCAGGGTGCCTTTCCGGTTACAAATAATTTAAGATCTTGAGGTACTAAATGTGAAGCAGTGTCCAAGATGCGGAGAAGAGTCAGAAACTATAAATCATGTATTTTTAGAGTATCCAGAAGCAATACAAACCTAAGCTGTGTCACAAATTCCTTCAAATCCAGGCATATTTCATTATGATTGGTTTTTACGAATATGTACTATCGTCTTGGTTAATTCCAACACATCATGTAAATAAACACTACCTGTGGATTTTATGGTATCCTTGGAAGATTAGTAATGATAAACTATACAACATTATTTATAGGATCCAAGAGAGATTTTACAAATGGCGGAAACATAATTTTTGACTTGGGATGATGCTCAATTAAATGGGAGGGGGGAGGAGGGGTTAAATATCCCAACCTTTCGATGGAAGGTGATACTGAAATGGAGATTATGGTGTCATATTGTGGCTTTCGGAAAGAAGGTGATTTACACTCATGACAAGGATGGTATAATTGTTTTGAAGGAGGTGTGAACGAATTGAAGAGGACAATGAATATCGAAGTAGTCTCTCACCACTACACGCCGAATTTGAAGTACTAATTTAGACCATAAAATGCGTGAATTTCTATCATCAATGAGAAGTCACATTTTCTACATACTGTTATGTTTTCGTGAAGATGGTATCCGCACCAAGAGAATTGCCGGATTTTTCAATCCATTTGGAAGAATTTGAGAGGAGTAAGGAGTACTTCAAGACCTTTCAACTAATTCATATTTGTGCACAAACAATATTTAGGCATACAAATTAGCACGTTGTGCACAAGTTTAACCATATTATTTTGTGTATGTAGGTTCTTCCCTACCAATATGGATAAATAAGTCATCTTACGAGCTTTTTTGTTGACAGCAAATCATTTTTAATCGAAAAAATATTAGTAGTTTTGATGTTAAATTTGGATTCCACATCTTTTTAATATAAAAAAAAACATTATGTTTTTGAGAATTAAAACATGATTACACTATTTGTGGCCGATGTAGGATTTTGTGTGTTTAGAACCAAGTTTTAGTTCAACAATTTTTGCATCAAATTCTCTTTTTGGCGCCAAAGTGAGATTATGCAATTTTGTAGTAAAATACCGTTTTCATTTTATTCCAAAACAATATTTCGTAGTTCTAATGCATATTCGTTATAAGAATAAAATAGGATATTTATTAGCATAAACAAGGTATATCGGATAAAAAATTTCCTTATAAAATTTGAGGAAGCCAAGATTTTTTTTTAAAAACAAATACTAGGAGACATTATCCACAACAATGCCATAAAAATGAAAAAGAAAAAAAAAGCTCAAGCACTTGTTTTGTGTTCAATAAGACCGACAAGGACATGACTCTCTACTTTCAAACATAAGTTAGGAAGACTTAAGACTACCTGAGGGAAAATAAAAAAAATCATAAGAGATATAGAGATGAATATAGTTGGTTATATGTATTCATATGGAGCAAGAAGAGAAAATAAGGGTGATCCGACCTAAAGCCATCAACCATACCAAGTCAATCACATGGTTGATCACATCTTTTAGTTTTTTCAAGAAGGACCTGATCGACCAGTCAATCAACCAAAATACAAAGTGTTAGACCAATTAAGGAAGCTGATTGATTGATCACAAGCCTAAGATTTTCCAAAATTTTCCAAATCCCAATAATTTTCATCAAATATGCAACAATTCATCATATCCACCTTCTACAACTATAGATACAAAAGATAATCCACAAAATAAAGAGAGACGCCCTTGAAAGGGACTTGACAAAGCTCCGACTCAAATCCTTAAAAAATTTCATAGTTTTTCATAACTTTTATTGCTTTTATTATATTTATTTCATTGTTCAGTTTACATATGGATATGGATAGGTTTTAAACTCTTTTCATTTATGAAATATTTCGGTTTCATCAATAATATTTTATTCATGATAGAGTAGATTTTTTTTTTGGATTTCAGGGTTTCTAAAGAGGATCTATTGATGATTTGGTAGATAGGTTGACTAATGGAGTTGCTATTTCATTAGATCAAAATAATCCTCTCTCTATTTATATTCTTAGTGCATGTTTCTAGCATGTGCATTACACTCTGAAACCGGAAAGTTATATGCATGAACATCACATGGTTGATTGAACATCACATAGTTGATTGGATTGAATTTGATTAGATATCTGATATATAATGGTTTTTAGGGGTTTTAAGCTATCATATATATACATAATCAAGTATTTATGTGTCTTTCGAGACATTTTCGAGTTTTATAGGTTGATACGCTTTTGGAGATCACCTAGAGATTATGGAGCATTCTAAACCATTTGTAAGATTGTAGCCATGAAATCAAAGTCACCACCATCCGTGATAACTTGTGTCGATCAACACACCCATGTGTCGGTCGACACAAACACATTCCCATAAATCATGTGCGAGTAGTAAAGATTTTTTGAGAATTTCAAGTTAGCCCAAAAGTTTCACTATTTGCCGAAGTGACACAATAGGTGTTTAGACTGTTAATTAGATCTTTTATGTTTTATTGATACATACTTTTGATACTTTGAATTTTTTAGAGAGATTGAGAGCTAGGGGTTGATCTAAGACTTTCTACCTTTTAGAGAAGATTTTGAACCCTTGTCTCTTTATATGTTCTATTGTTATGTCTGATGTTTCAATCGATATGTCTAAGAAGATCATTATGAGGTTTAGGAATTTTCGTTAGGGATTTCATGGAATGTTACAAAGATTGATTGGTTAGGATTTATAACTTGATAGTTCTTCACCGAGATTGTTCTTATAGCTACTTCTAGACTGATCACATGGAATCTAGATCATATGTTGTTAAATTGGCACGAAAGTGTGATTCATAACCCGACAGAACATAGAGTAAGCAAATTAGATAATTGCAAAAGAATTTGGATTAGATGATTTGTGAACAAATCAAACATGCACTTAATGCTTTCGGATTGCCAAGGATTTTGAATTCTTAGGTTCTAGACATAATTAATTCTCGCAACGAAAGTTGGTTTATTGTACATTGTGATTTGAGTTTTAGAACATGTGCCTAACTGAATCGTGACTGATTATTTGATCTGTATTGCCTGATTTTCTAAAAAATTTTGCTGGACTTGGCGTTTTTCTCATCTGATTTTAAACCGATTTATTATTCATTTTTCACTGGTTGTACATTATAATATTATATCTCATTATTCTTAGCTTAATTTGAAACAAAAAGTCTATCTTGAAATTTTTGAGTCTTCATGTATTCGAACCCTATATACTATTTGCAGTGTAGTTCTAGGGAATTGAGATTTTAAGCATATCAATATGTAGTATTGAATTTACTTACTTATGAGAGCATGATTTAATTCAGTTTCAAAAGGAGATTGAGTCTGTGAGGGATTAAAAACTATCGAACTGAATTGTTTCAAGTAACACATTCAAGTACCCTTGAGTGAGTACCATCCTGCTCATGTCACTGTTCTAACCCTTTCCTGGCTTTCATAACATATTGATTTGGAGAGCCATGTAAAGCTCTCACAGAGAGTTTTCTTTTCCAAAACAACAATGATTTATGGATGTGTCACTGTTCTCCAATGCTCTGTTGAATATTAGGGAAGCTCTTCATTTGACTCGCTCCCTTCTGTTTCAGGAGGCACTCTTGTCGAGTTGGTTCAAGGGATAAGCAAATGAATAATCTTTCAAGGGGTGGTTCAGTCGAATCAGGCTGATGAAGTTATATATCATGTTTTATAGGTTTTTAACCATGATATAGTTCTTTGTTATTGAGTAATTTGAGCGTTTTGAGTGTTTTGGAGTCTTTGACTCTTTTACAAGTTTATACACGTTTGGAGTTTAATTAGAAATTCTGGGACCTTTTAGAGTAACTTTACAGAGGCACTGGCTACGTCTGCACCTGACGCGGTCGATGACATATCATAGTTTTTACATGTTTTAAGCCATGATATAAGTATATATTCGAGTCTTTTGTAGTGTCTTTCGAGTCTTTACAGGTGTTTATTAAGTACATGCAAGTTTGGAGGATTTTGGGAGATACTGGAGTTTATCGGGCAATTTTTGAAGCTAAAGCCGAAAGGAGCAGAAATGACTATCTCGGGAGCGACCTCTGTGTCGATCGATGCATCACTGCGTTGATCGACGCATACCCGTGTCAGCGAATTAATGAAGAACTTCCATATTTTTACTTTTGCCCCAGAAGTTCTAATATTTACAGAAAAGACCCAAATCGTGATTAGCACCTTATAATTAGGTTTTTGATGTTTTATTTTGATAACACATTCATACTTTTAGCTAGAGAGAGATTGAGAGCTTGGGGCTGATCTTATCTTGTACTGCTTTTGCTTTTGGAGAAGATTTCGAACCCCTCTTGTTTCTCTACTCTTTTATTTATGCAATCTATTCATATATTGATTTATGTTTCATTGATCATGTCTGAGTAGATTCATAGTTAGGTTTAGGGATTCTCACTAGGGATTTGATGACTTGCTATATTAATCAACCAGTGAAGGATTCATAACTTGATTAGTTCTTCAACCTGAATTGTGCTTATTACTAGTTTCTAATCTGATCACTTGGAATCTAGACTTAGGTTTTATAAACTAACACGAAAGTGTAATTTGGAATCTGAACTATTTAGGTTGAGCAATTTAATTATCTGCAAAGAAATTTGGTTTAATTGAATTGTGAACAAATCAAACCTGCACTTAAGGCTAGTGTAATCCGTTAGGAATTGCAAAGAAATTTGAATTTCTAGAATTTAAACTTAGTGAATTCTCGCAACGAAAGTTGGTTAGTTCTATATATGTGTTTGAGTTCTAGAACCGTGCTTAATTTAATCATGACTGATAATTGATCTACTTGTCCTGATTTCCTGAGAACTCCCTAGACTTAGCGCTTTTAGTATATTGATAAAACAAACCGACTTGCTTTCTGATTCAATTTCTGATTTTAGTTTATTTATTTCTGATTTGCATCACCTAGCTTAATTCGAAGTTCTATAATCTATCGTAAGATTTCTTGAGTCTCTGTGGATTCGACCCCTGCATACTACATTTGCCTGTGCACTTGCAGTGTAACTTAGGGAATTAAACTCTAAGCATATCAAGTTTTTGGTGCCGTTTCCGGGGACTCTTTTGAGTCTTCAATAGATTTGAATTTAGAGTTTAGACTAGGTTTTTTGTTTTTGTTTTTGGTTACTAATTTCTTTTTTTCTTTATGTCTTTGCGTGTTTCAGGTTTTGACGCTTTGCATCGATCGACGTTTCCTTTGAATCGACCAACACAAGGCGAACTCGTACTGAATCGATCGATGCGGTCCTGTGCATCGATCGACGTTTGACGATTACCGACGGTTTATGCCTAATCGCGCAACCAGAAGTAATCCAGACAAGAAACTCGTGAATCTCAGACTTGAGGAACTTGCAAGGTTGGAAAGAACGAACAGGAAAGCTCAGAGACCAGCTAAGATGGCTAACGTGAATGCTGCGCCTTTGATTTTGATTCAAGATGCTGAAGGTGTTCTGAGGGATTTGCAGAACAATCCCTATAATGCTCAGGGATAGAGGATTGATGCTGAAGGAAATGTGATTGTACAGTAGATTGTTCAACCCGAGCAAGAAGCTCAAGGTTGAGGAGTAAACGAAGAAGAAGGTGGATAAGGAAATCCACAACCAGAAGCGCCACCTAGAGCACCAGAGCCTCCTGCTAGGAGGACACTAGATGACTACAACAGGCCTGATGAGTTCTATGCTAACAGGTCTCCGATTGTACCTCCTGCTTTTCCGCGCAATGATTTTGAGCTGAAGACTTCCTACTACACACTTGTGGGACAGCATCTCTTTCATGGACTCCCACATGAGCAGCCTATGGATCACATAGCGGGCTTTGAGTCTCTAGTTACTGGGATGAAGAATAATGGAGTGAGCTATGACTACTTACACTGCAAGCGTTTTCCTCACTCTCTTGGAGGAGAAGCTGCTAATTGGCTGAAGAAGATTCCACATGGGACTCTGACTACTTAGGATGCAATGAAGAAGAAGTTCCTGCGATATTTCTATGATGATGCTAGATCTGATCAGCTTAGACAGGATCTCTTGACCTTCAAGCAGGGATCTACAGAGCCACTAAAAACAGCTTGGGTAAGATTCAAGATGTACCAGAGAGATTGTCTCACCATGGGTTCTCTGAGGTTCAGCTGCTGGGCATTTTCTTCAGAGGAGTTGATTTGTGGTATCAAATGGCTCTAGATGCTGCAAGCAATAGGAACTTCAACACTAAGTCTCCAGAGGAAGCAAAGGAGCTGGTTGAGAACTTGGTAACTAGTAATAGTGTCAAGAATGCTGATATGGAGAGGAAGAAGTCATGTGGCAAAGCTGACAGCTCACATATAGCAGAGATGAAGAACAAGATTGACTCTGTTCATAGCCTTGACTGGGAAGAAGAGTGTTCACTTTGCTCAAGATGTTGAAGAATTTGAGCCTAATGAAGGCTGCGAAGAAGAGGATGTGAACTATTTTGGTGGGACTGGTTTTCAGGGGAACATATTTGAAAATCAGCAAGGCAGAGGTGGCTACAATGGCATGGGTCTGAGGAGTACCTTCAAAGGTAATCAAAACTTCTCTGGTTACACTCCTAAGCCTCCGTACCAGAAGCCTTATCTGAGTACTAGCAGCCCTGGAAATAACACTAGCAGTTTCACTATGAACTATGGATCTTCGTCATATCAACCTGCTCCTCCTCAAAATGAGCAGAGTAATAAGATGATGGGACTCTTGGAGCAGCTTCTGGAAGGACAGCAGAAGAGTACAGTGGACTTCAATGGAAAGATAGATGCTCTGTACCTGGATCACAATGGCAAGATAGATGCCTTGAGCACTCATGTGAAGAAGTTGGATGTTCAGGTTGCGCAGACTGCTGGGTCTGTTAAGAGGCCAGATGGATCACTTCCGGGATGAATTGACGCTAATCATAAGTACCAATGCAATGCAGTCACGTTGAGAAGTGGTATAGAGGCCGCTCTTTCTCAGAAAAAGCAGCTAAGTCTGGAGAAAATCGTTGAGATGGAGGAAATGGAAGAAGAGATCCGTGAGTTTCGCACTGCGACGACCGATGCACATCAGCATCGATTGACGCATATCGCGAATGAGGACAGTGAGCCTAAGCTCTACGCAGAGATAGCTACAAAATTGCCTAGCATCGATCGACGCAATACTGATGTCGATCGACGCAAAGCGATCCCCTAGAGTTCAAACCCAGAAAATCTGAAGAAAGCCGATGATAGGGTATACAAGCCTAAGGTTCCCATTTCTAAGAACCCCAGAAAACCTAAATATGAGAGGCAGCTAGAAAAATGCAAGGAGATCATGAAAAAGTGTTGATTCAAGTGTCTTTGATTGATTCTCTAAAGACTACTCCTGTGATGAGAAGATGTCTTAAGGACATGCTTGCTGGTAACATGACTGATGAGGAGACTGTAATGATGATCACAGAGGTGTGTAGTGCTGTTGTTCAAGGAAGGATACCATAGAAGTTGAAGGATCCATGGAGCTTTGTGATTGGGGCATCTACAGGGACAGATTTGAAAGATCATTATGTGAACTTGGTTCTAGTGTGAACCTTATGCCTTACTATGTTGCTGAGAGACTTGGGATGACAGACTTTATGCCTACTAGGATCTCATTAGTCCTAGCTAGTGCTGGAAGATGTGCTAATCAGGATTGGTGACTGTGTGATTCCTACTGACTTTGTGGTTCTGCAAGATGGAGAGGAACCAAGGGATCCACTGATTTTGGGTAGACCATTCTTAGCTACTGCTAGTGCCATGATTGACTGCAAGAGAGGGACAATAATTCTGTATGTGGTGATCTGAAGATGATTTTTGACATGGACAAGCTGGTGAAGAGACCAACCATCGACGGACAGGCCTTCTATGTTAATACTCTCAGTTATTTAGCTGCGGATTTCTTTCATAAGACACATGCTGAGGATCCACTGGAAAGAGCTTTGCTAAGCTCTATAATGGAACTAGAGATATGCAAGACGAGCTTGCAATTTACTATGCAAGGCTAATGGATTCTACAGAGCAAGTGATGCAGTTAGATGTGCAAGACGAGACATTGCATCGATCGACACCACTCGTGCATCGATCGTCGCAAGGCGCGAGCGACTGGGCAGAAGAAAAAGCCCCGAAAATTGAGCTGAAACAACTTCCATCCGGGCTAAGGTACACATTTCTTGGACCTAATTCGACATATCCAGTGATAGTTAATGCTTATTTGAACACGCAGAACTCACTTTACTGCTAAGCAAGCTGCGCACGTATCGCAAGGCTCTTGGCTATTCTCTTGATGACATTTCAGGTATCTCTCTGGAGCTGTGCATGCATAGGATACATCTTGAGGATGAGACTAAGACATCTGTTGAGCATCAGAGAAGGATGAATCCTAATCTGAAGGAGGTAGTGAAGAAGGAGATTATGAAGCTACTGGATGTTGGGATCATTTATCCTATCTCTGATAGTGAGTGGGTCAGTCCAGTTCATGTTGTGCCTAAGAAAGGTGGAGATACAGTAGTGAAGAATGAGAAAAATGAGTTGATTCCTACAAGGACTGTGACTGGACATCGGATGTGCATAAACTACATGAAGTTGAATGCTGCTACAAGGAAATATCCTTTCCCTTTGCCCTTTATTGATCAGATGCTGGAGAGGTTAGCTAATCACCCTTACTATTGCTTCCTCGATGGGTATTCTGGCTTCTTTTAGATTCCCACCCATCCAGAGGATCAGGGAAACACTACTTTTACTTGTCCCTATGGCACTTTTGCATACCGCAAGATGCCTTTTGGACTTTGTAATGCACCAGCTACCTTCCAGAGATGTATGATGTCCATTTTCACTGATATGATTGAGGACTTTATGGAGGTACTTATGGATGACTTTTCTGTCTATGGGTCATCTTATCATGAGTGCTTAGATAATCTGTGCAAAGTTCTAGCTAGATGTGAGGAAAATCACTTGGTTCTTAATTGAGAGAAGTGTCATTTGCATTGTTCGTGGGCACAGATTATCTGAAGCAGGGATCGAAGTAGACCGCGCTAAGATTGAGGTTATTACCAGCCTTCAGGCTCCTGATTCTGTGAAGTCGGTGAGGAGCTTTTTTGGACATGCTGGATTCTACAGAAGGTTCATCAGATATTTCAGTAAGATTGCTAGACCACTAACTGCTTTTCTGTGTAAGGATGTAACATTTGAGTTCATTACAGATTGTCATACTGCATTTGAACAGATCAAGAAAGCATTGTAAGTGCTCCTATAGTGCAGCCACCAGATTGGGATTTTTTTTGATGTTATGTGTGATGCAAGTGATTTTGTTGTAGGAGCTGTTCTGGGACAGAAGAAGGACAAGAAGCTTCATGATAATTACTATGCCAGCAGGACACTAGATGATGCGCAGAGAAACTATGCCACTAGAGAGAAGGAGTTGTTGACAGTTGTCTTTGCCTTTGATAAATTTCGCCCTTATCTTATTGGATGTAAAGTGATAGTGCACACTGATAATTCAGCTCTGAAGTAACTGATGCAAAAGAAAGATGCTAAGCCAAGATTGTTGAGATGGATTCTGCTTCTTCAAGAGTTTGACATTGAGGTTAAGGACAAGAAGGGAGTTGAAAATGGAGTTGCAGATCATCTGTCAAGGATTAAGTTCGATGAAGACGTCCCCATTAATGATTTCTTACCTGAGGAGAACGTCAATTTGATTGAGACAGTATTTATGACGGATTTAGACAGGAAGTTGCAGAACTGTCGGATTATGCGCTCTGCGTCGATTGATGCCACCTTGAAAACGATCGATGCATGTATCTGGATTGAAACGATCGATGCGGACCTATGCGTCGATAGAAAAAATGCGCCTACGAACCCAGAACCTATCAAGGTTCAGATTGGACACTGTAATATCGATATTTGTGCTGTTTCGACGACCAATCGACCTTTGTTTGCAGATATTACTAATTACCTGGCTGCAGAGACTGAACCAGATGAGCTTAAGGGGTATGCTAAAAAGAAGTTCTTCAGAGAACTATGGAGATACTATTGGGACGAGCCTTATCTCTACATGAACTATTCAGATGGTATTTACAGGCAATGCATTGCAGAATCAGAGGTTCCAGATGTCCTATTTCATTCCCATGGATCAGATTATGTTGGACACTTTGCTACTTTCAAGACTGTGTCTAAGGTTCTGCAAGCAGGTTTCTGGTGGCCTACTATGTTCAGAGATGCTCATACCTTTGTCTTTCAGTGCGATGCCTGCCAGAGGAGAGGGGAGATTAGTAAGAAGCATGAGATGCCTCAAAATTTCATTCATGAGGTTGCGGTTTTTCGATGGCTGGGGCATTGATTTCATGGGTCCTTTTCCCTTATCATATGGGAATAAGTTCATTTTGGTTTCTGTGGACTATGTGTCCAAGTGGGTAGAAGCGATAGCTAGTCCAACCAAAGACTCTTCGGTGGTTCTTAAGCTGTTTAGGACAATCAGTTTCCCTAGATTTGGAGTACCTCAAATAGTGATAAGCGATGGAGGATCTCATTTTATCAACAAGGTCTTTGAGAAGCTGCTACAGAAGCATGTTGTTCATCACAGAGTTGCTACTCCTTATCATCCTCAGACTAGTGGGCAAGTTGAGGTCTCTAACAGACAGATCAAGGAGATCTTAGAGAAGACAGTTGGGAAGACAAGGAAGGATTGGTCTGCAAAGCTTGATGATGCGTTATGGGCCTATAGGACAGCGTTTAAGACGCCACTTGGGACTACACCTTTTTATCTTCTGTATGGGAAAGCCTGCCATCTTCCACTTAAGCTTGAGCATAAGGCAGCATAGGTTGTGAAGCAGATGAACTTTGATTTTAAGTTTGCAGCAGAAAAGAGATTAGTGCAACTTAATGAGTTGGATGAAATTAGGCATCATGCTTATGAGAACTCAAAGATGTATAAGGAGAGGACTAAGGCATATCATGACAAGAAGATTTTCTCCAGACAGTTTGAGCCTAATGATCATGTACTTTTGTATAACTCTCGTTTGCAATTGTTTCCAAGTAAGCTGCGTTCTAGGTGGTCTGGTCCTTTCACAGTCACGGAGGTGCGTCCTTATGGTGATGTGGTGCTTATCAGCTTAGAAGGTAAGGAATTTACTGTCAGTGGACAGCGGGTGAAGCACTATTGGGCTAAGGCCGAGATTCCAAGAGGACAAATTATGCCTCTGGATGATGCACCTTCTGCCTGATCTCCTTCCTGTCAAGCTAGTGACGTTAAAAGAGCGCTGAGTGGGAGGCAACCCACTAGGTAGTCTATACATATTCATTTTGATCGTTTTTATTAGGATTTTACTTTGGTTTTTCGTTTTTGGTGTTTTTGGTCTACAAACACGAAGTCAAGGAACTGTGAAGTCGCAGTGCATTGATCATTGCGGGACCGCAACGATCGATGCATGATGAAATATACGAAGAAATGAGATCGTTGTGTGTCGATCTTTTCAGTCCTGTGCAACCATCGACGCACCTGGTTAAAATCGAAATCAAAGGTACATGTGCTACAAACCGGAAATCGGGTTGGTTCGATTTGGTTCGACCAATCGCGAGCTGCAACGATCGATACACCCTCGGTGTCGATCGATGCAGTCACGAGCCAGGTAAGTGCCTTTAACTCTTTCTTCTTCTTCTTTCTTCCTCATTTCGCAAATCGCCGAACGAACCCTAAAAATCGCCATACCCATTTCTCCTTCAATTCTCACTCATTTTCGACGATTTAAGTGTCTATTCCACTTGATTTCTCACCCTCTTTCCATTTCTATCTCTCATTTCAACCGGTTTTAAGTTATGTGTCCCGAATCTCTCGTTTCTGTTTTCGGCTCAAAGGTATAAAATTCGAATTCTATCACGATTTGACTGTTTTAATGATGAACTGATGCTTGATTAATCTTGCTTGTGATGAATTTGTAACGCCATAGCACATGCATTGACAGATTTCGCAAGTTTTCAGAGAATCTTAGATTCGATGAAGAACAATTGCGATTCTCTGATTTAGGGCGAATGTAGATCGAATTGGGTGCATTTGATACTGATTTTGCTACTGTTGATGGTTGAATGAGATGATAAACACTGATTTGGTAGCATTTGTTGATGTTAGAGCTTTGGCTTAATTGCAATTTTGCTTCTTGTGTCTTTGATCATAGATGCCTCCTCGTAAGCGCAACAGAGCTGCTACAGCTGATTCTCGTCCTCCTGAGGAGTGGATTACGCGAGCCTCATCACTACCTGCTCCGTATCAGCGTGATCATGAGGCTATACAGACCCCTTGTCCTAATGGAGAGAAGGATCCGATTCCTGCGACGAGGCAGTGGGGACATGGACCTCAGGTGGAGATTAAGAGCATAGACTGTACTGACAGAGGTATCTCCGAGCAGTGGGACATTTACGACATGTTGTTTTACAACAGTTGGTTGGATATGAAGATTGAGCCTATTAAGTTTGCTGATTACAGGACTTCTAAGATCATGGGCATTGATCAAGAGGTGCAGGCATTGGTTCAGGAGATTGGTCTAGGATCGTTGCCCATGAGGTACTATGAGGTCTATCCGAATTTAGTACGACAGCTGTTGTCCACTTGCAGGGTTTATTATGCTAACTCGCTGCACATGAGAGATTCAGAGAAGACCTTTACCTTCATGTGTCTGGGAGCCAGGTACCACATTCCGTTCCTAGATATCTGCCACATATATGGATTCAGTGTGGAGCCTACTAGATGCTCCATTATTGATGAGTGGGCTAGCGCGAACACACATTTGTTCTGGCATCATATCGACAATGAGCGCTACAACACAAGGACCTCGAAGCAGATATCTGTTAGGCATCCACTCCTGAGATATGTGATCCGCATTCTGGGATACACATTGTTGGCTAAGTCTGAAGCCAACAAGATGAGGAAGCATGAGCTCATGGTACTTTACACTGGTTTGAGAGCGTCATTTGCTGAGACTGAGGTGCGTGATCCTACTCCAGGGGTGAACTTGGGAGCCGTTTTTGCTGAGCACTTGTGCACACTGAAGAAGAAGGCATTCGACGGGAACAAGACTGAGACCATAGGAAGCCTGCTCACTCCGATCTTTTGACATTGCAGGATTCCTTTGGAGGGCAGAGAGTGTGACACCACAGAGGCTTGGATAGATCTTTTTCACTTGAAGAGTGTCACCTGGATGAAGGATGACCGTATTTGGGTCTTCCATGACGTACGATTGCGTAAGTGGTGTGTGCAGCTTCCAGCACCAGAGCTTACCAGGATAGATACATTGGCTGCGTTGAGTTTTTAGCCTCATATGAACGATTTGCGCAGTGTGCCTACGGGTGCTTACCCTCTCGGTGAGCCCACTTCACAAGCTTCTACATCTTCTACTCATGCGCCTGCTGCTTCTTATGTTGATCTAGGTCCCTATCCTGATCCACCGATGGACCCTGCTGAGATGTCTTAGGGCGAGTTCCAGACGCTAGTGAACGACCGACTGAAGGGCATTTGGGAGTGGATGCATAGCTGCTCTTGCAGGAGACAGCCTTCAGTCCATCAGCCAGTTCATGTTCCGCGATGCCGACCTGCTCCTGCGACATCCAGTGATTATGATCGCTATCCTGGGATTGAGGATGAGTCCGAGTGATGTGAGATTTGAGTACCTTTTTCATGACATTCGGTTCTATATAATTTCACTTTTATCTTTAATTTTCTTTTGATTCTTGGTCAGTACTTGTCATTTGGGATGATATGTTTGCTTCTATGACTATATGTTGCTTTGTTTTTGCTTGGTTGTGATGTTTACATGTTACAGGTTTGATTTTTGAGATTTTCTCACGAACTAACTGGTGACTGCTAACTGATCTGACGTAATCGCAGTGCAACAACCGACACGGTCCTGTGTGTCGATCGACTCATGACGACTATCGCATTGCATCGATCGCTGCGGTCCTGTGCAAGGATCGACGCAGTTTCGAGACAGGTAAAAATCGACAGAACCTAACACATTCCTAGTCCATTTTTCTTTCTTTTACCAATTCTAAGCTTGTCACTACTGGGGACTGTGTGTTTCAAGTGTGGGGGAGGTGGTACTGACTTATTCTTTTTCTTTTCTTAGAGTCAGTCGTGTCTATTTTATTAAGTCAAAACAGTTTAAGTAGGAAATAATGAATTTTTGAGGAGATCACCACACTTGCAGGAACTTAAGTGATATGCTATTAGAAAACCCAAAACGGACCAGCCTACTGAGGACACCCATATCACTTCAGGTATTCAGAGGATCCTTTACTGACTTCACCCCTAATTTTGACTTACTTTTTCTCACCTAAGGTCTTGGTATACTTTGAGTCGGATTCCTCTGTTAGTTCTGACACAGTTTGTAAACCTGTCCAAGTATGGTTCCCTTCTCCCCTTCCTTAAAGTAAAAAAAAGGAGAAAAATTGTGAATGAGCTAGTAGCTCCGAAGTGGTCGCGGGAGTGGTAGAGACCCCTATTACCTCCTGTGCGTCCATGGAATGTATCCAAAGTACACCCCAATGCGGGAAGAGCAATGATTAAAAAAAAATGATACCCAGTGGGAAAAAATCAGTCGCTAAGGAAGGGAAAAGAGAAGAAAGGAACCAGAAAAAGATAGTATGGTGGTCAAGTGCTGTCAGAGTAAGAAAGGAACCAGAAAAGGATAGTATGGTGGGGTTTACTCAGGACAGTTGCTAAGTATGGGGAAGTATATCTTGGTCTTGATGTCTGTAGGTACATTTTTCATGTGGCTGACTAAGGGGAATGGTACTTCTAAGATGAAATGAGCTTCTGAAGTTTTCAAACTTCTTCTCCACATTTTGGGTTTCTGTTTTGCTTGAGGGCAAGCAAAGGCTAACTGTGGGGGAGTTGATATATCATGTTTTTTACCTGTTTTAAGCCATGATATAAGTATATATTCGAGTCTTTTGTAGTGTCTTTCGAGTCTTTACAGGTGTTTATTATGTACATGCACGTTTGGAGGATTTTGGGAGATACTGGAGTTTATTGGGAAGTTTTGAAGCTAAAGCCGAAAGGAGCAAAAATGACTATCTCAGAGCGACCTCTGTGTCGATCGATGCATCACTGGCGTCGATCAACGCATACCCGTGCCAGCGAATTAATGAAGAATTTCCAGATTTTCACTTATGTCCCAGAAGTTCCAGTATTTACAGAAAAGACCCAAATCGTGATTAGCACCTTATAATTAGGTTTTTGGTGTTTTGTTTTGATAACACATTCATACTTTTAGCTAGAGAGAGATTGAGAGCTTGGGGCTGATCTTACCTTGTACTGCTTTTGCTTTTGGAGAAGATTTCGAACCCCTCTTGTTTATGTACTCTTTTATTTATGCAATCTATTTATACATTGATTTCTGTTTCATTGATCATGTCTGAGTAAATTCATAGTTAGGTTTAGGGATTCTCACTAGGGATTTCATGACTTGCTAGATTAATCAACCAGTTAAGGATTCATAACTTGATTAGTTCTTCAACCTGAATTGTGCTTATTACTAGTTTCTAATCTGATCACTTGGAATCTAGACTTAGGATTTATAAATTGACACGAAAGTGTAATTTGGAATCTGAACTATTTAGGTTGAGCATTTTAATTATCTGCAAAGAAATTTGGTTTAATTGAATTGTGAACAAATCAAACCTGCACTTGAGGCTAGTTTAATCCGTTAGGAATTGCAAAGAATTAGGATTTCTAGGATTTAGACTTAGTGAATTCTCGCAACGAAAGTTGGTTAGTTCTATATCTGAGTTTGAGTTCTAGAACCGTGCTTAATTTGGTCCTGACTGATAATTGATCTACTTGTCCTGATTTCCTGAGAACTCTCTAGACTTAGCGCTTTTAGTATATTGACAAAACAAACCGACTTGCTTTCTGATTTAGTTTCTGATTTTAGTTTATTTATTTCTGATTTGCATCACCTAGCTTAATTCAAAGTTCTATAACCTATCATATGATTTCTTGAGTCTCTTTAGATTCGACCCCTACATACTACATTTGTCTTTGCACTTGCAGTGTAACTTAGGGAAGTAAACTCTGTGCATATCAGTCGCCATCAACTCTGGACAAAAAATTTGCGTGTAAAGTTTAGATATTTCTACCCAGAAGTTTCACATATTTGCAAAAATGCTCAAATCATGCTTTAGACTTAAATTAAGTTTTTTGTCATTGTTTAGGCTACGCTTTATTTTTATTTCAGAGAGTTTTGTACCAGAGATTCGGGGCTAATCTCCAGAGCTTTCGAACAACAGTTTTTCTCTATTGGTTTTTCTTTATGCAATTTATTTTTATAATGATTTATATTTCATAGATAATGTCTAAGTAGTTTGCTAGTTAGGTTAAGAGTTTCTCATTATATATTTCGGGGATTGTTAATTTGATTCATTAGTTAAAGATTCATAACTTATAGTTCTTCAGCTTAGGTTGTACTTAATGCTTGACTAATATTAGGTTGATTCTCGTAACAAAAGTTGGTTAACTAGCTAGAAAGAACTAAGGTGAGAAAATAACCAATTCGCAAAGAGACTTGGTTTGGAGAATTTGTGAACCAATCGAACTTGATCAAATTCCATATTTAATAAACTGGTTCACAAATATATTTGGCTTTTAGGTTGTTAGACATAAATAGTTTCAGAAACGACATTTGGTTGACTTTATCTCTCTGTTTCGAGTTCTAGAACGTTGATATGAATCGTGATTGACTGATTAGTTTGCATTCCTGAATCGTGAGATTTCCCTGAGCCTAACGATTTTCCCATCTCTTTACACACTCCCTTTTATTTCTTTGTCTGTTTCCATTACTCTCATCTTGTCTAGCTTAATTTAAATCGACGAATCTATTGCGTACTCTTGATCCCCTATGTTCGATACCTTATATATTACAACTGGTTTAATGTGACCTTGTAGTTTGATATATAGGGAAACATTACACATGTCAAGTTTTTGGTGTCGTTGCTCTGGGCCTCTTTGAGTGCCAATAGATTTAAGTATTAATGCTTCAACTAGGTATTTTTATTTCTCTTTTGTTACAAATGCATTTTCCATTTTCTTTTGTGTGTATACTTAATCGTAAAACCATGAGAAACAAGGATCATCAGCTAGTCTATATAAGCAATCAGAAGCTAGCAAAGTTGGAGTGCACGAACCGCAAAGCACAAAGACCAGTGACAATGGTAGATCATGTAATCTTGAGACAGGACTAAGTTGGTGTTCTACGAGACCAAGAGGGTCATATATGCAACGCACGAAGGCAGAGAATTTATGGGGAAGGAAACCCCATTGATGTACAAGTCGATGCAGGTGCAAGAATGGCCAGCTGGCCCACAGTTTGGCAGGAGAAGGTGGTCACAGGCGCACCCTTGCAGATTACAACAGGCCTAATCAGTTTTACGCGAACATGTCTGCGATTCGGCTGCCCACTTTTGCGAGGCATGGTTTGAGCTGAAGAATTCCTACTACACTTTGGTATCTCAGCATCTGTAATACCCTGTTTTAAGAAATGGTCAATGTGAAAGATAAAAGTCAACAGGAAGCCGTCAGAAATCATCAAAGGGGCATTACTATAATTTCAAGAAGTTAAAGGAATTTTGGTAATTTTACAAAAATAGAAGAAGACGGGCCAATATATTCTATTTGTAGTTAAAGAAATCACCTAGAAGATGGATGATGGTGGGAACAGATTTAAAATTTATGGACTGTCGGGATGGAAACCGACAAAACCAATAAAAACTTATAAAAGACGGTACGGGAGCTACGAGAGGCCAAATTGGGTGAAATAAATTGTGGAATGTTTCTTATGAAGTCTACTAAAATAAAAGATGCTTTGAGGAGTTTTTTCAGAAGCTACGACGGTTTTTCAGAAGAAAGAACCGAGATTTCTAAAGATTCACCGACCGGTTAATACGAAGATTCAAGGAAACTAAACCTTTAGATTCATTGAATGGGAAATCAAAATATTCTCTGGAGAGCCAAGTGTGACCTCTCTCTTCTCTCTTGGCTCCACCCAGCATGTGTAAGATTCAAAGAATCTTCTAATTATTTGCATGAAAACCATCTAGTCATCTCTCCTCTCATTTCACTCCGTCTCTCACTAATAGATTCAAAGAATCATCTCACAAATCCTCTCTACTCTCACCTCTCTCTCCTCTCAAAAGGATCCACCTCCCTCTCTCTCTCTCTCTCCATCTTCAAAAAAAACTCATCTTCTCTCTCAACATTCATCCATATTCATCAACAATTCTTGGTGCTCATCATGACTTGGAACACAACTTAAATAAATAACTCTCAAACAAGGTTGAA
Organism: Orychophragmus violaceus; assembly: GCA_030180135.1. Lineage (NCBI taxonomy): Eukaryota > Viridiplantae > Streptophyta > Magnoliopsida > Brassicales > Brassicaceae > Orychophragmus > Orychophragmus violaceus. The sequence continues at coordinate 63,158,508 of CM058229.1, forward strand.
TCTCCCTAAACCACTGAATATCGGAAGTCTCCTCCATCTCTTCTACAATCGTCGGTCAAGTCACAGCCGTCGCCGAAAAGTCGCTGGAGAAGCCACCGCCGGTGAATTCCGCCGTGTTCCCGCTCTCTTCCTCGCCGTGTCTTCCTTTGGGCTAGTCTTCCTCCTTTCATCCTCTCCCCGAAGATCAAGCCACCGTCGTCGGAGACTCTTACAGTTGCCGTCGCCGGAATCTTTTTTCGCCGCCGTGTTCTTCTCTTGTAGGACGTGATCTCTCTCTCTCACTGCCGGAAAGCTCTCGCCGGAATAGTACACCGGATCTTCATCTCGCCGGAATACTTCACCGATGAACTTCTCCTCAGCCGATCTCCTCGTCGACATCTTCTTCCTCCGCCGTGGTCAATGAAAGCCACCTGTCAACACCGGTAAAACCCTCCTTCAGTCGCGGTCAACACCGGACTTCAACCGCAGTCAACGATCGGGTCAACGCTGGGTTTGGTTTGGTCAACATCCGGTTTAGTCAAAGTCAACCTCGCGTCAAAGCTTGGTCAATGCCGGCTTAGTGGTCAATGGCTCGGGTCAAAGCCAATTTAGTTTGGATTTCAGTTTTTTGGTTCGGGAAAGGTTCATGAAGGGTTCTAGCTTGGTCTCGGGGTTTGGAGTTCCGTCAGATCATCCATCTGTCTTCTCTACGAACTGTGAGTCGGCTAAATTGTGTGATGCATAAAGAATATGTCATATAGACACCAAATTCATTGACCGTAGAATTATGTTGCATTCTTGTGTGATTAAATTGGTTAGAACGACTAGGTTGATTGATAACCCAATTGATTAATTAAATGGTTAGGTTAATGATATGGCATGTAGATACTTCGTACTGGTAGTTTATTGTTTATGTAATTGATTGACGTTTATTGGTTGATGCATGCATTTAGAACGACTTGTTAGGATCTATATGCATATATATGATAGTCGAACGCATTTAATGAATCTATATACGAGGAATTAAGAGTTAATTAATGCGGACTAAAACACATAACGCACATAGATATAATAACAGGGTGGGTTAATTAGACAATAGTCGGGGTTAACAGGTAAACTGAATTAACTTAAGAATAATGATACTAATCTCAAGTTGACGGATCGCAGTTTAAAATAAATATTAAGGAAAGAAATATTAAAAGTTGTGAATTGGGATTTTAGCCGTCTACGGGATTAGTAAGCCATTAATTCCAAAGTATCAGAGAGATTACTTTAGTTAATAAGATGTTTATTAAGCAAACTTAAGAAATCAATTGGTTATTCTTGTGTAGTTATTGATGAGTATTTTTTGGTGCGTGTTTGGTTATTGGTCTACTCCAATGTTGGTCCGAGTGGACGAATTGATTGTGTAGTGTTTAGTCTATTCCGGTGTTGGGCCATATAGACAATATTGTTTGTTACTTAATCTGTCACGGGACCGGGTAAGTTTGATTAGATACTTAATCTTGTACGAAACCGGATAATGTCGGGTGATGTGGAGGTTGGTGATTTGACTTGCAGGATAGATTGGGTGCTGAGATTGTATTATTTATTTATGTAGACCTTGTCGGTCTTATGTGTTGTGGTTGAGTCCCAAAGAGTCTGATTTTTTTATATTATTTTTATCAGGACTCTAGGGTGTGCTAGATCCCAAAAGTCAAGTGATGGCGTTCCGGTACTTCTATCCCGATTGGATCCTTGGGTAGTTTCCTGATCGGTTCACGTACCTACGGGTAGTGGTTCTGGTTATGGTGTTAACCGACTGGGTGACGCCGGTAGGTGTGTAGTCAAGAGAATATGGGGACATATCCTAGGGACGGGCCGCATGGAAGCTTAAGCAATCTAGGGGTAGCCCGAGTCACTACATATCGATGGACAGAGAACGGTGTCCTAGGTCGTAGGACTTTGTGTTTACGTCTAGGAGTCGTGGGTGGTTTTAGTTACAATGGGGGTAGCTATGTGTTCCCGTGGAAGTTACCGAGTTCGCATAGTGGGCCCAACGGTTAGAAGTTAGTGTTTTTATCGCGATATTTAGATCGAGTCTAATCGATAACATGTGCCGCAATGATCTCGATTTCTGTAGCTACTTTTGTTGATAGAGAATGATTGTGTGTTGTGGAACTCATCACGTCGGCACGTGATCAGCTATTTATTCTTGTTTGTTATTTTGGAGTTTTTGGGCGGGATTATTCAGTAGATTGTTTAGCAATCGGTTAGTGGGAGCCGACTTGCTGGATAAACTTAGATTTCTCATTAGACTCTTTTTGTTGTTGTTTTCAGGTTTGACTTATCTCAACGGACGCGGAAAGATCTCGGTGTAGACTTGGGTTTTGTGGGCGCCTAAAAGATTGTTTTAAAACACTTTGAAACTAGTTGAGAATAGGCTAAAGGATTAAAATACTTAAAACACATAGAAATGGAATTGTTCCCTGGTATATGGTTTAGTCCAAATTGATACAAATCGTGGAAGCAATACTGGTTGAAAAGTCTTGTATTGTGGAGACGAGGTAAACGAAGTCAAGGACGGTTTGGTTCGAGCCATTGACTCAAACCGGACTGTCTCTAGCTTTCGTATTGTGACGAACTTTTCTCGTTTGGAATTTTTGGGTTCGATCGGTCATGTTCTTGTTTGATTGTTGACCGGTCAACTCGTCGGTTAGCGGATGACGCGAAAGGGGCGTTACAACATCAGTTTTTTGGACTACCCTGTGAGCATCCTATAGACCACATTGAGAGGTTCGAGGACTTGGTCACAAGCATAAAATAAACCGGAGTCACTAATGACTACTATTCTATAAGCTCTTCCTGTAGTTTCTTGATGGGGAAGCAGCTTATTGGATGAAGCAGCTAGCACCAGAATCTCTGACAAAGTGGAATAGGACCAAGAACACATTCCTCAACAACTTTCATGATGCTGCTGGATCCGAGGATCTGAGGAATCTAATCTCCACATTTAAGCAATGTCATAAAAATGCTTTACAATATATTGGAACAAATTAAAAGCCTACTAGAGAAATTCACACCATGGTTTTAGTGAGGTTCGACTGCTAGAAACTTATTCAGAGGTGAAGATTGGAGAAAAAGATGGCTCTGGATGTTGTAAGCAATGGAAATTTCAACACGAGGTATACCGAAGATGCTTATGTGTTCATTGAGAACTTGGCTTCTAGAAATAGTACCAAGAATGCATATTTAGAGAGAGAGACTACAAGCATTGATGGCTGTGAGATTTTTGTAGTTAGTGTTACGTTCAAATCGATTCACAATCTTCTTTTGGGGAAGAAAATAGTTCAATTTGCTCCAGAGGTTGAAACTATTGAAGAGAATGTGAACTACATCAATGAAGCAGGATTTCAAAACAACAAAAGTCCTTTACAAGTAATCAAAACTCCTCTCGGTTTACTTCTAATCCAGCTTATCAGAAGTCCTTCCAGAGCAGTTGTTTCAGGAATTATGGCTCCTCTTCCTACTACAAAACCCCTCCTCAAACACAAGAGAATTAGCTTGAATCAATGATGCAACAAATTCTTCATGGTCAGTAGAAGATTTCAGTGGATCTCAGTGGGAAGATGAGTGCATGTATCATGATCTCAATGAGATGTCAAAGGGAAGATTATCCTGAATGCACATGTCAATGTCATCTCGGTTCAGATTGACGATGAGCTTTATCAGGAGCAAGAACTAAGGATAAAGGCTGTTAAAATCGTGGAAAACAGTCGTGCAATTAAAGTTGCAGACAAGGTGTCATTCGACACCGATGACTCGTGTTGGTTGACACCAATAGATATTCCTGAGTTGTTGAAATTTGAAGGACCAGAATTGACTGAGATCACAATAGAATTGTTGGTGTCGACCATTTGTGTCGATCGACACCCTCATGTGGTGTCGGTCGACACCCTCTTCTCGAAGACCCAATTTCGAGTTCGACAGGCGGATCTGAATTGACCAATCTCGATGCAATAGAGAAAGGAATGTTGAGCACGAGCCGTGTCTATCTACATACTACTGGAGTCAGTCAACACAAGCCTTCACAAGAGGATCTTTCAATTTTTGACGGACCATGTTCAACCGAGGTTAATGCAGAGAATGATGCAAACGGAAAATCGACCAAGGACACAACTAACAACACATGTGTCGATCGACACATATATAGTGTCATTCAACACAAAGGCTCATCTGACACACAAACTTCAGAGATGCATAAACTTGCAGAGGAAAAAAGACTACAATCCAAAGATACCATATCATAAGGCTCCTGAGATGTCTAAATAGGATTAAGATGCGGCTAGATGAAAGCAAAAGATGATAAAGAGCTTATTGAGTCTCCACTTGTTAATGCCTTGAAAATACACCATTCTATAAGGAGATATGAAAAGAAGATGATCTCCAAGGATGGCGATCTAAAAGAAGGGGTAGTGATGGTATATTAGCAAGTCAGTGTTGTGCTGTAAAACAAGATCCTAGAGAAGCTACCAGACCCATGAGTCTATGTGCTAGATTATTCCATCTTTATAGACAACTTCAAGCATTATATGTGTTACATGGGATATGGGGTAAATCTTATACCGTATTATGTGGCTGTGAGGTTGGGGCTAACAGTTTTTTAAGCAACTAGGATCTCCTTGATCCTTGATGATCGCTTGAATAGACTTCCATAAATATTTCTTGAGGACATTCCCATCAGAGTTGGAGACTACTTGTTCCATATAGACTTCATGGTTCTAAAGTATGATGCTGAACCAGATGATCCTCTGATACTTAGTAGATCCTTCTTGGCTACACCAGGAGTAGCTGATGTGGGGTGTAGTCTGATTGATCTCCATCTGGGAGATAAGCCTATGTAGTTCATGATGGACAAGCTGCGGAAAGCCACCGCAGATGGACAAAATTTTGGTGTTGAGGTGGAGGCAGAGATTTAGATTAGTGAGGACAATGTGTTTGATAGTGGAGAACCAGAGATAGTACTTCAACCTCAGTTGACTAAGACATCTTCAGTACCTGCAACTACTCCTAAGCAGAAAGCTCCAAACATCACACTTCCACCAAATAAAAGGTGTGTGTGTTCTCAACCTTCACCTTGTGGTTATACTGCTGTAAATATTGGGAAACGTTTTATCCCACCCAAGCTTCACTCCCGCCCTGGTTCTCTTCCCTCTTTCCTTGGTAGATCACAGGATCATGATGCTTACACACTACCATGGATTATGAGACATTCAAAGAGGTACTCTTTACCTCTGTCGCATACACCTGGAGCCTCATCTTCTGTCACATTCAAGTTAATGACTGAAAATAAGCGTTTAGTTGAAGGCAATCCACTGGTGAGTCTACATAGTTGATTATCCACTATGGTGTCGGTTAACACTAACTCGAAACAACACAGTAATGTCAAAGACGCTCGACACATATAATATTTGTGGACCAAATCCTAGTTTCGATCGACACCAGTGTTGTGTGTCGGTCGACACTCACTCTGCTAGCATGTAAGATTTATGATTTTTACAGTTTCACTTGCTTTTTACTCTTGTATTTTCCTGACCATTTTCGAATTTCTTAGAATCAGTTGTGTCAGTCCGTTTTGAGTCACACTTTTGCACGAAAAATGATTTTTTGAGGAAAAATCAAATATGCAGGAACATAAGTGACCATTGGAACAAGCTTGACAAGGATCTAAGACCCCACGACGGAACAACCTTCAATGTTACCCATATCATCTTGGGTTTTTGGAGGACCTATTACTAAATTCGTCCATAACATGACTTCAATTCTCTCAGCTTGGGGCTTGGTATACACCGAATTGGATTCCTCATTCAGCTTGGAAAGACTTGTCTGTGTGAGTACGGTTCTCTTCTCTCTTCCCTTCAAGCAAATTAAAAAATGACAAAAATTATGAGGATAAGCTAGTAACTTCGAAGTCAACATTGAAGCGGCATTAACTCATATTAGCTCTTGTACTTCATGGAAACATTTCCAAACAAAACCCCGAATAAAAAAAGGAAGGCCAACCGGTAGAAAATATAAAATGTTACCGGTGGAAAAATCGGTTGCAGAAGTGATAAAAGGGATATAAAGGAAATAAAAATTAAGACAATATGTATGATCGTCTTGTAACTGAGTAAGAGTTCATGTTTCCTTTGATCGTGTTGTAACTGAGTAAGAGTCCACGTGTCCTTTGTTCGATACTCCCTCGATGATAATGCACTTAATCTTAATTAAGTCAATCTAGTGAAGTTGGATTTCTCACTTGGATTGTGGAGTGTGTGGGATAGTTTCTGAGTCCCAGGAAGTACATGGTGGTCTGAATTTTGTCATGTAAGTTTTTCATGTAACTTACGGTGGTGATTGTTGATGTGGTGTTTTGAGGACGAAATGAGCATCTGGTTTTTTTTACAGGTCTTGATTTTTATTTTTTTGAGAACAAGCAGAATCTAAGTTTGAGGGATTTGATATATCATGGTTTTTACGGGTTTTTAACGATGATATGGATTTTTTTTATTGAGTATTTTTAGTGATTTTGGAGTTATTTGAGTCTTTTACAGATTGTATGCATGTTTGGAGCTTAATTAAAGGTTTTGGGACATTTTGGAGTAATTTTGCAGCACATATGGATTTCACAAAGGACGGTCAACCCCAACTCTGGACATAAATTATGCTCATGCAAATTAGAGATTTTGAAGATCTGCATTTTTACCCAAAAGTTTCTCATATTTTTAAAAAGCTCACATCATGTTTTAGACTATAGTTAGGTTTTTCAACCATTGCTTAAGCTACACTTTGTTTTTATTCTAAAGAGTTTTAAGCATTGATTTTGGGCTGATCTCTAGAGATTTCGAACCCTAATTTGTACCTATTGATTTCTCTTTATGCAATCTATTCTTATAATGATTTTTCTCTTTATGCAATATATTCTTATAATGATTTTTGTTTCATTAATCATGTCTTCGAAGTTTTTTAGTATTTAGGATTTCTCATTAGGGATTTCAGGGATTGTTAGGTTTATTGATTAATTAAGGATTCATAACTTATAATTTTTCATTTTAGATTGTTCTTAATGATTGATTGACATTAGGTTGATTCTCGCAACAAAAGTTGGTTAATTAGCTAGAAAGAACTAATGTGAGAAAATTATCTATTCACAAAGAAATTTGGTTTAGAGAATTTGTGAACAAATCGAACTTGATCAAATTGCATTTTAATAACTTGATTTCGCAAAAAGATCTGGGTTTTGGGTTGTTAGACATAGACAGTTTCCATAATGATAGTTGGTTGACTTTATCTTTGTGTTTCGGGTTCTAGAACATTGATTTAAATCATGATTGATTGATTATGTTGCATTTCTTATTTCCTTAGAATTCCCTGAGTCTGGCGATTTTTCCATATGTTTACACACTTGTTTTTATTGTCTTGTATGCGTCCATTATTCTCATCTTGTATAGCTTAACTTGAATCGATGAATCTATTGCCTACTAACGATTCTCTTTATTCGATATCCTATATATTACATATTATTTATTTTTGCACTTGCAGTTAAATCTATAAAAATAAAACTACCTATCATGAAGCCCCACAACCAGCCTTGCACCTTCTCCTGCTCCACCCCTAAGGCTGCTGCTGCCAAGGTACCCCATCATTCAAACTTGGGATATGTTCTCCCTCTGGGTTTGCCCGAATCGGATGTACAGACGATGCTCACTAACAATCCGTCATACACAATATGTGCGCAAGGGAATGATCATCATGATCTCGTATCTTGATAATGAAGGCCTTTTCAATTCGCCAATATCTGAGACCATTTTTTATATATGATATGCATTGTTTATGATATTAAGTTTATTGATATTTTCGTTTCAAACTTGGAGATATATTTCATCAATTGCTCTCACAACAGAGAAGCAAATATTTAAACTGCGCAAGTTGCTTGATTTTAAAATGAGGAGGTTGAAAGCTTGGCTGTCAAGGATGCCGACCATCTTGAGAACTCGTTTCATATGTTTTGTGACTAAACATTATGGAGGATGATCTTAACTGCACTGAGGAAAAATTGACTTCTATGAGATAAAAAAAAATTGGTGAGATTTTTTTTTTTGTCGGCAAGGTTTTTATTTGCTAAAGGCCCAAACATGGCAAAGTTACAGAGTACAAAAATGGAGAATTGGATATTACGAACAACGCAAATGGGCTCATTTGGCCCAATAACATGAAACCGATAAGTCATATACACGGATTAACATGAAGGAACACGTGTATTCCGAGATGCCACGCGTCGCGATCCGAAAGAACTCAGCATGCAGATCGCCGACCAAAGACTCCGGTCACCAAGTTGCTTGAAACGCTCCATCTTCATCACTCTGCCGACTGAATCCACTGTAGAACCATAAAACCCACCGGATCAAAATTTGAACTTGTCAATCTAAACATCTATAGCCGATTGATACGCTTCACATATGCAGAAAGAAACCGAAAATAGATGAGAAGATCTGCCCGACCCGTTCAGATCGAGCGGGCAACGAACACATCGGCCAAAGCGCAAAGCAAGTCGCATGAGGAAAGACAGCGATTGACGGCGGTGGTACGGTGAAGAAGCGCCGTGGACTCAAATCGAACGATCCCAAGACGGGATCAGAACAACCAAATACAAATCGATTTAAAATAAAAGTATAGAAACAAAACCGATTTGGATTTGGAGAAGAGTCCGGAAAGATCCGGAAGAAAAGTCTGATACAAGATCGGAAAGCCGAGTCCGGCAGCGTCACCAGAATTTATTGGCGAGAGACACGCAGCGAAAACCAAAAAGTATAAACAGCCGATCACCAGCGTGGCTATGAGAGCCCACGCCGGCGATCGGAAAGCGACCGCAAATGGTAAGATTGTGCTCTAGAGAGAAGTAAGAGGAAGAAGAGAGAGAACTTTTCTTCAGTTCATAAATTAACTGGTGAGGTTTAATCGGCCATAAGAATGTGGACAAATAACATTTAAATTTTAAATTTAAATTTAAAATCGTACTTTAAGTTTAACTTTTAAAATTATGACTAAAAAAGTATTTTTTAAAAATCTCCAAATATGTTTTTATATAAAACTTTGTGTTGTAATCTGAAACGAGAATGATTAAAATAATATTATAAATTATAAAATTCTCCCTCTGGGTTTGCCTGAATCGGAAGTACGGACGATGCTCACTAGCAATCCGTCATACACAATATGTGCGCAAGGGCATGATCATCATGATCTCGTATCTTGATAATGAAGGCCTTTTCAATTCACCAATATTTGAGACCATTTTTTGTATATGATACGCATTGTTTATGATATTAAATTTATTGATATTTTCGTTTCAAACTTGGAGATATATTTCATCAATTGCTCTCACAACAAAGAAGCAAATATTTAAACTGCTCAAGTTGCTTGATTTTAAAATGAGGAGGTTGAAAACTAAGCTGTCAAGGATGTCGACCATCTTGAGAACTCGCTTCATATGTTTTGTGACTAAACATTATGGAGGATGATCTTATCTGCACTGAGGAAAAATTGACAAATTTGGTGAGGTTTAATCGGCTATAGGAATGTGGACAAATAACGTTTAAATTTAAAATAGTTCTTTAAGTTTAACTTTTAAAATTATGACTAAAAAGTATTTCTTTTAAAATCTCCAAATATGCTTTTATATAAAACTTTGTGTTCTAATCTAAAACGAGAATGATTAAAATAATATTATAAATTATGAAATTTTTGATATTAATATATAAAATTTGTTTTGCAATCTTTTTTAAATAATAGTCATCAAATATTAAAATAAAATAGTATATTTATAAAATATTTAGAGGAAAAAGAAAAAAATACATTAAAGAGAGAAAATGGTGAGGCTCATTAGGCCCAAGTAGAATCCAATCACAGACTTCCTCTTCCATCCGCCCATTCTCTCTGGTCGCAAGCTTTCCACGGTATGCCTGCGAATGGATAATGTAACCGTTTAGCTCTCTTTCTCTCTCTCTCTCTCTCTCCAATTCCATAAATCTTCCGGAATGAGCTTAGCTTCCGTTTCCTCGACCCCGCGAGTGGCTTCGCCGTGTTTCCGCTACCGAGCTTACATATTCTCCTTCTCTCCTTCACCTCTCTGTTTATATTTGCCGCCCGGTCGCGGTGACTCAGCATCGCTCAGGCAGCGAGTTCGTTCCTTGCGAACGGAATCAGACGGCGCTAGGATCGGTAACACGGAGTCGTACGGCTCGGAATTGCTTCGTCGACCGCGTATTTCTTCCGAGGAAAGCGCCGAAGATGAGGAGGTTGAGAGCGGCGAAGGTGATGAGTTTGTGGATTGGGAAGATAAAATTTTGGAGGTTACGGTTCCTCTTGTTGGCTTCGTCAGGATGATTCTTCACTCCGGAAAGTATGTCTGCTATTTTCTACTTTCTTATCTCATTCTCACGATCAAAATCAGGAAACTGTTTGCTAAAGTAAGCATTTAGGAAGCAATCAATTGCAGAAAATTCATACAGCGAACTTATCAATTGTTGGTTGATATGATCGAGAATCTGAAATGAGAGCTCAAGATTCCCTCTATAACTTGGGAATGGTTCGCATTTCTTGATTTGCTTTTTGAATGAGATGAAAGAGATTAGCTGCTTTCTTGTATGACTGATGCAAGTAAGGATTTGATATGAAATGGCAAAACAGATATGTGAATGTTGTGTTGCTGCTAAAATTGTAATCTGTTTGATAATTGATTCATTTGGTAGCTCTCTCTGCTTAACGTTTCTAATTGCAGATATGCAAACCGAGATAGGCTAAGCCCAGAGCACGAGAGAACGATTGTTGAGATGCTGCTTCCTTATCACCCTGAAGTTGAGAAGAAGATCGGATGTGGAATAGACTATATCATGGTATGTATCAATCTTTCTAGATTCGGAAACAACATGAGCCTCTACAAATTGAACTTATTGCTTCTTGTGGTTATCCTTTCGGAAAAATTGGTTTCTTTGGACAACCTTGCATGGCTTTAAACTTTCAGTATCGGATTGTTTGTCTGCACTTTCAATCTTTCTTATCTTGGCAAAGACTGCAATCTTTGTTTCAACTTCCACATTCTTCAGGGAGAAGAGATATGCTTATTCATAAAGCACACGGACTTATAATATCTTGATTGCTTTGGTTTGTCGTTGCAGGTTGGGCATCATCCAGATTTCGAGAGCTCTCGATGTTTGTTTATAGTTCGAAAAGATGGCGAAGTAGTTGACTTTTCGTATTGGAAATGCATAAAAGGTCTAATAAAAAATAAGTATCCTCTATATGCAGACAGTTTCATCCTCAGACATTTTCGCAAACGTAGGCAGAACAGATGAAGAAAAGCTTATTGTAGATTCTCAAACTCAACAACGCTCGTGGATTTGGATCGCTCGTCTCCCAACTACATCCTACAAGGTTTTGAAGTTAGAACTCAGACACACAAGATCCAGTCACTTTTTTTTCCCTTTTTGAGTTGGAATTATGGATGGAACTTTCTAGAAGATATGACTTTCGCAGGAGATGAGAAATTAGTCCATCAGAATTTTAATATTTTCACTGTCTACAATCTTTAGCATTTTATATGATGAAAACTTTTACATTAGACTTATATGCAGTAGTCAAGAAAATGGAATTAGTCCAAAAACAAAGTTAAAAACTAAATCCCTCAAAATAACAGCTAGAGGCTTGTATTCATACAAAATTAAATTTTGAAATCTCAAATTTCATAGATTTTGGTTTAAGATGGTTTATTGTTTCTTAATGAAATGTAAATCACATAAAACCAATCATAAACTAAACTAAAAACCCAGTGAAGCAACCGTGGTCTAGTGGTCAAGTGGTTAATGCTTTACACCGGCAGGTACTGGGTTCGAATCCCCGAAGGCGCAGTTTTACAAGATTAATGGAGGCAAGCTTATAAGGAAGTTTTCAGGAGCAGTTGTAGCCGTTGATCGTGACCATTGATGGATTCTCGTAGAACGGAGGTAGTATTATCTGTTAAATTGTCCTTGTAATAGTTCTCATAATCTGTATCAGCGTTAAAAAAAAAAACTAAAAACCCAATGAAAATCCGTATTAATAAATCAAAAATCCACAAAATTAAATCTTTGTGGACCGTCTAATCAGTAACAAGACAAACATATTGGAAACAAAAGAAGAATGCTACACAAAATCTGGGACTTGGACATGTACGTCATCAACACGACTCCAAACCCATTTCGCCACAAATATCAAAAGCCCATACTCTGAACTTTTATTTTTGGGAAAATTAGTAATTTAGCTATGTTTTCGGAGACATATAGGAAAAAATATATAATTTTGGTATTTGATTTTAGGGTCGACGACCTATTTCCCCACGAGTACTATCAGATCGCACTAGATGCAGCCCAGAACTATGCCTAGTTCTATATCCCCCCGAAAAAATAGTTCGAGATTCATATCTCCACGGACCTGATTTCACTGGTTTGGTTATGTAAACCGTAAACTAGACCACTAAACCGCCAATGAGATGGCTCAGCTTGTGTTAAAGATCCCTACAATACACAACACAATCATCACTAAATGAAGGTTCAATAATGGCAGACATGTAAGAACTTATAACAAAAATAATACAAACCTGAGAAGGTTCCACTTGATTTCCCGGAAATAAACAACACAGGAAACATTAAAAACAGACCTTCTAGTCGATTTCGTCTCTGGGGAAGGATTTTCAGGGTTTGGTCTCTGAAATTAGGGTTCATACACGAAATCAGAATTGGGGGTTTTAAAGAAGATGGGTTTTTGATTCGGGTTAGGAATACGGGTTTAGGAATGTGGTTGGGTATTAGCATTGGTTCCCATTGGCGGTTTAGTGGTCTGGTTTACGGTTTACATAACCAAACCAGTGAAATCAGGTCCGTGGAGATATGAATCTCGAACTATTTTTTTCGGGGGGATATAGAACTAGGCATAGTTCTGGGCTGCATCTAGTGCGATCTGATAGTACTCGTGGGGAAATAGGTCGTCGACCCTTGATTTTATATGATAGTTTCCGTGATAAAATTAGATGGTCGACCCTTGTCTTTTACATTTACTATTATTGTTAATAGAACTAGCGATCTTCGTCATTTAACATTTACTAGTATTGTGTTTTAAGTATGTTATATGATAGGTTTGGCTGTGGAAATGCTTCGTTGAGCTCTATTTTGATTATTCGGCCATAGATATAATCACTTGTTTTCGTCATTTAATATTGACTATATAATACCTATTAGAGTTGGAGATTATTGCGTTATACACGTTTAAAGATGACACTTATGCATTTTAGAGATATGGACGGAAGTGTTCCCGTGTGACTTGTCCCCTAACGAATATTTAGATTTCATGGATAATGTTATACCATTCTTCAGTATTATTAGTTTAGGAACTATTTAATAAGTTTGTAATCTCATGTACCACAACTCTTAATTACATTATCAACGTACTTGACTTCATGTGGCTTTCTCATTTGTTGAAATAGTCATATTAAACATAATGTATATTCTAATCATTCCCTCAAAATAGCTGGAAAGATGTATCTAGGCATGTATTTCAACGGGCACTTCTACTGCTGCCTGACGAACTTTCTTATGTTTTGTAAACCAAAGAATAAGTTTGTTCTTCTTCTATTTGTGTATTTTCCCTTGTACAACATGTTTTCTTTGATTTGTTTCGTATATTTCTGTTTTCATAAAAAATAATGCTCCCTCAGATTTTTATATGTGAAAACTCAATAACAAAGGCGCTAGTTGATGCAAAAAAGTGGCAGGTTTCACAGAGTTGATCCCCGAGAAGTTTGTCGATAACCCTATATAATATAAAGGTAATAATTTTGAGCTAGTGCCATTTGGAGGCGGACGTAAAATATGTCCTGATGGGCATGAGGATTACCATCGTCCGGAACGGCCTTCTTAATCTTCTTTACTTCTTCGACTGGAGTTTACCCAAGGGAATGACCATTAAATACATTGATATGGAAGAAGATGAGCTTTCGTGATCACCAAGAATGTTCCTCGTACCAGCTCTTCATCGCTGGCGAAGAATGTAAGAGCATGTTCAGCGGTATATATATATATTTTTTTTTGCAGATGGAGAAAAACAAAAATAAATAAAAAAAGGACCAATCAAATTGAGTCAAGAAGCGTTTCTTACCTAAGGAGCGATCCTTCTCTCTCTCTCTCCCTTTCTTCAATTGTTTATTATATTTTTCTTAAAAATTTGTGCCTATGAAACTCTTAAAAACTCCAATGTAGGTGCTCTAGTAATTTTAATAACAATAACTCTACCTACTATCGATATGGTTTTTGTTTTGTCTTTACTTATTTTTTTTTATATCCTGTATTGTGATAGTATATTAATGTCTTCAATAAAACTTGTGTTAATCGAAAATTGTAATGTTATCTTCATGTTACTAATGATGCCTTAGAGATATGTGAAATATTGTTTTATCATTCCCAAATGTTCAATATGTTCTTATTCTCTTATGAAAATAAACACATAGGGGATATTAAAATGGTAAGTGATTCAATGATCTAAACTACACTTTTTCTTCACTGTCTCTATGTTATATTAATCTTTGTTGGGCTCTTTCCCTCTTTCGGAAACATCCTATAAAAAGTCATAGATGCACTATATAATAAACATTCAAAATACAACAGGAAACATCAATAAGTTGACAAGTTTTCTTGAGGATAAATAAAGTACTGCTAAAATAAAAAAAACCTGAGATGAACATAAGCAATACTAAGCAGTGGAACTTGTAACAGTGATGGTGTTGAGTGTTGATTCCTTGATTGAAGCCCTGAAATAAGAAAAAGAAGAAATCAGTAGATAAAGAAGAAGTGAAGAAGTCGCAGAGAAAGTGAACGAAGAAGAAGATGAAAGTCAACAAAGCTAAGGAAAAGTCAAAGAAGAACTTGGGCCTTGTAACTTAGTTACACATCAAGAAGGCTCTTAATGGACCAGTAGAAAAGCCTAATCGAATTAGGATTCTTTTGGTTAGAGTCTAACTAAGTTGAGTTAGAAAGTTTAGAGTTGTTGAGAGTTGTTAGAGTGGTTGAGGTTTAGAGTAAACTTTGTGTGTTAAACTAGTCTAAGGAGCTAGAGGTCTAAACTAGGAGAAGTTGTGCAAGAAATCATGTGAGTAGTTAGTAAAGAAACTACTATAAGTTTGTATGAAAGATGATCGTAATGTATGCAAGAAAGAATGAATTAAAAGGTGTTAGTAAAAGAAAAACAGAGAGTAAAACAGAGCAAAGAAAATCAAAAGATTAACATGGTATCAGAGCTCACTTGATCCGAGGAGCCTGTCCAAGAAAGATAAAAGAAGAACTGAAGAAGGCAGATACAAAAGAAGAGAAGACTGATGGCGATAAACCTGCAATCATCTCAACTGGTGGCTGTGTTTGAAGGACAGAACTATGAGTTCTGGGCAGCAAGGATGCGCACAACACTGATGAACAAAGAGCTATGGGAGGTTGTAAAAGATGGAGTGCCCGAACCTCTACCAAAATCACCAGAAACATCAGCTGGAGATTATGCAAAGGAGACTGCAAACCTGAAATCTCTCAAGACCAAAGATACATCAGCTCTGCAAATCATTCAACATGCTGTAGCAGATGTAGTCTTTGACAAGATCTCTCAGCAACAACTGCAAAACAAGCCTGGGAACTTCTGGAATATTCCTATCAAGGTAATGAAAAGGTCAAGATGGTTAAGTTGCAGTCTTTGAGAAGAGACTTTGAGAACCTGAAAATGAAGGATGGAGAGAAAGTCAAGACTTACTCAGATCGAATTCAAGCTGTAGCCAACCAAATGAGAGCTCTAGGAGAAGGAAGGTCCAACTTTGATATGGTGGTAAAGATGCTGGCCTCAATGCCAAAAACCTATGCGCCCCTAGCCTCACTGATGGAAGAAACAAAAGATCTCAGAACAGTTACATATGCTGAACTGATTGGATCTTTAGAAGCACATGAGAAGAAGTACTTTCCAGAAGATGAAGAAGAGGCTGAAGGTGCCTTTCAAGCTAGGTTCAAAAATATGAATATGGAAGACAAGAACAAGGGAAGCTCAAGTCAGACAAACTACAGAGAAAAGAGATGGTGTGGTTACTGTAAAAGAGACAATCATAATGAAGATGTTTGTTTCTTCAAGCATGGAACTAACAGTTCAGACTTCAACAGAAACCGGCATGAACAAAACAAAAACAGAGACACCAGAACTTGCTTCAATTGTGGAAAGCCTGGCCATTTCTCAAGAGATTGCAGAAGCAAGAGGCAAGAACAAGCGCAAGCAACTCAGGAAGAAGATGATGATGAAGATGAGGAGTATCACATGTTCTCTGCAAGGCAAGAAGATGAAAAACTCATTGAAGAAAACATATGACTCATTGACAGTGGCTGCACAAACCACATGACCTCAAATGAAGAGCTTTTCACCAGAATCAACTCCAGATTCAATGTTCCAATCAAAGTTGGTGATGGAACAGTGTTGATGACAAAAGGAAAAGGTGACATTGAGGTCATGACTAAGAAGGGCAAACGGATCATTAGAAATGTGTTCCTAGTCCCTAAAATAGCCAAGAATCTGTTGAGCGTCTCACAGATGATTGAAAATGGTTATACTCTTATCTTCAAGCAAAGGAGCTGCATCATTCATGATCCAGCTGGGAGAAAGATGGCTGATGTGGAGATGGTCAAGAAGAGCTTTCATCTTCATCTACCCTCAAGCAAGAAGACTACTTTGACAACATCAACTAGAGAGATTGAATCCTGCGAACAAGGAGCTGGATACGCTGAAGTATCAAAACCAGAAATGAGTACTGAGACTGACAAGAGAGAAACTGATTCTAAGGAAACTAGGGAAGTGGTTCAAGGAACCAAGATGAAGAAGATGGTGATCAAAGAAGACACCAATCGTGGAAAAGAAAGCTTACTTCAGGGTAAGAGGGAGCTAAAGCTGAGTGGAGAGTTCAGCAGTAAAATGTCAAGCCAAGTTCAAGTCAGATTTGATGAAAATGCAGAGAAGACACATGGAAAGGTGAAGATGGTCCAAGAACAAAAGCACAAAGGCTTCAACTTCGGAAAGCCTGAGAAAGTGTACAAGGACGAGTCGAACTTCAAATCAGTGCAGAAGATTCAAACACATAACAACGAAGAGGCTATAAAGCTGGTTGTGTGCAACAAGTCTACAAGCACAAAGAAATATCTGAAGGACAGTGGCTCATCATCAAAAGGTAGTCAAACTAATGCACAAGCAGTAGGAACCAATTGTTAGAATATGAGATTAGAAATGGAGAATTAAGAGAGATAGAGGCGCAGACCCTATTAGGGTTCATACACCCGAGAGAGAGAGAGAGAGTTTAGAGAAGGAGAATGTGAGAAGAATAATTCTCATTAATTATCAAATGGGAACTTTACAAGAGTTATATATGCATAAAACTAGGGCTACACAACTTTAAACAAAAACAGAGAAGGCTCCAACGGTCACAAGAGTGTGACAGGATTTTGTCTTACAAGACACTAGTGTTCTGATATAGTCAACTATGTAGTCTCACGTCCAGTATAGTTCACGTCCAGTATAGTTCACGTCCAGTGTAGTTCAATATGAGATGTCTTCTTCAATATAGTGCACTATGTGATCTCCTACTTCAATACTCCCCCTCAAGCTTGAATTCAAGAGATGAATCAAGCTTGGAATAGCAAAGGAGATCTACCTCATTAAAAACCTTCATGAAGAAAACCACTTGGGAAAAACTTCATGAAGGGAAAAAGAGTGTAGTCTCCAAGGCTTTAGGGGATTTCGGCAGCTCCACAAGTCCGAGCTTGGTGTGAATGGACTCACACACCTTTAAACTAGCTGCCTTGGTAAGCACATCAGCCAATTGTTCTTCACTTCTTGTATAGCATGGTAACACCACTCCTTGCTCAATCATCTGCCTCACTTTGTGACAATCCACTTCTATGTGCTTGGTCCTTTCATGGAAGACTGAGTTTGATGCAATATGAATGGCTGCTTGATTATCACAGTGCATAGTGATAGGCTTGGCTGTTACAATCCCCAAATCTGCAAGAAGACCTTTTATCCATGCTAACTCGGTCACCAACTTCCTCATTGCTCTATACTCAGCTTCAGCACTTGAACATGATACTATCTTCTGCTTCTTGCTCTTCCAAGTAACAAGGTTTCCTCCAATGAAAGTACAATATCCAGTAGTAGACCTCCTGTCCATTCTATCTCCTGCCCAATCAGCATCACAATACCCAACTATCTCTGTACTTTGATTGCAACCCATCCAAATGCCTTGCCCGGGAGTACCAATTAGATATCTGAGTGTCCTCTCAACCATGTCCCAATGATGCATCTTTGGTGCTTGCATATGTTGACTAATCTGGTTCACAGCAAAGCACAAATCAGGTCTAGTTATGGTTAAGTAGATTAGCTTACCAACCATCCTTCTATAGAGAGTGGTGTCCTCAAATGGTCTGTCTTCAAGCTCCCCCTTTCTTATGACTTTGTAGCTATCCTCCAATGGTGTCTTAGCTGGTTTTGATCCAATCTTTCCTGCTTCAGACAATAAATCAAGTGTGTACTTCCTTTGAGATAAGAAAAGTCCATCTTTACATCGACAAACTTCTATCCCAAGGAAGTACTTTAGAGTACCAAGATCCTTAATGTCAAAAACAGATTTGAGATAAGCTTTAGTTTCTTGGATACCTGACTTGTTACTCCCTGATATGATAATGTCATCAACATAAACAAGGATGACAATGATACCTTCCTGATCTTGAAGAGTAAATAAGGTATGATCTCCTTCAGACCTTTTGAATCCTCTTTGCATAAGGGTTGAGCTCAGTTTATGGTACCAAGCTCTAGGAGATTGCTTGAGTCCATAGATAGCCTTCTTGAGCCTTAACACCTTCCCTGGTTTCACAATACTTTCAAGACCAGAAGGTGGTCTCATGTATACCTCATCCTCAAGCTCTCCTTGAAGGAATGCATTCTTGACATCCATTTGCCATAGCTCCCAATCAAGGTTTGTTGCTAGAGACAAGATGATCCTAACTGTGTGAAGCTTAGCCACTGGTGCAAATGTATCCAAGTAATCCTTTCCATAAGTTTGAGTAAATCCTCTTGCGACCAGTCTTGCTTTGTATCTCTCAACTTCTCCATCAATTCTATACTTGATGGTGAAAACCCACTTAGAAGTCACTGCCTTCTTTCCTCTTGGAAGTTCAGATTCATACCAAGTCTCATTGTTCTCCATTGCTTTGATCTCTTCATCCACAGCCTGCATCCATCTCTTATCTCCCTTTGCTTCTTCATAGGTTGTTGGTACTTCTTCTTGATCCAATTTTCCAATGAACACTTGATGCTCCAACGGTACATGAGCCAAACTGCAAACGGCTTGAATGGGATGAGCTACTGCATTGCTGTTGAAGAACACTCTAGTCTTCATCAATTCTGATGGATCCTTTTTCTCCCTTGTACTCCTCCTTAGTGCTTGAATTGGTTGGTGTTGGTTCATTGGTTGCACAGTCTCCTCATTCTGATTACCCACTCCCTCAAGTTCTAACTCATGTTCTTCATGCTCATGTTCTTCATGCTCTTCAACACCAGCTTGATTGTGTGTAGCAGAATCAGTTTGCTGCGGCTCTTCAACACCAGCTTGATTGTGTGTAGCAGAATCAGTTTTCTGCGGTTCTTCTTGCCCTAATTCTGATTCTGATGTGTCCCCCTCATGATCAAGATGGGGTTGTTGTGAGTTTTCCACAGGTGCATCCGAGACTGGAGTAGGTTGTGTGTTTGTTTTAACCGGTTCTTGTGGTACACTAATGCCAAGACTCTCCATGATTCTTCTTAAGTTAGCAGCTCTATCTGATTGGGAAGTAGGAAGATCCTTCAAGCTGTCCCAATTTTTCTCATCATAGAAGCTCTTTGTCTCCATGAATTTCACATCTCTGGAGATTAAAACCTTCCTTGTTTCAGGTACATAGCACTTGTATCCTCTTTGTGTTGTGGAGTAACCAATGAACATAGCTTTGGTACTCTTAGCGTCCAACTTATCTCTCTGTTCCCCTGGTATTAATACAAAGCAAATACACCCAAACACATGTAAGTGATTAACTAATGGATTGGTCTTGTTGAGTACCTGAAATGGAGATTGATCCTTAAGAAGTCTTGTGGGAGTTCTGTTGATCAAATAACAAGCCGTCATGACTGCATCTCCCCAAAACTTCTTAGGAACATTCTTGTAGAACATCATGGACCTTGCAACCTCCATTAAATGTCTATTCTTCCTCTCAGCCACTCCATTTTGTTGTGGAGTATAAGGACAGCTAGTTTGGTGAAGAATTCCATACTTTGACAAGTGTTGTTTGAAGGCATTGCTTGTGTACTCACCACCATTGTCTGATCTAAAAATTTTGATCTTAGCATTGAAATGGTTAGTAACATGACTTTGGAAGTTCATAAACGCTTCTAGCACCCTATCCTTAGTTTGCATCAGAGTTATCCAAGTATATTTAGATTTTTCATCAATGAATGTGACAAAGTACTTATGGTTTTCTCTAGACACACACGGAGCAGTCCATACATCAGAATGAACAAGGTCAAAGCAGTTTTCATAAGCAGTTTTAGAAGCTGGAAAAACAGATTTGCAATGTTTACCAAGGATACAAGCCTCACAATCATCATTTTTAAAAGAAACAGAAGGTAATAAGAGTCCTAAAGCCCTAGAGTGTGGATGTCCTAATCTAGCATGCCAAATAGAATCATCCACACGGACACAAGTAGATAAAGCAGTAGATAAAGCAGCAGATAGTTCAGACGTAGGATTGGTGTCTTCAACCATGTAGAGCTCATCCTTTGTCACACCTTTCCCAATCAACTTACTGGTTTTAATATCCTGAAACACAACATCATTAGGACTGAAAATAACATTGCAGTTCAAGTCAGTGGCTATCCTTTTTACAGAAACTAAGTTGGATGTGAAACTGGGCATAAAGAAGGCTTTAGATTCTTTGTTAAACATTTTCAGATTTCCTATGCCTTGTATTGGAATTTTATCACCATTTGCAATCACAACGCTTCCTAAGGCAGGTTCAACATTGTTTATCAACTTAGAATCACTTATCATATGATGAGAGGCTCCTGAATCAATAATCAAAGGTTTCAGTTTGTTTGATGCAAAAAGAGAAGTACCAAGGGTCATACCAGAGTTCTCCTTGAGAGCTTTGATGAGAGCCTCAAGGTCTGACCTCCTTACCACATCATTCTGAGTAGTCACAGCTGGTGCTTGATGAACCATCATTGCTCTTCCTTCATCACATTGCTGCACTGAGGAAGAACCTGGTCCAGCTGCACCATATGAGTAGTTTGCCCTTTGATCTTTGAACCTATTGTTGTGAAAAGGTAGTCTGAGGTTAGGGTGAAGGCGCCAGCATCTGTCCTTCAAATGCCCACTCTTTTTGCAAAAATCACACATCAAGACTCCTCTATGGTCACCTCCATAGTTTTTCCTCTCATCAACCTTGTACAGCCCCTTGTTTGCGGTTACCAGCTCTCCTTTTCCTTTGAACAACCCAAATGAGCCTTGTTCCTTCTGAATTTGCCCACACACATCATCAATGTCAGGTAGAGTTTCTGCCCTTAGGATATGCTTGATCAAGGAATTATAGGATGAGTTCAAGGTGAGAAGAAGAGCAAATACTTTATCTTGCTCTCTCCTTTCTTGCAGCACCAAAGGATCACTGCTTGGTGGCCTCAGCATCTCCAACTCTGACCACAGTGAGCTAAACTTCCCAAAATGAGCTTTAAACTCCATATCTCCTTGCTGGAGATTGTTAATGGCCAGCTTTACTTCAAAGACTCTTGTTAAATTTGATTTATTCCCATAAACCTTCTCAAGAGTATCCCACAGCTGCTTAGAGGTTACACAGTAAGAGTAGGCTTCCAATAGGTGCTGGTCCAGTGAGCTTTGGAGTATAGAGAGCACATTCTGGTCCCCTTGCATCCACGCCTCTTCTTCTGCTTCAGCCACTTCTTCAAGAGACTCATCAATGCCTTTAGTCTCTGCCTCAGCTCCTTTCTTGGCTTCAGCTTCGGACATGGCCTTAAACACCTTCTGTGGAGCAGTTTCACTCAGGATATACTTCCACAGACCTCTGCCTCCAAGTGCAGATTTTACCATCCTAGCCCAAACAATATAGTTTGAGCCCTTCAAAATCACAGGAATCACAACTCTTGAGTTCTCCATTGCTGAAACTGATATGAAGCAAGGAGGGAGTATTCAAGATGAAATAGAAATTTCTCAACTCACAGAGAACACAAGAAGCAAACGAAATGAGCTTAAACCTTAGAAAAGCTTATAAGATCTGAGAAATGAACTTAACAGCTTAAGAGCTCAAGAACAGGATTTTATAAGATTCAGCGGAAGTAAATGAGGTACAGAAGCTTATAGCTCTGATACCATGTTAGAATATGAGATTAGAAATGGAGAATTAAGAGAGATAGAGGCGCAGACCCTATTAGGGTTCATACACCCGAGAGAGAGAGAGAGAGTTTAGAGAAGGAGAATGTGAGAAGAATAATTCTCATTAATTATCAAATGGGAACTTTACAAGAGTTATATATGCATAAAACTAGGGCTACACAACTTTAAACAAAAACAGAGAAGGCTCCAACGGTCACAAGAGTGTGACAGGATTTTGTCTTACAAGACACTAGTGTTCTGATATAGTCAACTATGTAGTCTCACGTCCAGTATAGTTCACGTCCAGTATAGTTCACGTCCAGTGTAGTTCAATATGAGATCTCTTCTTCAATATAGTGCACTATGTGATCTCCTACTTCAATACCAATTCAATGTCAGTTCAAGAGGGAGCTGTGAAGATTAAAAGGGGTGAAGAAATTGAACCTGCAAAGACTCAAAGCAAGAGGGAGACAGGTTATGCAGCAGGACACCTGCAGAAAAAGGAGAAACTGAATTCAGTAGGGATTGTGGAGATATCTGTTCAAGAGGGAGCAAAGAAACCTGAAAGAGAAGAAACTGAAGCCATGAATAACCAGAGCAAAAGGGAGATTGAGAAATCGAGCTTACCAAGGAGTTATGCAAGCGTCCTAATGAGTGCTCCTCCAAGTAGCAAAGGACCGAGCCGTCAGGAATCAAAGGTATCAAAATTCAAAACCCTAAGTTGGAATGTGGAATCAATCAAGAAATCAAGAGGGAGTGTTGAGTGTTGATTCCTTGATTGAAGCCCTGAAATAAGAAAAAGAAGAAATCAGTAGATAAAGAAGAAGTGAAGAAGTCGCAGAGGAAGTGAACGAAGAAGAAGATGAAAGTCAACAAAGCTAAGGAAAAGTCAAAGAAGAACTTGGGCCTTGTAACTTAGTTACACATCAAGAAGGCTGTTAATGGACCAGTAGAAAAGCCTAATCGAATTAGGATTCTTTTGGTTAGAGTCTAACTAAGTTGAGTTAGAAAGTTTAGAGTTGTTGAGAGTTGTTAGAGTGGTTGAGGTTTAGAGTAAACTTTGTGTGTTAAACTAGTCTAAGGAGCTAGAGGTCTAAACTAGGAGAAGTTGTGCAAGAAATCATGTGAGTAGTTAGTAAAGAAACTACTATAAGTTTGTATGAAAGATGATCGTAATGTATGCAAGAAAGAATGAATTAAAAGGTGTTAGTAAAAGAAAAACAGAGAGTAAAACAGAGCAAAGAAAATCAAAAGATTAACAGATGGTGATGATGAATGTGTGATGATGGTGATGAATTGATGGTTAGAGACTCAAACCACGTGCGATTGTGATTTCGATGGAGTGGAATTTCTTCCGGATATGAAGTATCTCGCAGTGGACTGTATATTTCTCGTAAAGCTTGTTCCTTGTATAAATCATGTCTTATCCTTTGAAGCAAATATTGTCATCAGCCCATTTTCCTTCGGCCACTTTTATGACCATCAATGTTGTAACGCCCCGTCCGCCCCTACCGGTGAGTCACCCATCCCTCCTCCGGGCTCGTGGGCTCCACCCCTGTCCGACGGTCGGTGCGTTATTTTTGGTAGGCCCGACCGACTAATCCACTGACCCTACAATCACCCCATGACCTTTTCCCATGTGTTTTGTCCTCACACACATGCTACCACGAGTCACTTCCCGGAAGGTCACCCATCCTGGGACTACTCCAGCCCAAGCACGCTTAACTCTGGAGTTCTTTCAGGCAAGTGACCGGAAAAGGTAAGTGCACTTGGTGTTATAGGTAGCCAAATTAATTCATTTAAGACTATCTCAAATGGGTCGGGCCAGGGCCCTTACAATTCTCCCCCACTTAATGGGAATTCGTCCCCGAATTCCGCAGCAACCATAACCCTCAAACCCCAGGATTGTCTCCCGAGACAGAATCGGTTTGACTTCCCTGAGCTCTGATACCACTTGTAACGCCCCGTCCGCCCCTACCGGTGAGTCACCCATCCCTCCCCCGGGCTCGTGGGCCCCACCCCTGTCCGACGGTCGGTGCGTTATTTTTGGTAGGCCCGACCGACTAATCCACTGACCCTACAATCACCCCATGACCTTTTCCCATGTGTTTTGTCCTCACACACATGCTACCACGAGTCACTTCCCGGAAGGTCACCCATCGTGGGACTACTCCAGCCCAAGCACGCTTAACTCTGGAGTTCTTTCAGGCAAGTGACCGGAAAAGGTAAGTGCACTTGGTGTTATAGGTAGCCAAATTAATTCATTTAAGACTATCTCAAATGGGTCGGGCCAGGGCCCTTACAAATGTACTTGACGCTTTTACTGAACGTAAGCCCATTTTCTTTAACCCTATTAACTGGAATCAACTGCATAAAACAAAACCAATAAACCGTGTAGAAGGCATATTTAAGAAGGAAACATACAATAAACTAGTCTAAATTCCTTTTTTTACCAGCTCATATATCATGTTCTTGTGGATTAGTCGTGACCCTCAAATTCGGAAGCCATGCAACAACTGTGACATGAGTCCTGAGATTCTTTGCACCTGAGATTCTAAGCATGATACCAATTTATATAAACTTGCTTCAAATCAGATAATGGAGGTTACAAACAAGAGCTCTATCAGCAACCTTCACGCTTTCCTCAACGAATGATGCGTGTGCGGCTTGCAATTGAAGATACGAAGCTTCGAATGAAGATACCGTCGCGAAGACAGGCAACATCAACCTCAATCCCATAGGTGTATCCAATTTTCTAACATGAGAAAGCTTCGCTTGAATAGGTTTAACCAAAATCCTCGTATGAGCATCATTCACCAGTGATTTAACTAGAGATCCCGGAGAAGAATTTTTGGCGCTAAAAGGCCTATTGGGTTTGAGGACGACGACTTATATGATATAAAATTGACAGCGGAGTGAAGGAGTTGCTCGGGAAGGAGGACGAAGAAACACATGAAAAAAAGACCAAGGCTTGATGAGCATTAAAATGATTTTGGTATATGCATTTGTTCAAAAAATTAAAGTCCATAAAACAAGTAAAACAGGGACAAGCAGTCATCTTACCTATTAAAACAGAATATTGACTATGGTACATAAATATTGTTTCCGAAATTTGTCTTTGATTTTATTAGGAATTGTATTCTTCATTAAGGATAAAACTGTAAAACAATTTATATTTGATTTATTCAGAATATCTTATAATATCTTTTGTTTTTTTTTTTCTATCTTAATCATATCTAACGAAAATCTTTATAAATTATTCTTAACTAAAATTTAACTTAAAAAAATAAAATCAAGCATAATTAAGTTATTAAATCAATTGGTACATATAATTATATAATTTAATACATAATTATTTTATAAATTATATAATCATTAAAATTAATAAATTATTATTAAAATAAGAAAGTAGTATATAATATTGAAATAATAGTTTAAACTAAATAATATTATTGATAATCGATATATTTAACATAATCTATTATATTTTATTTTTTCTATTACAATAAATGTAACAATAATATTATTCAACCACAAGATAGTTTTTGTATTTAGAAATCATAATAATCAAAATATACGACTATAAAACAAAATAAAATCCCGAAATAAAATAATATTATTAAAAATAAAGAAAAACAAATTGATGTATTTAAAAAAAATTATAAATATGTAATACAAATAAACTAAGGTTAAAATCTTACCTATTAAAACAGGATATTGACCATGGTACATAAATGTTGTTTCCGAAATTTGCCCTTGATTTTATTAGGAATTGTATTCTTCATTAAGGGTAAATTTCGGAAACAATTCCTAATAAAATCAAATCAAGGGCAAATTTCAGAAGAATACAATTCCTAATAAAATCAAAGGCAAATTATTGATTTTACAGTTTTATCCTTAATGAAGAATACAATTCATAATAAAATCAAGGGCAAATTTCGGAAACAACATTTATGTACCATAGTCAATATCCTGTTTTAATAGGTAAGATTATAAAATAGTTGAAAAAGTAGTTGGCTATATACATTCAATATTCAAATACATCATCAAATGTAATTAAGTTTGAATGTCAAACATATCCAACTATTTTTCAACAATTTATTCGCATGAAATAGTTGTATACTTTTAAAGATTATGCAATATATCTTATAAATAGTTAACTATGTATATTTTAAAATACTAGTTGGCTATCTTATCAAATTATTCCAATATAAATTTTAAAACAGTTAAAAGTAGTTGACTATATATATATCTAGTATTCGAAATAGTCTTTTTCTTTAAAAATATGGTGTAATTTATCTTATCTAAATAGTTAACTATGTACATTGTAAAATAGTAGTCGGCTATCTTATCAACGTGAATAGTCGTATAGTTTTAAAGAGATGATGTAATTTATTTTATTTAAATAGTTAACTATGTACATTATAAAATAGTAGTTGACTATCCTAAAAGTATTCCAATATAAATAATAAAATAGTTAAAGAAGTAGTTGACTATGTACATCCATTATTCGAATACATCATCGAGTATAATTAAGATTGGATGTCAAATATATTCAATTACTTTTCCAACAATCTATCCCTGTGAAATAGACGTATGCTTTTAAAGAGGTGATGTAATTTATCTTATATAAATAGTTAACTATGTACGTTATAGAAGAGTAGTTTGCTATAGTTATCATTTGATATAATAAAATAATATCTATCAATTAATTTTCCAACAATCTATCCACGTGAAATAGTCATATGCTTTTAAAGAGATGATGTAATTTATCTTATATAAACAGTTAACTATGAACATTATAAAAGAGTAGTTGGCTATCTTATCAAAATATTCCAATGTAAATTATAAAATAGTTGAAAAATAGTTGGCTATGTACATCTAGTATTCGAATACATCATCGAGTATAATTAAGATTGAATGTCAAACATATCCAACTATTTTTTAACAATTTATCCACGTGAAATAGTTGTATCTTTTATAGATGATGTAATTTATCTTATCTAAATAGTTAACTATGTATATTATAAAGTAGTTGACTATATTTTGAAAGTATTCCAATGTAAGTTATAAAATAGTTGAAAAGTAGTTGGCTATGTACATATAGTATTTGAATACATTATAAAGTAGACAACTACTCTGGTCGAAACATTAAAAGTAGTTGTAGCTTTCCATCGGTACTTTATATTCCAAAAAGCATAAATCATTTTTCACAGGTCTAAAAATTTGTACGCATAAGAGAAAAAGCAGGGGTAATTTAGATAGTTTATACGTTTCATATATTTGGTGTGATGCTAGTTACCTAATTAACCAATTTAATTTGCTATGAAACAAATTTTGACCATATTTTGTAATATTCATGCAAATTACCCATCAAATAATTTGTTTGTTGGTTATATAGCCAATATTCATTACTTCAATTATTTTTATTTATTTATTTTGTCAAAAACCATAAAGGCATGTTATATTTGATAAGAAATCCAAACTTGCATATACGTAATTAACCCATATTTGAATATATTTAGTTTAAATCCCGAAATAGAATTAAAAAAAAAAAATCATTATGATATGTAATATTACATATAGTGATTTGTACTAGCGTAATAACTGTTGATATATCATATATATATATATATATATATATATATATATATATATTTTTTTTTTTGTTATGGCTTTTTGCATATTTAATTCCTTGCATCCGATGGCGACTTTTTACTAGGGTTTTTCGGACGGATGCTTGATTCTGAGGATAAGGACTCGGTTTTTAAGGAATTTACGGTCGTCAATGAGGGCGATGGATTTGAGGACCTGTTGCAGATTTGGGTCACAATTAAGGTGGAGATTTGCGTAAGGAGTTTTGGAAATGGATTTGCAGTTCTTTGGGGAAGATATATGCGGATCTGGATAGTATTATCAGAGATCTGTGATTTTTGGATAAGGCTAGTACCATATGATTGCAATCTGGAGAGGGAGTACGACTATTTTACGGTTTCTAAGGTTATTACGGTGAGGAGATTTATGATTATGGGAGTCTATGGTCAGCTTCCGGATTCTACAGAGACATCTCTTCGAATATTGGGGAGATCTACATTTTGGCTGTACTATTTGATATTCAACTGGAAGATTCGATCCACCTTCATGATCATTCATACAGAGGAGATATGGGGTGCGGATTTCCGACTGGAAAAGGGAACAGAAATTTTCGTCACAGTTACTGCTAAGGAGACCTATGGAACAAAGGAAATATACGGTTCATCATTATGGAGATTTTCTGCTAGGTTGATGGATTTTAGGATTGTTCGCTTGATTCCAATTCGGGTAATAGATAGAGTATATTTGTTTCTTTTTATGGTGCTTTGGAAATTTTCGGGTGATTCACTGCGGTTATGCATATTTTATAGATCAATTTTCTCAGGCTCACTAATTATAATGTTTCTGAATCCTAAAATGATTTCTCTTAGGATACGTTTGAGGGTACCTAGATTTGTTGAGTCCTTATATAAGAGGAGTGCATCTGCTTTGGCCTTTCTATATCTTAATAAAATGGTAAACTCGGTCGACCATAGAGATCTTATGAGTAAAACTTATATGGTTAAAGTTTCTGAGGCGCATGTGGAAGAAAGTATGTGTTGTTTGGCTCGTTTTATTAATAAGGATAATGGTTTAGAGGTGTGTGTGATGACTGTTACTGTGAAAAGCAAGGATTTATTTTCATGTATTCTGTTCTCTGGATCTTTTTATAATATATTGACTGGGTCCCATTGGTGGTCTCTGTTCTTGTCATTCTATTCTGGCTCATGGGTTAGAGTGAGATCTCATGATGAGTTACGGTTGAGGATTGTTTTTCGGTTAAAATTGGATTCATGGAGAGAGATCTTGAGGTCTTTGGGGAGTAAACATGGATGGCTCATATGGACTTATTATTATGAGTATGGATATACTCTGGAAAATGTTTTTTGGTATGCTCGAGATGTGAAATCCCCTGGAGAATGGTGTGATTATTTTTAAGCTATGCAATGGGTGATGGTGGAGAGTTTGTAGTTCCTAAAATGCTCATATATTATGGCTCTACGAAATCGTTACCTTGGAAAATTCGAGATTTAAATACTTTGGACCTCTCTTTCTTGTGGTTTCCCGGTTTGTATATCTTTGGCCTCTACAGTTTTAAGTGGTCATCTGTGAATATGTATAATCAGGTGGATAGTTTGGCTTATAAGGTTTTTAATGTCTGGAATGGGTTAGACTTATATCGCTCAGATAGAGACTTGCAGATTGTTTTCCGGTGCTATTTTATTGAAGTGGTTTCTCAAAGTTCTTATGTTAAGGTTTATGTTCATTTTATAAGGAGAAGACTATTTATGTTTACATTTTTCTACAGGTTGGCAGTGGAGGAACAATGGTTGAGATTGATGGGACAAAAAGAGTTAAGGCTTGAACAGGCGACAAGAGATGGTTATGGACAAAAAAAGTTTAAAGGAAGTAGAAGAGGAACTTTTAACATTTATGGTCAAAAGATATTAAGGTCCTTTTGGAGAGTTTTCTTGGGTATACTTTGGCAACGCCTTTCAAAACTTATTATGGTGGACTTGTGTTGGCATAGCTTTAATCAAGAACGGATGAAAAGGTGTTGGTGCAAGAGATCACCTCTTGTAAGTTGTGTATTTGGTATTTGTAAAGGAAAACAGAGCCCCAAGTTTATTAATTCGAACAAAGGACACATGGAGTTTGTCATTTCGAAGAATGAGTACAGGGAGGAAACAAATGTTAACCTGTTAAGGGGAAACAAATGTTGTATATGGGTAAATATAATAACGTCCGACGAGATGAGGAGTAGGCCACGGTTTGTAATTCATGCTATGACGGAGGAAGACATTGATAATGTATGGATTAGCAAAAAATGGTTTCTGTTGATCCCTCCCGAAAAAGAAAAAAAGCAGACTACGCAGACAAGAAAGCTTGTGGCCCTAGGAAAATATGGCATTATAAGGGGAATATTGGAAGTGATTATACATACAGGTTCTCAATTGAGGCTCGTGGGTGTAATAGGTGTATGTGTGATATGTGATAATATATCAAGCTACACAATTAATCAAAACAAAAGTATAATATGAGGGTACTGGGTTGGAATTGTCAAGGTCTGGGGAGTAAGTGGACAATTGGTTATCTTCGAGAAATATGGTATAAAAACAAACCAGATTTTCTCTTTCTATCTGAGACGAAGTAGGAATTTGCGTTTACTCAAGGTTTCCAATCGCATTTTGGGTATGACAAGATACATACGATAGAACCAAGAGGGTCAAGTGGAGGCTTGGCACTTTATTACAACAACACGGAAAATGTTGATATTATATTCTCAAATAACAGGATCATTGATATTGAGGCAGATGTAGAAGGAAACAGGGTTGCTATTTCATTTGTTTATGGGGAACCAATACAAACACTCAGAGACCAAGTTTGGGAACGAATTACTCGACTTGGACTGGCTAGAGACATCCCCTGGTTTATTATTGGAGATCTCAATGAGATTACAGGAAATCATGAGAAACAAGGAGGGACCCAAAGACATGCCTCCACTTTTCTCTCATTTAATAATATGATCAGAAACTGTGGCATGATTGAATTTCCACACCTGGGGGATTCGTTATCATGGAGAGGACGAAGGGGGAAACAAGTAGTGCGATGCAAGCTTGACAGGGCTCTGGCAAATGAGGATTGGCATACGCTATTCCCATTCTCATTTGTGGAATACTTAGGTATGGTGGGATCCGATCACCGCCCTTTGGTGGCAACAATAGAGGCATCAAAGAAGAAGAGGAGGAGCCAATTCCACTTTGATAAAAGATGGGTGGGAAAGGAAGGATTAATGGATGCAATTCAATTTGGATGGGAGGATAAAAACGACAACAGAGGAAATGACTTTTTCTCAAAAATTGGGAGATGTAGGCACGAGATTTCAAAATGGAGGAAGGATCTACTACCATATGGTAAAGAGAAAATACTAGAACTTCAGAAGGAATTAGACATAGCACAAAAGGATGATAGTAGAACTCAAGAAGAAATATGGGAGATATCTAATAAGCTAAAGGAAGCATACAGGGATGAGGAATTCTATTGGCAACAGAAAAGTAGGACTATATGGCATACAGCGGGAGATAGGTATACCAAGTTCTTCTTTGCATTGACAAAACAGAGGCGAGCAAGGAATAAAATAGTGGGCCTTCACGATTCGGATGGCAAGTGGGTTACCAAGGACTCTGAGATTGAAGGGGTGGCAGTAGATTATTTTTCCAAAATCTTCGAAACAACAAACCCTTCGGAGTTTGAAAGCTTCTTACAGGAAGTACCAACGACGATAACGGAACAGATGAATCGCAATCTCATGGCACACGCTACAGAAGAGGAGGTACGGAATGCATTATTTATGATGCACCCTGAGAAAGCGCCAGGGCCAGATGGCATGACAGCCTTGTTCTATCAGCAAGCTTGGGATATTGTCAAAAAAGACTTAATATTGTTGGTGAATGATTTCTTGACATCTGGAGAATTCGATAGGAGATTAAATATGACAAATATTTATCTGATTCCTAAGACAGAGCGACCAACCAGAATGACGGAGTTACGCCCAATAAGTCTGTGTAATGTGGGATATAAAATAATCTCGAAGGTTTTATGCCAAAGACTTAAGGTATTGCTACCCAACCTCATATCGGAGACACAGTCAACATTTGTGGCCGGAAGGCTTATTTCAGATAATATATTGATTGCTCAGGAGATGTTTCATGGTTTAAGGACAAACCCAGCATGTAAAGGAAAGTTCATGGCCATAAAGACGGATATGAGTAAGGCTTATGATAGGATCGAATGGAGATTCATGGAAAAGGTGCTAGAAAAGATGGGATTTTCAGAACTGTGGATCCAACGAATAATGAGGTGCATTACTACGGTTCAATATAAGGTTTTACTTAATGGACAACCGCAAGGACATATTGTACCAGAGAGAGGTTTACGACAGGGAGATCCGCTCTTACCCTATCTATTTATTTTATGCACAGAAGCTCTTATAGCAAACATAAGGAAGGCGGAAAAGATGAAGCAATTAACAGGGCTAAAGGTTGCAAGGAAAAGCCCAGCCATCTCTCATTTACTCTTTGCGGATGATAGTTTGTTCTTCTGCAAGGCTACAAAAGAGGAATGCCAGACGATTCTAAAAATTCTGAAGGACTATGAGGATGTTTCCGGCCAACAAATAAATTTTGAGAAATCATCTCTACAATTTGGATATAAAGTGGAGGAAACGACACGCGAAGAGATGAAAAATATTTTGGGAATCACAACGATGGGAGGTATGGGTTCTTATCTGGGAATCCCGGAGAGTCTAGGAGGAGCTAAGACACAAGTATTTAGCTTCATACAGGATCACCTTCATGGGAGAGTGAATGGATGGACAACTAAATATTTGTCGCGAGGGGGAAAAGAGGTAGTGATTAAATCAGTTGCCACAGCCTTACCAAATCATGTGATGTCATGCTTTCGTCTACCAAAGACGATAACGACGAAATTAACAAGTGTGGTCTCCCACTTTTGGTGGAGTTCGGGTGGAGGGAATAGAGGAATGCATTGGGTTTCTTGGGATAAGCTATGTCAAGGAAAAGATAATGGAGGGATAGGGTTCCGTGCTTTTAACGACACAAATACGGCTTTTTTAGCCAAGCAACTGTGGAGATTGATTGACAAACCCGATATTCTATTTTCGAAAGTTTTTAAAGGAAGATACTTCAGGAAAACGGATCCACTGGATCCAATACGATCATACTCACCTTCCTATGGATGGAGAAGTATAATCTCAGCTAGATCTCTGGTTAAAAAAGGACTAATCAAGAGGGTGGGTTCAGGTGCATCCATTTCAATTTGGAATGATCCTTGGATTCCAGCCTATCGCCCGAGACCAGCAACCCGAAAACCTTTCACTAATATAAACGTAGATACGGTTGACCAATTGATTGACCAGCAGAGAAGAACATGGAATAAACCATTGATAGAAGCAATAATTGATCCAGAAGATGCAGAGTTGATTCAGAGTATGCCCATTAGTAGATACTGTTGGGAATGTCCTGAAATCTACTGTGCTATCTCTAGAAAGTATGATTAGTGTCGAGATCAGACATAAGTCATAAAAACTGGGAGGTCATGATGACTTGCTAGAGCCCGCTCTTGATCTATAAGTTGAGTACTTATTACCAGTATTGTATGATCCCAAAGGGTCACACACCATAGCTAACGGGAAAGTTAAAAAGGAATTAATACAGTAAAATGCAAGACATTTACTGTATTTGTACAGAGAATTGGGCCAGACAAAATACAGTCTTTTTGTCTGATTTGGGTCTTGGGCCCAAAAGCCTAATAGGCCATTAGTTTAATTACTTGGGCCCATATAAGGGAAGAGGGGGCGCCAGTAAGCCTAAGGGTCTACGATTTTAGGTCTGGCCGTCCTCCTCTCTCTCTGTTGTTCCAGCTTGGTCTAGCAGCCTGATCCAGTAGCTTGTAAGCGTGTGGATACCTAGGAGGAGCCGGTAATCATCAGCTCTTGCAGATCTCGATATTCCCTTTGATCAATCCGCTGCAATCATAAGGTAATGATCCTGATATGTTTATGATTCAACTGCAAATCACCTAGATCCTAGTTGATTATGTGATAGGTTGTAATCTGATAATTAAACCTATGAACCAACATAATCCTACAGTGGTATCAGAGCCAGGTTTCGATCCTGGGACCTGTGGGTTATGATCCTGATCTGTTTATGATTCAACTGCAAATCACCTAGATCCTAGTTGATTATGTGATAGGTTGTAATCTGATAATTAAACCTATGAACCAACATAATCGAATTTGTGTTAAGAAATTTTATTAGAAAACTTGAAAAACCTAATATGTAAATCGCATGAACCGATTGAAACCCATCGGTATGCGAAGTGGACGCCCGTATCGATCGACGAGGGAGCGTGTGTTGGAATTGTGTCCAGTAATCTCGGTACTGTCTCTAGAAAGTAGGAGTATGTCAATGATCAGACATAAGTCATATAATACTGGGGGTCATGATGGCTTGCTAGAGTCCGCTCATGATCTATAAGTCTTGGACTTATTGCCTTTATTATATGATCCCATATGGGTCACACGCCTAAGCTAACAAGAAAATGTGTAGGAACGGCTTAGCAGAAGTACGGTAAAAGTACCAGGCATTTGTCGTACTTAGAGAGAGATTAATGGGTCTGATTAAATCCAAGGGATTTAATCAGATTGGTATTTGGGCTCAAAAGCCCAAAAGGGAAAGAGAAGGGTTTTATAAACTAAAACCCAAATCTCTTTCTCCCTAACCCTAGCCCCCAGCCGCGAACTCTCTCTCTTCCTGCGCCTCCTCTCCCTTGGTCTAGCAGCCTCTCTTCCTGCTTGGTGTGCGTGTGTGAACCTCTGGAGGAGTTATCACTCGGTGGCTCTCTGATCTCTGACCTGTTCTCTCTTTCCGCTGCATAAACAGGTAAAAGGTGAGATCAACAAAGTTTCTATTCAAGAAGAACCTAGATCAGCATGTTTAGGATAATCTGAATCTGAGAATTGAATCAGGATTAACTACAAAACATCCTTCAGTGGTATCAGAGCTATTGGTTCTGGTTTTTCTTGTTTAGAATCTCGTTTAGGATTGTTTTTCTTGTTTAAAAGGTGTTTTGAATCAACTACTGATAAGAGAAATCACTTAAGC
This sequence comes from Orychophragmus violaceus, assembly GCA_030180135.1. Lineage (NCBI taxonomy): Eukaryota > Viridiplantae > Streptophyta > Magnoliopsida > Brassicales > Brassicaceae > Orychophragmus > Orychophragmus violaceus. The sequence goes on from CM058229.1 coordinate 63,193,770, forward strand.
AACAAGGAATTGAAACCTAAACATATTTGAAATCGCAAAACCAAGCTATATTGACTTGGTATGCGTCGGTTTGATGATGCACGGACCGATCGCTAAAGGATCGAGTCGCGTGATCATCCGACTGCGAGACGAAGATCGATCGGCCGAGTGGATCACACGGTGATCGTGTCCCGGCAGTCTCGAGAGTCGTCACGATCCGTGATGATCGTGCAAGGATGGACCGAGCGGATCGATCAAACGATCGCGGTCGATCGTCCAGCATCGTCCCGATCGTCCAGCGTCGTCCCGCATCTCGATCGCTCGGCGATCGCATGACGCACGACCGGCCAGCCCGCGATGCATCGTCCCGTCCGCAGCTGGGCATCGTCTCGATCTCGGATCGTTGGCGCACGGTTTGCGGCTGGGCATGGTGATCGAGAAGCTAGGTCACAACCATGATTGGTTTGTGACTAATTCGGTTCGGTTCGGTTTAAAATTTTATTAAAAATTAAACGTCTCGGTTTAATAAACAGATTTAATAATTTTATTAAATTCTGGTTAAACCGGGATAAGAAATCCAAAGTCGAAATATTGGATTTTGTGCCTAAACCAGGATTTTCTAATTTGATTTGGTTGGACCAAATAAATTGAGAAAATCCGGTTTAGTAAATAACCGGTTGACAATTGCGGTCATCGTAGTAATTAAAATTTGGTCAGACCAATTTTAATGAACCAGACCGGTTATGTCATTTAATTGGACAATTGGGTCATGTCTTGGACATGGACCAATTCTTGGGCCTCGGGCCAAGAAGTTAAAACAATTGGGCCAATTATTTGAGTCTTTCTTCAGATTAATTTAAAATTTATTTTATAAAGTTATATAAATCGATTTTAAATTAAAGTTTCCGAAATTTTGAAATTAGAAAGTTTCTTAAAATAGAAGTTTCTAGATTTGCATGTTTTGGATTTTAAGAAATTTCTAAAGTTAGAAAGTTTCCGGTTTTAGAAAGTTTCCAATTTTAGAAAGTTTCCAAAAATAGTAGGTTTCCAAAAATAGAAAGTTTCCCGAAATAGTAATCTTCTATTTTGGGAATGAAATTTTAATAAACCTACGAACCTCAAATAATATCAAGCGTTGGATGTCTTGTCCAGGCTATGTCAGCTGTCGAAGCCCATTCAATCGTATTCATGGCCTTACAGTGTGAGGGTGTCTGTTTTTGCGTGGGTAAGACGGTTTGTGATTCATAAATGTCATTGGGAGTCCCAGACATTAATGATTACATGACTGTATAGTCTGGTTTTCTTGACTAGGCCATCGGGAGTCCCGGGCCTTGAGACATCAGAGTGAATTGGGCCTCGGGCCCAGATTCACAACCAAGAGTTATATCACGGATATAATTAGCCGATATAGGGCTTACCGATATAAGCTAAGGTTGGGTGACGGCCAGTGGCCCACTTTAATCTTAGTTATATGTGGATCTTGGAATCATTATATTCTATTGAGGGTAACTTAGGTTATTGAATATAATGCATGATTGATCATATTAAAGTATAATATAAGATTAATCATATTGAACATATTAACTAATAACCTTTTTATATTATATTTCAGCTATGACTACTACAAGCACACAAAACACATTCTCAATCCGGTCTGTTCTCGAGAAGGAGAAGCTGACTGGAACGAACTTCCTGACGTGGTCAAGGAACTTGAGGCTGGTCCTCAAGCAGGAGAAGAAGGATTATGTCCTTCGTGATCCTCTCCCCGAGAGGCCTGCAAACAATGCCGCCAGGACTCTGCATAATGCTTGGGAAAAGCATTCGTCAGATGAAAATGATGTGTATTGCCTTATGTTGGCGACAATGACTGCTGAGCTGCAAATGCAGTTCGAGAGTGTATTGTCACCAATTGAGATAATGGAAAGCCTGAAATCGCTTTTTCAGGAGCAAGCAAGGACTGAGAGGTTTCAGACTGTTAAGAACCTCTTAGACTGTAAGTTGGCTGCAAATGCGGCAGTGAGTCCTCATGTCTTGAAGATGATGGGTTATCTCGATCATCTTCAGAAACTCGACTGCCTTATCAGCCAGGAACTTGCCTGCGACATCATTCTGCAGTCATTACCTGCAAGCTATGATCAGTTCATTCTGAACTTTAACATGCATGGCTTGAGTAAGACATTGCCTGAGCTTCACGGAATGCTCAAGACTGCAGAGCCCAACTTGAGGAAAACCGCCAAGGACCCCAATGTGCTTATGGTGCAAAAGGGCAAGGGGTTTAAGAAATCCTCTGCTAAGGATAAGGGAAAGGCCAAGGCCGTCCAAGTCGCGGACAAGGACACGCCAAAGCCCAAGCCCAAGTCCAAGGCTGGGCCAACTGACATATGCATGTTCTGTAAAGAACCAGGGCATTGGAGGAGAGAATGTAAGAAATTCCAAGAAGGTCTAAAGGAATTGAAGAAGAAGACTCTCGAGACTTCTTCGACAGGTATTTTTGTTATAGAAGTTAATACAACTACTTCTGATAATACCTCATGGGTTATGGATACTGGTTGTGGGGCTCATATTTGTACTAATATGCAGGCACTCAGCAACAGTAAAAGGCTGAAGCAAGGACAAGTGGAGCTATGAGTTGGGAATGGAGCGAAAGTTCCAGCACTAGCTGTAGGCACATACTTGTTGTCTTTACCTTCGGGATTGATTTTAGAACTCAATAATTGTTATTTTGTACCTGATATAAGCAGAAATATTATTTCAATTTCTTTGTTGGATTTGAAAGGTTATGATTTTTCAGTTAAGAATAAATTATGTTCCTTCAATCGCAACAATTTGTTCTATGGTTCTGCCCCTCTTACGAATGGGCTTTACATACTCGATCAATCCGCGCCAATTTATAACATTAATACCAAACGGTTCAAACCTAATGAGGAGAACCGAACATTTCTATGGCATTGTCGTTTAGGGCACATCAGCGAGAAACGCATCAAGAGGCTCCATTCGAATGGACTTCTTGGCTCATTTGACTTTGAGTCATGTGAGAAATGCGAATCCTGCATGATGGGCAAAATGACACGGGCCCCCTTTAATAAACCTAACGAGAGGGCCAGTGACTTATTGGGCCTGATACACACTGACGTGTGTGGCCCAATGTCCACAAATGCAAGAGGAAACTATCAGTACTTCATTACCTTCACTGATGATTTCAGTAGGTATGGATATGTTTATTTAATGAAACATAAGTCTGAATCTTTTGAGAAGTTCAGAGAATTCCAAAATGAAGTACAGAACCAACTTGGCAAAAGCATTAAGGCTCTTCGGTCCGACCGAGGAGGAGAATACTTAAGCCAAGAATTCAGTGATCATCTAAGAGAGTGTGGGATCGTGTCCCAACTCACTCCTCCTGGAACACCTCAATGGAATGGTGTGTCTGAGAGGAGAAATCGGACCTTATTGGATATGGTTCGATCTATGATGAGTCACACAGACCTTCCAATATCCCTTTGGGGATATGCTCTGCTAACAGCAGTGTTCACTCTAAATAGAGCGCCATCGAAAGCGGTAGCAAAGACACCATATGAATTATGGACTGGATTGGCTCCAGTGTTGTCTTATCTTAGAATTTGGGGTTGTGAAGCCTATGTCAAGAGATTAATCTCAGACAAGCTTACACCAAAGTCTGATAAATGCTACTTCATTGGTTATCCGAAGGAAACCAAGGCTTATTACTTCTATTTACGTTCCGAGAACAAGATCTTTGTTGCCCGGGATTGTAACTTTCTTGAGAGGGAGTTTCTCTCTAAGAAAGACAGTGGGAGTAAGGTACTGCTTGAATAAATTCAAGATGAACAGGATACTGCTCAACCTAATGAGGAAGAGCAGCAGGAGGACCTACAAGAAATTGTAGAGCCTGAACCTGTAGTACCTGAAGTTCGAAGATCCGGGAGGATCCGTCACGAACCCGAGAGATATCAAGGATTCCTCGTGACTGACTGTCATGATCTTCTGATCATTGATGGTGATGAACCATCGAACTTCAATCAAGCCATGATGGGCCCAGATTCCTCGAAGTGGCGCAAGGCCACTGATTCCGAAATGGACTCCATGTCGGTCAACCAAGTGTTTTCGTTGGTTGACTTACCCGCTGGTGTAAAAGCCATTGAGTGCAAATGGATCTTCAAGAAGAAGATTGACGTGGATGGAAATGTCCAGATTTATAAAGCCAGGTTGGTGGCAAAAGGTTTCAGACAAGTTCACGGTGTGGATTACGATGAAACCTATTCACCAGTGGCTATGATGAAATCTATTCGGATTCTACTAGCAACTGCAGCTTTTCATGATTATGAAATTTGGCAGATGGACGTGAAAACCGCCTTCCTGAATGGTATTCTGGAAGAGGATGTGTATATGACGCAACCTGACGGTTACATAGATCCAAAGAATGCTGGGAAAGTATGCAAGCTTCATAAATCCATTTATGGATTGAAGCAAGCATCGAGGAGCTGGAATCTTCGTTTTGATGAAGCGATCAAGCAATTTGACTTCATCAGAAACGAAGAAGAACAATGCGTGTATAAGAAAACTAGTGGGAGCAAGATAGTATTTCTTATTCTGTATGTCGATGACATACTGCTTCTCGGAAACGACATTCCAATGCTGAAGTCGGTAAAAGACTGGCTTGGAAGTTGTTTTTCCATGAAAGACATGGGTGAAGCCGCATACGTTCTTGGAATCAAGATCTACCGGGATAGATCTAGAAGGCTGATAGGCTTGTGTCAAGATTCATACATTGACAAAGTCCTACAAAGATTCAGCATGAAAGATTCCAAGAAGGGCTTCACGCCAATGGTACATGGCACAACGCTAAGCAAGAAGCAGAGCCCTACGTCGGCTGCTGAGCTTGAGCGCATGAAGAATATTCCTTATGCATCTGCAATAGGATCTGTCATGTATGCCATGATCTGTACTCGTCCTGATGTTGCTTATGCATTGAGCATGACGAGTAGATACCAGTCAAATCCAGGTGAAAACCATTGGATTGCCGTAAAGAATATCTTGAAGTATCTAAGACATACTAAGGATAGTGTTGGATTATATGTTTGTGTTCATGGTTCAATTAACAGATTGCAACCTAACACATAATCTTAAACAGATCTAGGTTCTTGTAACTGAATCATAAAACAAACCTGGACATTACCTTTTGCAGCGGAATGATTGTAATGTCGAGATCAGATTAGAGCTGATTAGAATCGGCTCCTCCTCGTGTATCCACACTCTTACAAGCACGGGACGGCTGCTAGACCAAAGTTGGAGGAAACAGAGAGAAACAGGACGGCCAGTTTTCAGATTCGCAGACACCCATCGAAATAATAAGACTCCCTTCTTATTTATCTCGACTCGTCAAAAACCTAAACTGATGTTTCGGTTTCGCTATTGTGTCGACCGACACATATACCTGTGTCGATCGACACAAGTCCTGTATCTCGATATGGGCCCAAGTAATTAACTAATGGCCCAAGTCTCTCTGTACAAATACAGTAAATGCCTTGCATCTTACCGTATTAATTCCATTTTAACTTTCCCGTTAGCTATGGTGTGTGACCCTTAGGGATCATACAATACTGGTAATAAGTCTTAAACTTATAGATCAAGAGCGGACTCTAGCAAGCCATCATGATCACCCAGTACTTATGACTTATGTCTGATCTCGACACTTATCATACTTTCTAGAGATAGTACGGTAGATTTCAGGACATTCCCAACAATCTCCCACTTGTACTGGAATTCTACAAAGGACATTCCCAACAATCTTCCGATTGTACTGGAATCCTACATTCCCTAATCCTTTTGTCTCAATATCTCGATCTGGCATAAGGCAAGATGCGTGTCATCCTTATATAGCCAGACCATGTTCATCGGACCAGATTTGATACTGACAATGCAAACGACTTGGGCAAGTCCGTTTGGGAGTGGCCACTCTCTTACCAGCTATCAAGTCTCCGATTGGCCTAGAGATATTACCTCCGTTAAACGGCAGGGACAAATCCCGTCTTGTTCCATCACTATGAACTACACAATTCATAATACACCCAACCAAGGTCCGTATAGCTCCCAGTTACGAAACAGCGTTAGACAATGATCAAAGCGCATTACTCCATGTGCAGCCACATGCATGCGAACTCAGGTCTAAGGACTATACTCTATAGTCGTATATGAGAACTTCTTATGACACAGATATTAATATCTTGCAGAGTTCTCATTAGCGGGCCATGTCCGGTCATATGCTCCCCTACATATACCTATGTGTCGACTTTGATGCCGCGCATCTATGACCCCTCGAAACTTGGTCATAAGTCTCAACACAATCTAGTCTCAACAGGTTGTCGGTGTTCCAATTTCAACAACCTTCGACTATGGACACTATGATTTATGTCACTTCGTTAAATATGGGGTTTCAGGATCAAGTCTACTCATGTACTTCGATGGCCCATATATAATGACATGAATCATTTTGGAACGATTATTTATATCACAGTTAAAATAATCCAGAAATCATTAGATTTCACAAACATAAAATGCTATGTTTTCATGAACCATTCAAAATAACTAAGTAAAGCCCTTTACAAACTCCCACTGAAATTAAGACTACATCTTAATTTCACTCATCCTACAGCTACAGTCCGCGACTCGTGCTTAGGCATAAGGAGTGGCTTTGTTAATAGATTAACAACATTCTCATTCGATGAAACTTGCTTATCTACTTAACACCTCTGTCATTTATCTCGCGGAATAGGTTATACCTATCCTCAAGGTGTTTGGACCTTTGATGTGCAGCTAGTCTTAACTACGCTGGGAATCAAATCTAGTTCAGTGATGAACTCTACTTTCCAAACAACCTCTTTCGCCGCTTCTCAAGCTGCGAAATGTTCAGCTTAAGTCATGGAGTCAGCTACAGTGCCTTGCACCGCCAGATAGACACAAGATATAGCCGGACTGTGACCAGGAAGTATCTTTGTCTATTGGAAACTTGCCTTTCAGACTCTATCGACTTGTAGCACCTCACTTTCTCCGTAAATCAAGAACTTATCCTAAGTATTCCTCAAATACTTCAGAATATTCTTTACGGCAATCCAGTGATTCTTTGCTGGATTTGACTGGTCTTTACTTGTCTTGCTTAACTTTAAAGCAACATCAAAACAAGTACGTGTCATGGCATACATGATAGATCCAATTGCCGTCGCATATGGAATCCTATCCATGCATTCAAGCTCAGCAGATATCGCAGGACACTATATCTCGCTTAATGAATTGCCATGTGACATTGGCATAAAACCCTTCTTGGATTGCTGATTACGTGTAGGACTTTGTCAATTTAAGAATCCTGACTTTGTCCTACCAGCTCTTTTGGATCTCTATCTTTAGATCCAAAATCCAAGAACTTCGTGGCTTTATTCATATCATTCATAAAACCAACTCCCAATCCAGTCCTTTACCGACTGCAGCATTGGGACGTTATATTCGAGAATCAGTATGTCATCGACATACACTATGAGAATTGCAATATTGCTCCCACTTATCTTTTAGTAAACGCACAGTTCCGCTTCGTTCCTGTTCGAGTCAAAACCTTGACTACTTCAACAGAACGAAGATTCCAACTCCGATATGTTTGCTTCCATCCATGAATGGATCAATGAAGCTAACTTACACATAGTGTAATTTTCGGAGTCCGGGCTTACTTTCGCTTCTTTGAATTTCGCAGATTCGTCGCTTTCAATGATCATCAGATCATGCGAACTTTCAATGATCATCAGATTCAACTAATGATGAGAAATCACTCTCGGATTAGTAACTGATTCATTCAGATCTGCGAACTTCAGGCTTTACAGGTGCAGATTCTACAGAAATCTGTAAATCCATCCGTTGCTCTCCCTCAACAGGTTGAGCAGCATCCTGTATTTCTCGAATTTCTTCGAGTTATACTTTTACTCCCACTGTTCTTCTTGGAAAGTTACTTCCCTTCTCAGAAAACAGAATGGACGTAAAAGTAACAAGCCTTGGTTTCCCTAGGACAACCAGCGAAGTAGCACAATTACAAATACTCAGTAAAGACGAATTTGGATCGATTCCAATCCACATTTACGTGGTGTCTTTCAACTGATATTGGTGGAACTATTTCAGCGTAAACTTAGATATTTCTAGAGCGTTATTCTTAGAGAATATCATGGAAGATTCGTGTGACTCATCTTTAATCATTTCTAATAAGATCTGATTCATTCTCACAGAAACACCTCTAGGTTTTCAGGAGAAATGAGCTGTGAAACGACTTCACACTCATTCAGATGATCACACAATCAATGACTTAAGTATTCTCACTCGTGATCTAATCCAGAGTCTTAATACTTCTGTCACTCAGATCTATACTTCATTCTGGAACTCTTTCGACCATGTCAAAGAATTCCGACTTGTGTCTCATCAAATGAACACAGTCACACTCACTGAAGTAATCAGTAGAGACAATGAGGTATAGGAAATTTTCTCTGGCATTACTGCTCATCGGACCACATACATGAGTATGTTCAATCTCCAATAAGCCCTTGGGCCTTTCTTAGCTCGGCTAAGATGGGCCCTATGTCTTTTGGTCCAGTAAGCAGAATTCAAGTCTCATAAGATATCCATTCAAATGAGCCCAAAAGTCCATAACTATGGGGTTTCTGAATCTGACTTACTCTATGTGACCAAAACATTTATGCCAAGAAAAATCAGGTTTAATTCATCAGATTTAAACCAATTCGGTATTTATGTTATATTTAGGCACTCTTTGGTTTAAGACATAAAACCCATTCCTTGAATAGGGTGCTACAATTAACATTTCATTAAGATCAAAAGAACAAAACTTGTCTTTATCAAAATGAAAACATTCAAATTCTTCAAAAGAAAATGAAAAAACAACTCTGCTTAAAGCAGGTACATTGTAGCAATTACTTAATAAAACCAAGCCTCAAAGGCATCTACAAGTGAAAACCCTACGGCTGAGGCAGCATCCCAAGCTCCTTCCAGACACGCAGTTCCACTTGCCCTTCCTTCAACGTTCTACTGTTGCTCAGGCTCTGCATATTATAACAAATATCAGTGCCACAACCAGTATCCAATACCTATAAGGTATAACTTGAAGTAATAACATGAATACCTGAGGAAGTAGTTTCATACATCAACTTCAACTCCTCATAATCTTCCATGAATTTAATGCAATCTCTCTTCCAATGCCCAGTCTCTTTACAGTAGCAGCACTTACCAACGTAAGAGGTATCTGACTCGGGCTCAGAAGACACACGCTTGCCATGATTCAAAATCTGGACAACTTTGTCTTCACCCTTGTCAGCATTAGGTTTAGTAAACCTACCCTTCTCGTTCATGAGATTGTACAGGGTACTCTTCACGTTTGGCTCAACTGTCTTGAGCATATCATGCAGTTCAGTCAACGTCTTCGTTAAGCCTTTCTTGATATAGTCCCTTACGAACTTATCATAGCTTGACGGCAGTGACTGCAGAATGATATCAGTTGCCAATTCTTGGCTAACTGGATAATCCAGTTTCCTCAGGTTATCAACGTAACCCATCATTTTACTGATATGAGGACTTACTGGATGATCCATCGGTAGCTTGCAGCTAGTGAGAGATTTAACCAACTGGTATCTCTCCACTCTAACCTGCTCCTGAAATTTCAATTTCAGGCTGCTGATCATCTCTATTGGCGACTCCATGTTCTCATATTGCTTCCGCAACTCTGAGTCCATGGTAGCCAATATCAGACCACGCACATCTACCGCATCATTATAATGCTTATTCCAAGCATTATATACTGCATGACTGGCTTTGGATCCGATCCTCTCGGGGAGAGCTTTCTCAAGGACATAGTCCTTTCTCTCATGCCTGAGATCTAGTCTCAGGTTCCGCGACCAAGTCAAGAAATTTGATCCGTTCAGTTTGTCCATCTCAAGGACATACCGGATCGAGAAAGTGTTTTGATTGTTTGTGCTTGTTATAGCTGAAATTTAGAGATAAATAGAGTTTTAGTTATTAAGTTCACAAAAGAGTAATCTTAACAACTTATAAGAAAACTCGCATTGCATTCAAAATTTCTTTGTTTAACCTCATATGAATACAATGATTCCGAGACCCATGTTCAGCTAATTCCAAAGTGGGCCACTGGCCGTCACCCAGAATTAGCTTTACTTGGTAAGCATACACACAGCTAGTTATAACCAATAACTCTCGGTTGTGAATTGGACCCGAGGCCCAAATTCACCAGATGTCTCAAGGCCCGGGACTCCCGATGGCCCAGTCAAGGAAACCAATCTCTTTCAGCCAAATAATCACTAAAATCTGGGACTCCCAATGAAATTAGTGACTATATACTACTTTACTTACGCGAAAACAGACACCTCACACTGTAAGCCATATCTGTAATCAAGTAAGCGTTAAGTAGCTGACAAGATTGGGCAAGACATCCAAGCTTGATATTGTTTTGAGGATTTTCAAGTTTTATTTCCAAAAATAGAATATTACTATTTTGGGAAACTTTCTTAATTTAGAAACTTTCTAAATTTAGTAACTTACTAAAAATAGAAATTTCTAATTTAATATTTTATAAATATTTTAGGTTGGGTCACAAATTATAGGCCCAATTCTTGGCCCAAGACCATGGAATTCCAGCTGGCCCAATAATTTGACATAACCGATCCGGTTTATTAATTCTGGTCCAAGACCAAATTAACTATCAAAACCATCGGTTATTTACTAAACCAGACCAGCTCTAAATTATTTGGTCCAACCAAATCAAACTTAGACCAGCCTTCGGTTTAGGTTAAAATTCAATTTTGAATTTCAATCCGGTTTAACCAGAAAATAAATAATACCATGTATTAAATAATTTCCAGCAAACCGCGATTCGGGTTAACCGCTTGAACTACCAATAAATTGATCGGTTCGGTTAAATCCAAAATCAGGAAGAAATCAATTGGTTTAACCAATCAATTTTAGCTGATTTTGACCTAACTTGCGGGATTGGCTAAAGCAAACAATGAATCACAATCGGTTTGATTGATCCTTTGTTTGTGGGTTGGAAAGTACCAACCGCGAAGCTCGGTTGAACCGATTGGCTTTTCGCGGATTGTACACCACGCACATGTATCGATCGATACAACGCTCCTGCGTCGATCGATACTCGCGTGTATCAGCACTTATCGATCGGGTCATCGGGACAGCGAGAAGACAATCGATCCGACTTATGTCGATCGATATCACGCTCCCTCATCGATTGATACTGGCAAACAACAGCTCGTTGTGATCGGGTCTTCGGGTCAGCGACACAATCGATCCGATATGCATATCGACCGATATCGCCCCCTCGTCGATCGACACAAGTGTCCAAATCGCACACCGATGGCTTTCAATCGGATTAATGCGATTTCATTTAGGTTTTTTGAGATTCTTAATCAAATTTCAACATTCAAATTCGATTCTAATCAGTAAAACAACCTAAGAATGATCCAAATTTACAAGAAACCTGAAACCTGGCTCTGATACCACTGTTGGATTATATGTGTGTTTATGGTTCAATTAACAGATTGCAACCTAACACATAATCTTAAACAGATCTAGGTTCTTGTAACTGAATCATAAAACAAACCTGGACATTACCTTTTGCAGCGGAATGATTGTAATGTCGAGATCAGATTAGAGCTGATTAGAATCGGCTCCTCCTCGTGTATCCACACTCTTACAAGCACGGGACGGCTGCTAGACCAAAGTTGGAGGAAACAGAGAGAAACAGGACGGCCAGTTTTCAGATTCGCAGACTCCCATCGAAATAATAAGACTCCCTTCTTATTTATCTCGACTCGTCAAAAACCTAAACTGATGTTTCGGTTTCGCTATTGTGTCGACCGACACATATACCTGTGTCGATCGACACAAGTCCTGTATCTCGATATGGGCCCAAGTAATTAACTAATGGCCCAAGTCTCTCTGTACAAATACAGTAAATGCCTTGCATCTTACCGTATTAATTCCATTTTAACTTTCCCGTTAGCTATGGTGTGTGACCCTTAGGGATCATACAATACTGGTAATAAGTCTTAAACTTATAGATCAAGAGCGGACTCTAGCAAGCCATCATGATCACCCAGTACTTATGACTTATGTCAAAGGAACCAAGATCACACCAGAAATCCAAGCATGCTCTAAGAAGATTTCACTTGATACGTGACATCATTAATAGAAAGGAAGTCAAGATCAGCCGAGTTCAGACAGATGATAACGTCGCTGATCCGTTGACAAAGCCACTCCCAAGGCCTAAGCTCGAGTTTCTGACTGAAGCTGTAGGCATTAGAGACATTGAAATGTAATCTAAATTTGAGTGGGAGTTTGAGGGCTTTTATTTAGTTATTTGATATGTTCTTGTAAAACATTCTTATGTTTAATGAAATTATTATTTCAAGATTATTTTAACTGTGATGAAATAATCGTTCCAAAGTGATATAAACCATTTTATAGGTCATCGAAGTAAGTGACTTGATCTTGAGTCATCAAAGTCATTTAGCTTGATCATGAGACCCTATATTTGATGGATGGATTATATCATCCTGTCCCTAGTCGAAGGTTGTTGAGATTGGAACACCAACAACCGTGAGAGACTAGATTGGTATGTGACTTATGACCAAGTTTCATGGTGTCATAGATGCACGGCATCAAAGTCAATACATAGGTGTATGTTGGGAACATACGACCGGACAAGACCCGATTATAAGAACTCTTCAGGATATTTATATCTGTGTCATAAGAGATTCTTACTACGACTATAGAGTATAGTCCTTAGACCTGAGTTCGCATGCATGTGACTGCACATGGACTGATGCACTTTGATCATTGTCTAACACTGTCGTTCTGCGATAGTTATAAGGACCTTGTTTGGGTACATCATGAAATGAGTAGTTTACAGTGATGGAACAAGACGGAATTTGTCCCTCCAATATAAATGGAGTGAATATCTCTAGGCCAATCGGAGATTTGAATACTGGAAAATGCATGGCCATGCTCAAACGGACTGTCCCGAGTCGTTTGGATTGTCAGTATCGAATCAGAGTCCGATGAACAAGATTAGGCTTTATAAGGATGACACTAATCTTGCCTTATGACTAATCGAGATATTGAGACAAAAGGATTATGAATACAGAGATTCCAGTACAAGTGGGAGATTGTTGGAATTGTGTCCAGTAATCTCGGTACTGTCTCTAGAAAGTAAGAGTATGTCAATGATCAGACATAAGTCATATAATACTGGGGGTCATGATGGCTTGCTAGAGTCCGCTCATGATCTATAAGTCTTGGACTTATTGCCTTTATTATATGATCCCATATGGGTCACACGCCTAAGCTAACAGGAAAATGTGTAGGAACGGCTTAGCAGAAGTACGGTAAAAGTGCCAGGCATTTGTCGTACTTAGAGAGAGATTAATGGGTCTGATTAAATCCAAGGGATTTAATCAGATTGGTATTTGGGCCCAAAAGCCCAAAAGGGAAAGAGAAGGGTTTTATAAACTAAAACCCAAATCTCTTTCTCCCTAACCCTAGCCCCCAGCCGCGAACTCTCTCTCTTCCTGCGCCTCCTCTCCCTTGGTCTAGCAGCCTCTCTTCCTGCTTGGTGTGCGTGTGTGAACCTCTGGAGGAGTTATCACTCGGTGGCTCTCTGATCTCTGACCTGTTCTCTCTTTCCGCTGCATAAACAGGTAAAAGGTGAGATCAACAAAGTTTCTATTCAAGAAGAACCTAGATCAGCATGTTTAGGATAATCTGAATCTGAGAATTGAATCAGGATTAACTACAAAACATCCTTCAGCGTGATATCGATCGATATCAATCGGATCGATTGCTTCTCGCTGTCCCGATGACCCGATCGCAACGAGCTGATGCACGCGAGTATCGATCGACGAGGGAGCGTCATATCGATCGATATGCAGGCGAGGCATACGTTCCGCGAGTAGCCAATCGGTTCAGCCGATCTTCGCGGTTCGTCCTTCCCTAACCCGCGACAATGAACCGATCAATCCGATTGTGTTTCATTGTTAGCTTAAGCTTAACCCGCAAGTTAGGTCAAAATCAGCTAAAATTGATTGGTTAGACCAATCTATTTCTTCCTGATTTGGACTTAACCGAACCGATCCAATTTAATTGGTGGTTCAAGCGGTTAACCAAATCGCGGTTTGCTGGAAATTATTTAACACAATTGGTATTATTTAATTTCTGGTTAAACCGGATTTAAATTCAAAAATTGAGTTTTAACCTAAACCGAAGGCTGGTCTAAGTTTGATTTGGTTGGACCATATAATTTAGAGCTGGTCTGGTTTAGTAAATAACCAGTTGGATTTAGTAGTTAATTTGGTCTTGGGCCAAAATTAATGAACCGACTCGGTTATGTCAAATTATTGGGCCAATTGGAATTCTGTGGTCTTGGGCCAAGAATTGGGCCTATAATTTGTGACCCAACCGAAAACTTTAATAAAATATTAAATTAGAAATTTCTTTTTTAGCATGTTTCTAGATTTAGAAAGTTTCTAAAATAAGTAAGTTTCCCAAAATAGTAATCTTCTATTTTTGGAAAGAAAACCTAAAATCCTCAAAACCAATATCAAGCTTGGATGTCTTGCCCAATCTTGTCAGCTACTTAACGCTTATTCAATTACAGATATGGCTTACAGTGTGAGGTGTCTGTTTTTGCGTAAGTAAAGTAGTATATAGTCACTAATTTCATTGGGAGTCCCAGACTTTAGTGATTATTTGGCTGTAAGAGATTGGTTTCCTTGACTGGGCCATCGGGAGTCCCGGGCCTTGAGACATCTGGTGAATTGGGCCTTGGGCCCAATCCACAACCGAGAGTTATATAGATATAACTAGCTGTGTGCATGCTTACCAAGTAAAGCTAATTCCGGGTGACGGCCAGTGGCCCACTTTGGTTTTAGTTGAACATGGGTCTCGGAATCATTGCATTCATATGAGGTTAAACAAAGAAATTTTGAATGCAATGCGAGTTTTCTTATAAGTTATTAAGATTACTCTTTTATGAACTAAATAACTAAAACTCTATTGTCTCATAATTTCAGCTATGTCAAGCACAACAACACAAAACACTTTCTCGATCCGGTCTGCCCTTGAGAAGGACAAACTGAACGGATCAAACTTCCTGAACTGGTCCAGGAACCTGAGACTAGTGCTCAGGCAGGAGAAGAAGGCTTATGTCCTTGAAAGAGTTCTCCCCCCTAGACCTGCGAATAATGCCGCACAAACTGTGAAGAATGCTTGGGATACGCATTCTTCAGATGCTAATGACGTGGTTTGCCTAATGTTGGCGACAATGGCTCCCGATCTGCAGATGCAGTGGGAAGGCCTGACTTGTCCCATGGAACTGATGGCAAACCTGAAAGCGTTGTTTCAGGAGCAGGCTCGTACAGAGAGATTCCAAACTGTAAAGAATCTCTTGGACTGTAAAATGGCTAAGGATGCAGCAGTGAGTCCACATGTTCTGAAAATGATGGGTTATCTCGATCATTTGACTAGACTCGACTGTCTTATAAGCCAAGAGCTTGCTTGTGATATCGTTCTGCAGTCTCTTACTCCTGCATATGACCAGTTCACCTTGAACTATAATATGCATGGGTTGACAAAGACTTTGCCTGAGCTACATGGTATGCTCAAGACTGCAGAACCTAATCTGAAGAAGGCCAAGGACCCGTCTGTACTCATGGTGCAGAAGGGCAAGGGTTTCAAGAAATCTTCTGCAGACAAGGGAAAGGGCAAGGCTGTCCACAACGAAAAGGCCAAACCCAAGCCCGTGTCTAAAGCTGGGCCTTCTGATATCTGCCACTTTTGCAAAGAGGCAGGGCATTATCGCAGGGACTGTAAGAAATACCAGGAAAGTCTGAAGGAGAAGAAGAAGTCCTTCGCGACTACTGCTTCAGGTATTTTTGTTATTGAAGTAAATACTACTACTTCTGATAATACCACTTGGGTATTAGATACTGGATGTGGGGCTCATATTTGTACTAATGTGCAGGCACTCAGCAACAGTAGAAGGTTGAAGCAAGGGCAAGTAGAGTTGCGGGTTGGCAATGGGGCGAAGGTTCCAGCACTGGCCGTTGGCACTTACTTGTTATCTTTACCTTCTGGATTGATTTTAGAACTTGAGAATTGTTATTTTGTACCTGCTATAAGCAGAAATATCATTTCAGCTTCATTGTTGGATTTACAAGGATTTGATTTTTCTATTAAGAATAAATTGTGTTCCTTTAATCTCAATGATATGTTCTATGGCTGTGCCCCTCTTATAAATGGGCTGTACATGCTGGATCAATCTACTCCAGTATATAACATTAATACAAAACGGTTCAAATCTAACGAAGAAAATGAAACGTTTCTCTGGCATTGTCGTTTGGGGCACATTAGTGAGAAACGCGTCAAGAGGCTCCATTCAAATGGACTCTTGGGCTCATTTGACTTTGAGTCTTGTGAGCAATGCGAATCTTGCCTAATGGGCAAAATGACACGGGCCCCTTTTAATAAACCCACAGAAAGGGCCAGTGAACTATTGGGCCTGATACATACTGACGTGTGTGGCCCAATGTCCACAAATGCTAGAGGAAACTATCAGTACTTCATTACATTCACTGATGATTTCAGTAGATATGGATATGTCTACTTGATGAAACATAAGTCGGAAACCTTTGAGAAGTTCAAAGAATTCCAGAATGAAGTACAGAACCAGCTTGGTAAAAGTATTAAGGCTCTTCGGTCGGACCGAGGAGGAGAATACTTGAGCCAGGAATTCCGTGATCATCTGAGTGAGTGTGGGATCATCTCCCAACTCACACCTCCTGGAACACCTCAGTGGAATGGTGTGTCTGAGAGAAGGAATCGGACATTGTTAGATATGGTCCGATCCATGATGAGTCACACAGACCTTCCTATATCCCTTTGGGGATATGCTTTGCTGACCGCAACGTTCACACTGAATAGAGTGCCATCAAAAGCAGTAGCAAAGACACCATATGAATTATGGACTGGAAAGGCTCCAGTAATGTCTTTTCTCAGAATTTGGGGTTGTGAAGCCTATGTCAAAAGATTAATCTCAGACAAGCTTGCACCAAAATCTGACAAGTGCTACTTCATTGGTTATCCTAGGGATACCAAGGCTTATTACTTCTATCTGCGATCCGAGAACAAGATCTTTGTTGCTCGGGATTGTACTTTTCTTGAGAGGGAATTTCTCTCTAAGAAAGATAGTGGGAGTAAGGTACAACTTGATGAAATTCAAGAAGGACAGGAACCTGTTCAACCTAATGAGGAAGAACAGCAGGATGAATTACATGAAGTTGTAATAGAACCTGAACCTGAAGTACCTGAAGTTCGAAGATCCGGAAGGATCCGTCACGAACCCGATAGATATCAGGGATTCCTCGTGACTAATTGCCATGATCTTTTGATCATTGACGGTGATGAACCCTCGAACTTTGCAGAAGCCATGATAGGCCCTGACTCCTCAAAGTGGCGTGAAGCCACTGAATCCGAGATGGACTCCATGTCTGTCAACCGAGTGTTTTCACTGGTTGACTTACCCGCTGGTGCTAAAGCCATCGAGTGTAAATGGATCTTCAAGAAGAAGATTGACATGGATGGAAATGTCCAGATTTACAAGGCCAGGTTGGTGGCAAAAGGTTTCAAGCAAATTCATGGTATAGACTATGATGAAACCTATTCACCAGTGGCCATGATGAAATCAATTCGGATTCTCCTAGCAACTGCCGCTTATTATGATTATGAGATTTGGCAGATGGATGTGAAAACCGCCTTCCTGAATGGAATCTTGGAGGAGGATGTGTATATGACACAGCCTGACGGTTACATTGATCCTAAGAATGCTGGGAAAGTATGCAAACTTCATAAATCCATTTATGGATTGAAGCAAGCATCGAGGAGTTGGAATCTTCGTTTTGATGAAGCAATAAAGAATTTTGACTTCATCAGAAACAAGGCAGAACAATGTGTGTATAAGAAAACTAGTGGGAGCAAAGTGGCGTTTCTTATCCTATATGTCGATGACATATTGCTTCTTGGAAATGATATTCCAATGCTGAAGTCTGTTAAAGACTGGCTGGGAAGTTGTTTTTCCATGAAGGACATGGGTGAAGCCGCGTATGTTCTTGGAATTCGAATCTTTAGAGACAGATCTAAAAGGATGATTGGACTTTGTCAAGATTCTTATATAGACAAAGTCCTGCATCGATTCGGAATGGATAAATCCAAGAAGGGATTCACGCCAATGATACATGGTGCTACACTAAGCAAGACTCAGTGTCCTAAAACACCTGATGAGCTTAAGCGCATGAGTAGGATACCTTATGCTTCGGCTATAGGATCTATCATGTATGCCATGATCTGTACTCGTCCTGATGTTGCTTATGCACTAAGCATGACGAGTAGGTACCAGTCTAATCCAGGTGAGAATCACTGGATTGCCGTAAAGAATATCCTGAAGTATTTGAGGAATACTAAGGATAAGTTCTTGGTTTACGGAGGAAGTGAAGTGCTTAAAATGAGTGGATTCACGGATGCAAGTTTTCAGATAGATAAAGATGATTTCCGGTCACAGTCTGGTTACATCTTCTGTCTGAATGGCGGTGCAGTAAGTTGGAAGAGCTCCAAGCAGAGCACCGTGGCAGATTCCACAACTGAAGCTGAATACATCGCTGCTTCAGAAGCTGCGAAGGAAGGAGTTTGGATAAGGAACTTCATGATTGAACTCGGTGTATTCCCAAATGCCACTGAGCCTCTAACACTGTATTGTGACAACAATGGTGCAATTGCTCAAGCTGAGGAACCGAGACATCATCAGAAATCAAAACATATTATGAGAAGGTATCACCTGATTCGTGATATAGTGAATAGAGGTGAAGTGATGGTCAGCAGAGTTCCCACTGATGAGAACGTGGCTGACCCGTTGACAAAGCCACTCCCGAAACCTAAGCACGAGTTGCATACTGCTGCTGTAGGAATTAGAGATATTCAAATGTAATCTCTTTTTGAGTGGGAGTTATGAGGGCTTTATTTTAGTTATTTTGATTGGTTCATGTAAACATTTTAATGTTAATGAAATTTTATTTCTGGATTATTTTTAACTGTGATATAAAATAATCGTTCCAAAATGATTCATGTCGTAATATATGGGCCATCGAAGTACATGAGAAAGACTTGATCATGAAACCCCATATTTAACGAAATGACATAAATCATAGTGTCCATAGTCGAAGGTTGTTGAAATTGGAACACCAACAACCACTTGAGACTAGAGTGTGTTGAGACTTATGACCAAGTTTCATGGGTCATGGATGCGCGGCATCAAAGTCAACACATAGGTATATGTAGGGAGCATATGACCGGACATGGCCCGCTGATGAGAACTCTACAAGATATTGATATCTGTGTCATAAAAGGTTCTCATTTACGACTATAGAGTATAGTCCTTAGACCTGAGTTCGCATGCATGTGGCTGCACATGGATTGATGCGCTTTGATCATTGTCTAACGCTGTTTCGTAACTGGGAGCTATAAGGACCTTGGTTGGGTGTATTATAAAGTGTGTAGTTCATAGTGATGGAACAAGATGGGATTTGTCCCTGCCGTTTAACGGAGGTAATATCTCTAGGCCAACCAGAGACTTGATAGCTGGTAAGAGAGTGGCCACTCCCAAACGGACTTGCCCAAGTCGTTTGCATTGTCAGTATCAAATCTGGTCCGATGAACATGGTCTGGCTATATAAGGATGACACGCATCTTGCCTTATGCCAGATCGAGATATTGAGACAAAAGGATTAGGGAATGTAGAATTCCAGTACAAGTGGGAGATTGTTGGGAATGTCCTGAAATCTACTGTGCTATCTCTAGAAAGTATGATTAGTGTCGAGATCAGACATAAGTCATAAATACTGGGAGGTCATGATGACTTGCTAGAGCCCGCTCTTGATCTATAAGTTGAGTACTTATTACCAGTATTGTATGATCCCAAAGGGTCACACACCATAGCTAACGGGAAAGTTAAAAAGGAATTAATACAGTAAAATGCAAGACATTTACTGTATTTGTACAGAGAATTGGGCCAGACAAAATACAGTCTTTTTGTCTGATTTGGGTCTTGGGCCCAAAAGCCTAATAGGCCATTAGTTTAATTACTTGGGCCCATATAAGGGAAGAGGGGGCGCCAGTAAGCCTAAGGGTCTGCGATTTTAGGTCTGGCCGTCCTCCTCTCTCTCTGTTGTTCCAGCTTGGTCTAGCAGCCTGATCCAGTAGCTTGTAAGCGTGTGGATACCTAGGAGGAGCCGGTAATCATCAGCTCTTGCAGATCTCGATATTCCCTTTGATCAATCCGCTGCAATCATAAGGTAATGATCCTGATCTGTTTATGATTCAACTGCAAATCACCTAGATCCTAGTTGATTATGTGATAGGTTGTAATCTGATAATTAAACCTATGAACCAACATAATCCTACAGATACATGAGATCAAATACAAGTGGGTGGCACTTTACTAAATCAGGGCGCTATTCGGTAAAATCGGGGTATCTCACAGAGAGAGAGTTTCCGGATACCGGAAATCAAATTCAAATATTAGGTCCGGATATTAAGGGGTTACAAGCACATTCATGGAAAATAAATTGTCCACCAAAATTGAGACATTTCATATGGCAGATAGTATCAGGATGCCTGGCTGTATCAACCAAGTTAAGATCAAGAGGAATAAAATGTGATACATTATGCGGTAGATGTGGTGCGGAGGAGACAATAAATCATGTTCTGTTTGAGTGTCCACCGGCTCTCCAAACATGGGCTCTGTCAAGAATCCCTACAAATCCAGTTTATTTCCCTACGGACGCACTCTTTACGAATATTGATCACCTATTCTGGAGATTCCCACCACAGGAGATAAATGACCAATTCCCTTGGATCTTATGGTATATTTGGAAAAGTCGGAATGACATGGTTTATAATCAGGTAGACCGCGACCCCAATGAAACCTTGAGGCTAGCAGAAGCAGAATATTTATCATGGGAAGGGGCCCAGACGGCTATACCTAACATAATAACACGGAATCAGAAAATTCCAGGATCTAATGCAATTACGGAGGAACAAAGAGGCCAATGGTGCTTTGTGGACGGATCTTGGAAGGAGGGGGACGCATTTACGGGCAAA
Organism: Orychophragmus violaceus; assembly: GCA_030180135.1. Classification (NCBI taxonomy): domain Eukaryota; kingdom Viridiplantae; phylum Streptophyta; class Magnoliopsida; order Brassicales; family Brassicaceae; genus Orychophragmus; species Orychophragmus violaceus. The sequence continues at coordinate 63,215,037 of CM058229.1, forward strand.
GGGTGGTATAGTTGCTATGATGGAGGAGTAAACATATTGATGGGTGCCACAAATGGGAGACCGAGCCTCTCACCGCTACACGCAGAATTTGAGGCACTACTATGGGCAATGGAAAGCATGATGTTCTTCGATCAAAACCATATAACGTTTGCAACATACTGTTCGGAAGTGGTAAAGATAGTGTCTGAGCCGGAGAATTGGCCAGCTTTTCATGTGTACATTGAAGAATACGACAAGCGGAGGACGTTCTTCACGACTTTTGCATTCAAGCACATACCCCATACTCAAAACAAGACGGCAGATAGACTAGCACGTAGTGCGCGTCTCAGGCAGTCATCAAGCACACATATCGGACCGGAACCACCGATATGGATGATAGGAAATTAGTGTTCTTTATGTTACTTTGTCGTCAAAAAAAAAAAAAAAAAAAAATTCCTTGCATCCGGTTTTATTTATATGTGTAATCATTTTCATACTGTTTTATGTCATAAGTGCTAATTTTTGTTTGTTTTTCTTGTGTTTGAAGTCTTTGTAGATTAAACACGAAAGCAGAGTTACACAGTGCAAATAATGGAAAATTGATCGAACTAACATCAAATCCTGTCAACGACCAGACACAGAATACCGGCCATAGAACATGACCACTCCTTCTAAATTTCCCATGCAAACCTAAAGACCGGTCTCATGTCGAAGAAGGAAGCGTTCGGGGTTACAAGGACCTCTAAAGACTACCATAAGCCATCCAAATCTTTTGCACGTGACTGATCCACTCAAGCTGATGGACTAGAAAACTGTACACAACTCTCCACCAAAACCAATATTTTTTTGGGTTTCATGAAATTTGAAATATCCAAATCTACTTTTCTTTTTCTCATATTTTCGAAATAAAATAAAATTCCCTTAACACATTTGAATATTACGAAAATACTATTCAAAAAACCTTTTTGAAATCTGCTGTATTCCCCCAAAGACAAAAAATCATCAAATCTAAAGCTATTTACGATAATTTCATTGTCATCAATGTTTGCCAACCAACGTAATCACCATGAACGAGTTGTAAATGCTCGATTGTACTGATTCATGAGCCTTAAAAGCTCCATAATTGAGATGAATACACATGTTTTCTTTATACTGTCCAACATTTGCCAATTAATCACCGATTTTCGGATCTAAAATTCACAAAATCTTGTGTAGATTCAAGAAATCATTGATATCAACTTACAAAAGGTTAAAGTTTCAGCAACATGAGGAAACTACAAACAAGATAAAACTAAAGTTAGGTAATTAAAGTTTCTTATCACTGATTTTCAAGATCTATCTCTGTTTTGAGACTTCTTATGAAGTCCATTTTCTATCGTGGTCAACAAAGAGGTAGTTTTTCACGTGTGGTGGAACCAGTTCTAAGGTGACTCGGAGACTTCTCAAGAATTTTGCACGTATTCTTACGATTAATGTTTATTTCTGCATGATTCTCAAACTCTTATGTGTTTTAGTGTGTTGTTATGTTCCCAAACTCTTATGTGTATTACTACTTAGCTTAAGTGTTCAAAAATGAGGATAACTAGGTTTGGTGGAACCAGTTCAGAGGTGACTGGGATATTTTTCAAGAAGTCTGCACGTACTCATCTGATTAATGTCTATTTCTGCATGACTCTCAAAAATTTATGTGTCTGTTGTTCTGACCCCAAACTCTTATATGTTTTAATGTGTTGTTCAGTTCCCAAACTATTATGATTTTTAGTGTTTTGTTCTGTTTCTAAACTCTTATGTGTATTTTACTTATAAGCTCTTTTAGTTGTTTAAATTTCTGTAAAATTAGGATAAATCATGACATACTTCTAATGCTATGTTAGATAACGATAACAAGAATCAAAAGATTAAGTCATAGGTTACTCTATCATAAAACAATATATTTTGACTAGTTCCATTGATAGGGTACAAAAAATTTCCTGCAATAGTAGCCAAAAACTTATACCTACATATATGCAAGAATGCAAAATATGCGGGGATCTCAAACGATATCTAGATGGTTTTCCCATCATACATGTTCAACAAGTCCCACTTCTTCCTAGTGCATTGGTCAAACCCGTTGCGCTTCAGATCATGAAATATATCAGCCTCTAGTTTACCCCTCATAGCTTTAACATTCTTATCACACAAATATGAAAAACAATTCATGCCAAGTCCGTGGAATTCAATGTACTTCAGTCACTACACTCTGCAGTCACCCAAACTCCCATTTGAGGAACTCCCTTTTTAATCTGTGCATGATTAAATGGAAATGGGTCTTCCAATTTTCCTCTATAGAACATATCTGGTGAAGGAGAGTGGACCAATTGGAGTCAAACAACTTATAATCTCCTCGTCCCTAGCGTGAGAGATCTTGCAGTCTTAAATGGTTATGTGTCTCTGAGGAATAGATATCCACATAGGAAACCAATGATCTCCTTTAACATGCAAGGGAAAATAGATATCATCAATATCAGCCCCTACATCTTCTTTGATGCACGTAATAAGGGCATAATACCATTGTTGAAATCAAAGGCCATAGGAGGCATGAGCTCTCCATTTTTGAACTCGTTGTACTTACTGATCCATAGAGATTGGAGTAGAGTGTCGAGGAAGCATATCCAATCGCTAGTAAACCATTTGAGATGATTCTGGTATTTCATCTTTAGCAGATCAATCTCACCATAAATGTGATGCGCATTGAAAGTTTGATACGATTTAATAACAATAGAAACACATAAATATTATAAGTCATTCAGAGAGAAGCTTGATGAGAAAACTTCATAAAAAATCTCTGAGAGAAGTCTCTACAAGAAGGCTTTTAAGAAGTCTAACAAAGAAGACTTCTTAAGAAGGCTCAACGAGAAGTCTTAGAGAGAAACAACTCAGTTACGAAGGATATACCGTGTCCTGAAGCCGATCCCTGGGAATTCACCGCCGCCAATACTAGTGGAGAGTAGAATCCACTGGCCTGTTTGGATATCCCCTGAAATTTAGAAATTGTATTTAACTATAAGATTTAATAAACACAAAGCTTATGTACTTACGGTAGGATTTTCAAATAACCATTTAGCCCCCTCAATATTTGCTTGTCGGCAAGGGCACACAGATCATAACCATGCTTTATTGAAGCATGGCTTGGTTTCAAAGCTATAGTCGGCGCTAAGGTGAATTGTTTTTTTGCTTCATCACACTTGAGCTATGCCAAAGTCTGGGCTGCTTTCTGCTTAGTATCGTGCTTATCCCGCTTATAAGACATGAAATGTTTAGATTCACAACAACAAAGACAGTCATAAATCTACATATATATATCTACCCCATATCCTTAACCCGGTTCTCTGCATTCTTGAGATTTAGTCTCTTACTTCTCTCCAATGGTTCAAGATTCTTAGCTTGGTTCTCATCCTTTTTCTTATTCTTTTATTTTGAATCTTAGAGAGAGGAGGATCGAGACTAACCCCTTCAGGTTCAGTATTGGACGATCGAGCCTCATACACGTCTCCATCATCTCCATGCTCCTCCATCTTCTTAGCTTCAGCATCGTCCTTCTCATTATCATCAGCCTTGTCCTCCTTCTCTTAAAATTCATATTTCTCTTCAATCTCCTCCGGCATATTCTATTCATTCTTATTCTCTTTGTCAACATCCTTCGCTTTTTCAAACGACCCACTCTTCACTCTTCCTTTCTCTTTCTGTGTCCCTTTTCCTTCACTTTCTTCACCTTCACGGTTGTACCGTCTGACAGTTTCTTTGTCTCAACATCCTTAACTTATTCGTTTCCAGAAACTTTGTCACCACCACTTTAACATCCGTATCCCGGGAACCGACCCTAGAAGGATCGGGGGATCGAGCAATGGAACCAGAACGTGGAACAATCAATCTAAGAGACCAGGAAGAAGTATTATAGGGTCAGGAATTAGCTAAACTCAGTGAGAAAGGACCTTAGACAAGCTGGACAGGAAGTATTCAGCTGAAATGAGCTGAACGGACGAGCTGGATCAGCTGGGTCAGCTGACGGCCATCTAAACTCATCTGGGAGGAGTGTTGGCTAGTTGGGTCAGCTAGTAAGATGGGTCAGATAGTAAGCTAGGTCAGTTAGTTACACTAGCTGTATGGTTGGGCGGTTACCAGCCAAAGGGCACAAGTGGTTGGCACCCATTCACCAACCATTTGCACCCTTTCGCCTATTGGACAGTTTTTGGAGTTTTGCATATTAAAGAGAGCACATGGACGGTTTACAGTGATCCTCCACACGCTGACATATCCAACAGGAAAGATAATACACAGAATAAACCCATAAAAGTGTTGAGACTTGAGAGATGGAAGAAGAGGGACTTGGCCGAAAACCTGTATGGGTTTGGCCGTCGGTTTGGAAAGCAGATTGGGGTGGCTTCTACAAGGAAGTTTGTGGGGAGATACACGCCTAGAAACACAACTCGATATTCAGAGAAACACACATAAGATTCCAGGAAAGATGTTAAGGATCCAGAAGGTTTGAAGGCAGTAAATCAAAGATTTCCGGTGGGTTGAAGAGAGGATTGAGGGTGTTTTATAAGAGTAGTTCAGGACTACACACTCCCACACCCACAAAGAGAAATTTCCCAGAAAATATTCAGGAAACCGTGATGATCAAAGGTGGGACAAGGGTCCTTGGTCGGATTCCTCTAAGGGAGAAGAATGGTGGATTTACCGGTCTTTTAAGAAGAAATTTGTGGGAATTTGTAGGGATGGTTTAGGGCAGTTTTTTAGAGCATTCAACGACATATGGATAGAGAGGAATTCCCAGAAACCTTCAAGGGAGATTGTGGTAAACAAAAAGCGGTAAAAAGAGTATGGCCGTTTTCTCTAAGGAAGAAGAAAGAAGGATGACCAATGGGTTTTGTTAAGGGAGTTTTGGACTCGGTTGGGCCAAGAGGCAGGAAGGACGTGAGAAGGATCAACCTAGATCCAAATGTGATTATCAGGACAGACTACTAGATGCCCAGGTGCGTGTCGGCGGTAGGTACGGGTTTCTGATCGGAATCTTCTTCAGCATTAACCCAAAGTGGAAACATGTAGTCAAAATCCATCTTGATATAGTGTTTCACAGAGCTCTACAAAAGATAAGTTTCATAGCAAACAAATGTTACAATGAGATATAGCAGACAGTAATAGTGATTTAACTGAGTTAGGCATATGTAATGCATATTTCTGCATATTCTTCTTGACATAAATTCCACCCTCTTGATCCACATTAAGCCAACATTGGTGGAGTTGCATTGTCAGGTAAGGGGTCTCCATACTTTTTACCAAATACGTGTAACGTAGACAACATCCATACATGAAATACTTGGAGAAAGTCGTTAATGGTATACAACCCTTGTGCCACCTCTGCCTTCTTCACAGCTTCATCAAGAAGTTATGGGCCACTCTACCTCACAGGTAATTTGAAGACTCAATTCGATTGATCACTGTCATAGCAAGGACAGCTCAAGACGCTTTTAGCTTCCTCTAAGCCTCGATGAAAGAAACGTAAAGGACTCAATAGCCGAACTTGATCCGATCTTCCGACTCCCAAAAAACACACCTTTTGCGCTCGTCAACTAACTCCACATAACTTGGACCAGTCTCGACAATAATGTCTTGAAACTCCCAAAATGGTTTAATTTCTTCTATAATCTCAACTTATGGCTTTTTCAGAAGGTCCCTATGGCTGCAGTCAAGTTCAGTGATATGATATAACTCATTTAGTGAAAACATATTCGATCAAAACCAATGAGAGCTTATAGCTTATACGGTTTATCGCACCATAGTTGTGAAACTCAACACAAAATGCACCATCTTTGAAGCCCAAATAAATATTAACTCGTGGAACTTCACTAACACACCCAGATGTGAGTTTATAAGCTCTTCTCACTCATCCTCATGTAGTGAAGTGTACAACGTCTCAAGTAGTTCTCTCCTCCCTCTAAAATAAGTTATGCTTTTCGTATGGAAGGAGTGATCGTCTTTTGAGAACATTCGAGGAGGGAATATAGGCTTCTCCACGAGAACATTCAAGGGGTTCTTCTGATTATTAGGCTCCGAACGATTCTTCTGCTTATTAGGCTTCGAGGGCTTCTTCTGCTTATTAGGATCTGAGGACTGCTTGTTAGGAATTCTATAAACCTACACCAAAAAACATGCTATGAGAAGTATAAAGTAACCATGAGAGGTTTCCGAGAGAAGTCTCCGAAATAAGCTTCCTTAAGAAGTCTCCAAGATAAGTCTCAAGAGAAATCCGAGAGAACAAAAATCAAAATACATAGCTATGATAAAAGTGACTTAACCAAATGAAATCATCACGGTTACGATATTTGAAAAAACAACCCCTGATAAATCAAAAGAGAATGTTAGGAGACTTGCGTCAAAGAGTACAACACTTGAAATCAAAACGGTTATGAGATTTGCGTCAAAGAGAACAATACTTGAAAATCAAAACGGTTACGAGATTTGCATAACATTGATCAGATAATCAAAGGGAAAGGAAAAAGTCTCGAGACTTGACGATAAACACGGGACAACTGAAAATCAAAACAATTGCGATGTAGAGGAGTTGTAGATGCTGCAGGTCGGCGCTAGTACTTCAGCATCGAGCAAGGTCGATTTCGGTTCACCGCAGCTCAAAAATTCAGATATTTGTACTGATGTCGACCGATACCATCTCTGGCCGAGAATAACCAAAATCTTCAAGTACAGTATCTGCGATTTCATCATGATCATGTCCCATATTGATTTCCTTCAATACAAACACACCATTGACGTACTGCTTTGGGTTTTTCTCATTTCTTCCTTGCAGAGATGCATTCTGCCTTTTCACAGAACCAAAAACCTGAGCTGCTCGGGTATCCAACTTCTTCACATGAGTGCTCAGAGCCTCAAATTTCCCCTTCAAATCGTCATAGAGCGCATCAAACTTCCTGTTGAAATCGATAGTGGTCTTTTGCTGACCCTCAAGCAGCTGCTCTATTAGAGACTCCAATCTACTCTCATTTTTTGGTGGAGGAGGTGATTGGTAAGAATAAGAGCCATAGTTCCTGGAGAATGAGTTATGAGTTATTATGTTGGAATGGATTCAGAAACGCAGGCTTTGGAATGTATCTTGAAGTGTTCATGTTCCCCTGGTGAGTCCCATATCTATGACTCTGAAAACCAGTTCCACTTATGTAATTGACATGCTCAGAATCATCAACTGGCTCCTAAGTATCAACCTTTGCAGCAAACTGAACCTGCTTTTTGCCCACTAGAATTCTATGAACAAAATCCAAATTTGTCTTCATCTCAGCTATCTGAACACCATCCATACCTCCAATTAGTTTTTCCTTTCGAAATCAGCGTTCTTTGTGATATTCAAAAGGCGCCAACTTCTCAATCAGCTCAATTTCTTGTGTAGGAGACCTCGTTTTGAAGTTCCCATTACTAGCAGCATCCAATATCATTTGATACCTCCACTCCATACCTCGTGAAGAAAATTCACAGCAGCTGAACTTGAGAGACTCAATGATGTGGACAATCTCACTAATACGATCTGTAACGCACCCAAGCAGCCTTAAAGGCTTCAGTAGAACCTTTTTTGAAATAAGAAATCATGTCCTCAACTGATCGGATCCTCCATCTTCATAGAAGTTGTGCAGAAAAGCCTTCTTTGTTGGATTCCACGTAGTCAATGATCCTGATGGTAACTGCTTCAGCCAGTAAGCTGCACCCCCAACAAAAGAGTGCGGGAAAATCTTGCAGAAGAGAAAGTCACAATTGTCTCCATTGTACTTAACATCGTCACCAAATCTTCGAATCGCTCAACGTGGTCCATGTGATGTTCATCGAACAGTTCACATAAAGGAAGATGATCCACCAGGGTGTAGTAGGAAGTCTTGATCACAAATTCATTCCTATGAAAGGCAAGAGGTCTGATTGCAGACCTGTTTGAATATAACTCATCAGACTTGTTGTAGTCACCAAGTGTACGACCTCGTTGTGAAATATGGAGGATTCTTTGAATTGTTTTATATCATGGCCTGCAAATAGAGTTGTGATTGAGACAACAACTCAAAATCTCCTGATTTTCAACCATCTACTTCTAAAGCAGCAGGTCCAAGTTATCATAAATAGAAGTCTCCACTAACTTCGAAAGCACATGTACATAAATCTGCACCAATTTTGAAAGCTTCTAAAAAACAGAAAAAGATACTAGAACTTCGTAGGTACTCCTCTTTGACTGTGTCACAATTGTTTGATGGGATGTAGGTTGTGATTTACTTTATTGGTTGTGGTGTGCTATTTGAATTACTGTCCTGGTTTTCGATGGCTGTTCTTGTAGCGTCTGGCCTTAAAGAAATATAAAAAATGCAAGTTGATGGATCTATCTGAACAGAAGTGTGTCATTGCCGAAGGCCGTTGGTGATCGAATGATCCAGACTAAGTTGTCCACTTTGCACCATTGGGCCTAGTGCATGTCAAGTCTGGGTGGATGTTGTGAAGGTTAAAGATGCTGAAATTGGATCCATCTTCTGAGATCGAGTATATAGAAGATGCACTTGGAACGACTATTGCATGGCCAGAGGATAAAGTGATAATGGTGATATTTGTAGTCACTTTCTCGTGTTTTGGTTTTACATAATTGGGTAAATATATCAAGCTAATCTAAGATATTTTGTTTCCATGAGTGAAGTCAATCAATTGTTCTGAATTGATGGAATGAAGTATGATTACTGATTTTAAGTTTAGCCAACTATGTTTAAGAACTTAATCAGTTTTAGACATGACTATGTGTTTTGTTTATCACATGTTTTAATGGTTACGTGTTCTCTTTAGGAATACATGTTTTTTATGTGTTCACGTACTTTGTCTATTTTAGATTTTTAATGGAAAAGTAATGATATTTTATTATTTTTAAATTATTTTAAATTATTTTTAAAGTATTACAAATCCAAAACAAAAACAACAAAAATGAGGCTAAAACAAATCCGAAAACATAGCCAAAATTAAATGATAATGATTAGGGATGTTATAACGACCCTTATTTAAACGGGCCTAAACGGGTCTCATATATGAAATGAGCACGTTTAATTCAAGATACATGTGTTTATACCCGTTTAAGCCCTTTTATTAAACGGTTTTAAGTGATTTTTAAGCGGGTATCCACTTAGACTCGTTAAACCGAATAACAAAAGTATCGGTTCAGGTGAATATATGTACCGAACGAAACAAACCGATTTCCAAATTCTTGTAAGTTTAATTAGTCGGGATTTTATATATACGAACCTAAACAAACTGCGACAACCTAATAAATCGAATACACATACCCAAGGATTTAGTTAATTATTAATAACCATTAATAGAATTTTCAAACTAAAAATTAACTAATGCACCGGAAAATTGTAAACATTCCTAAACAGCTTGTTAAATCCGACGATCTTTTACGTAAACATGATTTAAACTAATTCATCACTCAATAAGCATAATCGGGTACAGATTAATCGGGTACGGACGTAAACAAATCGGTCATAAACCGTAAACCATAGAGCCTTGATCCTATATTTCAAACCCTAAACCCTAAATCCTAAATCCCTACATTCCCATCACAACTATATCGTAGCATTGAATACATGCTTGGATAGATCTTCAATTATCCGGGAACCAAAAAAATTCGTTTGTCTCTGGAAATTTAATTTTGAGCCAAAATTTTAGCCAAATTTATCAATGAAACCGCACCACAAAACATAAACCTCTTATTCCAAAGGTCACTTAGGTAAGAGAAAAAAAGATTTTATCGTATCTCTCTTTCTCTCTCAAATCTTACCCTCCGTCGCCACCGCCAAAGAAACCACCACCACAATCCCATCTCTGATCTTATTATAAACAGCTATCGCCTAGATTTCCTTCTATTTATGTCTCCGTATCTCTCATCCACATGCAATATCGGAGAAGAAAAACAAGAAAGGTAATCGTTTTGAACTTTAGATATTATTCGTCACTCATATTCTTCGTTTGCTTTAATTACTTTCCATTACCTCTCATTCTAGCAACATTCAAAGCCATACAAATCTCTTTGAAAACATTAACACGAACATAAACAAGATAATCAATCTCCTTTACCATCTTCAGGTTATCCATTTTCGATTGAGATTTTGTTCTTTTTTCGTTTGCATTATAAGTCCATACATTCATGCTATTGCTTTGCAGGTTGGATTTTAGCTCACAAAATCAGGATTCTCACACTAGGTTTCGATATTCATTCACATTAACATGCATAAACAATAAGGTAAATAAATTATGTCTCAGAAATTTGACTTCTATTTCAAGCTTTCTAGGTTTTGTAACAATGGTGGATTTTTTTTTGGTTAGAAATGTGCAATTACAAGTGAATTAGCAGTTATACTTGTTTTCTCTTATGTAATGGATGCTTCGAGAAAGTGATTTACATGCTTAAATTGATGAGAATTGAGATTTCAAAAAGCTTGAGTTTACCAAGTCAAACAATCACAAAATTATAGAATTTCATTGAGTTTGAGTTGTTTAATCGGCAATATAACCTTGATGAACATTGTGATATGTCGAACATGACTTGCTAAATCTCACAAGTTAAATAGTATACACACATTGCATTTCTTAGTCACTCGAAACATAAAAATTTATGTTCACATGGCAATGTAGAAACTCTAGGTACAATGGTAGCAAGGAATGGTTTCATCTGCGGACTCCCGACAAAAGGATTGAAACCACAACTCCACCAACAACCACAACAAGTAGAAAATTCTGATCAAGGAACTGATGTGAAGGATATCGCACAACTAGAGTACATACACTCTCTCGCTCAACTGTTCTACGCATTGAGGAAGACAAAGCAGATATTGATCCAATGTACCAGAGAGCTATCTGAAATCCCGAAAGCAATGCAACGAAATCCACTCTATTGATACGCCCAAAACAAGAACAAGTACAATCCTCACGAGGCAAGGCTCCTCGTCGAGTAGAGGAATGTTTTCAACCAATCCCATTGTAAATAACATTGTTTTCTTTTTGCCATCTTTTGGTGATTACATGTTCTCTTTTGGAGTTTATGTTGTTTTTGTATTGACTTTGTTTGCTTTGGATCTTTAATGGAAAGTCAACTTCTGTTTTATGATTTAATTGTGTTTAATTAGAGTAAATTTTATTATTAGTATCACCTCAATATAATTTTACTAAAAATATAGCACAATCTGACAGCCACAAATATCATTAAACAATATTCAACAATATATTATATGTGTCATTAGACGAAATTATAGAGCACAAAAGCCAGAAAATGAACATTAAGCACGAGATAAACGCTAAAAAAGAATATCGTATAGCAAAAAAATATCACTATAATATGTGCACAATTCGACACAAATGTCACGAAAAATATTAAACAGCATTTAATATGTGTTATTGTAAAATATTTTACAGTACTAACAAAATACCATGAAAAACTACATTATAGCAAAATACAAACGCTATAAAAATAGTGTACTATAGCAATTGATTAAGGCTATAGTAGGAAAACCAATTGTAACATTAAAAAGGCTATAGTAGGTGGGAGTCTATTATAACTCCTCATGTCATAAGATTTACGAAAAATCCAACCAAATATTTGTAATAGCGTTTTTATAGTACTAACATTGCTTATATTTCTTGTAGTGAGTAAACAAACAAGTAAATTTTTACTTTCCTATTTATGCAAAAAAACAAAATTGAAACTAGTACAATATATGAATATGAAATAAACATTTAAACAAATAAAAATAACAAAAACTGGCAAATATATTTAAATATTATAATATATGATCCATTAAAAATATTTAAATAATAACAATTATTTCATATATGATTAAAACTGATGTACATATTTTCTTCTTTGTAATAGTCTTTATCAATCCACAAAAAAGTTTCTTGCAATTTTTTATGTTTATATTCTATATGAGGATACTTTTGCTCAAGAAGACAATTAATTACGCAAGATCAATACTTTACATGAAAATTCAGAAATGAATAAAAATAGAAAAACTCAAAACAAACAAAAATCCTACATGATAGGATAATAAAAAAAAAATCCTATATTAATCTATGAAAATTTCTAGCCAAATATAAAATACAAATCTTTTATTATCTTTGCATTATCTATTACATGCTATTATGTTACATTTTTGTGTGAACATATGACAAAAATGTAGGTGATGATATATATTTTAATTAATGATTAATTAAAATCCCACGTGGATTAATCAAGTAACTTCAACTTTTATGTAATATACATATTTTATTGATAAAAATATTTTGTAATAAAATTATGATATAGTTGTATTACTCATATAAATAATATGAGAGTTTTTACTCTCTATCTAAGCTATCTACTTCAACAAAATATAAAACTCCAAATATATAACAAACAGCAAATTAAAACATTGTTTTATTACTGAAATTTTATGATTATCTGTAATTTTTAACAAAAATATATATTATAATTGGTTCACGTAATTAATATCAAGATTTAAATATTGAGTTGACATATACCTACTAATATTATCACTTTGCAGGGAGATTATCAAATTTCAAATAAAAATAGATTTTTTGTAGTAAATTGTTCTTTTTATTTAACTCATAGAAAGCTCCTCCTTGATCTCGAGGCCATAACTCAATAGTTGCTGATTCATATCAAATATGTATGAATTCATCATCGAGGTCACCTGCATAAAAATAGTTGTAAGGTAAAAAGCAAGGACATCAAAATCAAAGAACACAACGAAAGAGGTAGACGATTACGTTAATGAAGTACTAGGAGATTGACCGGTACACATTTGTCTTATAAAGCTGATTCACCAGACAAGGCGGCGTAACGTCAAACGAATCAGTCGGATCAGCTCACCGCAAGTAAAATCATCCGGAGATTTTAGCTTCTCTCCCAAAAATTGAAGGACATGTTCTTCAATTCCAATGTAGATTCGCCAGTCTTCAGAAGTTTGCTCGCGGCCGAGCTCTCAGCATAACCCACATCCTCCAAAGCTCGTTTCTTCACCTCAATAGACAAGATCGGCATCCCGGAGGGTCCCGTGGTAGAATCCATCAAAGCAGTAGATGAAGGGGGAACATTTGTCTCAGCTAAGGGACCTACCTCCCCGACCAGACCGAAAGACTTCACAGACTTCCACTTTTGACGACCAGAGAGGTCTTCTAGCTCATCTTCAAGAAACGCGGTCTCCTTCCTCTTCTTCAACGCCTCGGCATCGTCTGTCGACCTCTTCGACCTGATTTCAGCGTTGTGGCTTTTGGCCTCCTCATCCCTTTTCTTCTCGACATCATCGTAAGCTCGCATATCCTCCCTCTTATATTGCGATCTGGGGGAAGCGTTGGGTTTGGCTACCATAGAACAGTCGGAGCCATCAGCCTTATCACCATCTGAAGGTCTAGAAATTTTTTTCGGATTAATCACCATAATGGAAATAACTTTCCTTGCTTCCCCTCATCTGGTTCTTCGGATGGAATGCTGCAAAAGAAATCTGTAACAATAATAATAGGAATGCCGGCTTCGCCTTAACAGTATTCAGATGACCAAAAAATTTGAAGAGGTTAAATGTCAGTGGTATGCCAAGAACCGTTCTGAGCTCCAAAAGGCCAACCACATTTATTATGCAAGCAAGGTGAGCTGCATAAAGGAAATTTAAAGCCTTGCGCCAAAGTCAACCATTACATTCGGCAAAAGAAACCGAAGGTTAGCTGAATGAATAGATGATTCATAGAGGCACACATAGTCTGGAGGAGCATGCCATGGACGTTGCGAAGGAGAAGGCATGAGAATTTTTACATCCTTGCATCCCCAGAGAGTTTTCATAAATGCCAAGGAGTCTTCGCTAGAACAGGTCGACAGAGCATTGAAATCATTATCGCTGACATAAGAAGGAGCCGCCTTTTTCTCGTTTCCTTTCTTCATGCTCTTTTGTTCACCTCATCCGCAAAATCCCGCCCTTAGAGCAAGAGGAACATGTTCGTCGGAATGGTTGGCAGCATCCTCCCGAAGAGATTCGGCTTGGCGACGCGACATCTATTGTGTAGGGCTGACAGTACCCAAGCTGCGGGTTGACAAAGAAGAAGGTACACTTTCTCCCTCGAAAGCGCTGAAGCTCATAAGACTGGCAGAATTTTCACTCGATTTGGCACCCATATTGGCAAGAAGATCGTTGGAAAAAGAAAGGATTAAGAGAGGATTAAAATTTCAAAAGGAGGAGAGATCAAAGGACAAAGTACATGAATTTACTTATGGTAGAGAATAGTAAAAAGTGAAGAGTAAGAATGATATTTATAAGAATATAGAGGTGAGAGTCATCCAAGGGACGCAACGTTACTTCGCAAAGGACGCGAATGTGCGACTTCCCGCCACACGTGTACAAGTGTTATTGGTTGAAGAGGGAAGCGTGCTGAGAACACGAGAACGCGCAAAACCACATGTAAAAAAAGGTGACGACATGAGCATTAAAGATGAAGGATTTTTACTCACGAAATTCGACTGTTGAGCCAAACAACGATTAAATTCTATGACTTTAGCTTCACTCAGTGCGCCGAACTAGGGGGCTTACTCTTGGAGGTGGGTTTAGCACCCCTCTTTAGCTCGGCCTAACAGCTAGAACGGCCCATCGAAGATCAAGCCCAATAAAGAAGAAGGCGGCCCGTCTTGGCGAAGCTCGGCGAGATCCGCGCCGACCTACATAAAAAGGCTAATATTGTTAATGTTAAATTAACATATTCAAGAAAATGAATAATATAAAGATGAATCAACGAAAAGGAAGGAAAATTCAAGATTGTTCGGATTTAACTATATCGTATTAGAGAAAATCCAGGATATAAACCATAATTCTCATGATATAAATATACTTCCCCTGCGCAAGAAAACATCCATCATGAATTTTTGTACTAGAACCCTGATTCCAGAGCAGAGAAATCATTCCTGATTATCGAACTCTGAGTAATAAAACAGATACGGTTTTTGGTCTTTCTATTATTTTATTTATACCCTAGAAACCGAATCATCCAAGTCCCTCTAAATCCATCAATTATTGAATTGATCATTGTGAAGTTCAGCTATAACAATAAGCCTTACTCATGTTCGTCTTTATCGCCATGTATTTTCCTTTACATGATGGATTTGTCTTTAATACATAAAACATTTCTTGGACAATAAGGACATTTTCCGGATAATCTCCCTGCTATGAATGCTGATTGCATCTTAGTAACAAGCTTCGGAAAAAGAGTCTTAAGTGTCTCGCAAAGTACCTTTGAAATTGTCTTGTAGCCTATACATAGAGTGATAGGTCTTAGCTCCGTCAATCGACTTGGTATTTCCGTCTTAAGAATAAGACAAATGTTTGTTGAGTTTAACCTTTGATCCATTTCCCCATTCCACAAAAAGTCATTTACCAATGGCAAAAAATCTGATTTAATGATCGACCAAGATTGTTGCTAAAACATGCCGTCATACCATAATGACCCGGAGCCTTTTATGGATGCATCATAAATAATGCCTTCCTGACTTCCTCCTCCGTTGCTGATACCAAATGTATCTCGTTCATCTGGTCTGTAATCATGACTGGTATTTAGTTTAAAAAATCCTCAAATCTCCAGGTTACTTGATTTGAATAACTCCTCAAAATATCATACTGCCACCTGTTCTACCTCCACATCCTTCGTAACCCATTCACCTGCCAAATTATGTAAGCCAATAATCCTATTCTTGGCATGCCTTGTTTAGTGAACGCAAAAAAAAATAATTTAGTGTATCTGTCTCATGAGGTATGCTACAGATTACGGCTATTTTGTTGCCAAAATAATTCTTCATCCCGCTAAGCCTCTAATTTATTTTTAATATCCATAACTTCGTCTTGATTTCGGGTATCATCCTTTTGGGCTTCTTCCAGAACTTTTTGGAGCTCGCCTATTTTTTCCTTTCGATAATATAAGTTATTTTCCGTCCATTTTGGCATTTCATATCTACACCTGCCTATCTTTGACACAAAATCATATTCCAATCCCTCCTATTCGAATTTTATTGTTTCCATAAGACCTTCATGTTCTATCCATTGCTTATAAGTTTATATTGACCATGTCTTTTTTATTTTATCATTGATCGTCGCGACTAACGGTCGATGATCAGATCTTACCATTCCCTGATAATCCACAAATGAGAAAGAAAAGGCTGTGTGCCCATCCTCATTGGCTAAAGCTCTATCCAACTTACACTGAATCAACTGCTTTCCTCGCCTGCCCAAGGTGAGGAAAATCAATTAGCCCACAATCCTATATCATATTGTTGAAACAAACGAAGGTCGACGCATGCCGGAGCAGACCCCCATGTTTCTCTTGATTCCCTGAGATTTCATTTAACTCCCCAATAATAAACTAGGGATTTGTCTTAATCATACTCAATCGAGTGAATTAGTTGTTATATTGTTTTGTGCATTTTCAATAATATAGAAGAGATGTTGGAGATCATCGGAAAAGGGATCAAGTATGGTATGATTAGGGAATAGAGCGTCAGTCACTAATTCCATTTTTTAAGAAATTTTAATCTGTCATGCCACTCAATGATCAACATGCCACTCATAATGTGGTTTCCCCAAAATACCCTTAATGAAACACTAAATGAAAGAGAAGGTTTGATATAAGGAGAATTTGTTTTTAATTAAAAAAAACAAAAATAAAAATATGAAATAACAATTAAAAAAACCAAGCTTCTCTCTCCTCTCTCTCTCTCCTCGTGGATCATCTTCTTCCTCTTCTCAAATCGGAGTTCAGCTCATACCGTCGATTTCTTCCAATTTATCCTCCTCCCTCCTCTCCCCTAAAACGAATTGGATTGTGTTGAATCGGTTGAATTTTAGGTAAATTAGAATTTTCAAATCACCTTGATTTCATAAAATAAATCTGGAAAATTAGTTCAACTAGTACAACTAGTATCACTGAGAATAATATGATAATTTGTAAAAAAATAACTGAACAGTTGTACGAGTTGGACCAAAATTTTAACTGAATTTTATTTTATTATATTCACACATGACAACAAATTTGACAAATTATATAATTAAGCCATATAAGAATTCCAAAACACAAAACAAAAGGTTATAAGTCAATAAAGCAAAAATTTATCAATTTTCTAAGACATATTATTCATTTCACATAAAACACTCCTTATAGTATAAGGAAGTGTTTGCAAAGATCACCCTCTTATGATGGTAAAGAGGTGAAAACTATAAATATGCACAAATGGTATTGTGAAAACCTCGCAATTGATAATTAATGCGGAAAATCACATTTCCAACTACAATATACTATAACGTCCTAAGGTACAACTACAAAAACCCAAAAATCATCAAAATACAACTATGAAGAGGAACGTACAACTGTACACTTAGGTACAACTACGTGAAAAATGCAGTAATTTTTAATTCTATAAAAGGCAACATGTGTTAAATGTGTTTTTAATGTGAGAATTTTTTTATTGTGGTATAAATTTTCAGATTTTCGACTTTTTTTTTAATTGTTCTAAACCAGAGAAAAAAACGAGAGAAAGAGTGAGATTTCTCGGTTCAATTTCGATTTAACATGAATAATTTGCCCAGCCAATTTGGAATTATTTGCTTAGCCAATACGATTTCAGTTTCAATTTCGATTTCAGATCAGAATCATTTGGTTTTGATTTCGATGTTAAACATTGTTATGAATTCATTTTTTTGGTTTCTATTTCGGATCAAAAAAATTTCTTAGCTAATTCGATTTCGGGATTGATTAATTTGCTCAGCTAACTTGATTTCGGGTTTGAATAAATTCTTCAAATTATCAATTTCATATCAATCAATTTCTTCTTCTTCTTCTATCCTTTTTTTCTTCTATGCGCCTCTCTTTCCTCTGTTTTTCTATGTCGCTCCTTTCTCTTTCTTTGTGTCGTTTATCTCCGAGGTGTGCGCTGCCGTAAGAGACCTCGTCAGAATAGCAATTGTTGCTATTCTTGCCTTGCGTGATAGAAAATTTGGCGACGGTTTGGAAAATCAACAACAAAAACCATACACAAAAACAAAAAGTATCATTTGATAGTGATATATTTATCGACATCAGGATTTAATGTGAAGCCATAACTATAATTTTTGGAAGAAAAAAATAAATTATTTGTACAATTATTTTGGTACAAATAGTCTAACTAATATTTTCGGTTCAACTGGTACAACTATTTAATTATTAATTTTCAGTTTTTATGAATTAATTTTTATTTTTACTTAGGAATTGAGATAGTTGGATTTATGGGTTATCGGGTTTGGAGCGCGGATCTTTAGGTTGGATTAGTAATTATATTAAAAGGGGTAACGTTTTTTAGTATTTTGCTTCATTTTTCCTTAAAAAATAAATCAAAAAGAAATTAAAAAACACAATGGTGGCAATAGTGAATTTATTTTCCAAAGTTAGTGGCATATATGACATTGATCCTAGAGAATACAATGGAAATTAAATGAAACAGCTTCTTTATAACTATTTATTCCAAGAATAATTTCAAGTTGTATGATGTTGGAGATAGGTTTAGAAACTCCCGAAATAATCCATTTAAATATTGAGATCGATAAAAATAAAAGTGAGCAGGGCATTTTCGACAAAAAGGATAAACATAACGCTATACTGACGACCATAAGAGATAAATACACTAAGGAAAAGTCCAACCGATCACGAAAATAAAGATATGCTATTTACTTTAGAAACAATGTTTTTATGCCGATCTAATACTTGTATAAAAGGGAGACTCACCCATCATTATGAACACATGCAATCAATGCATTCACTTTTCACACAATTCTTAAGAATTTTTTTAGAGATCTTTTAGAGCTTTTCCAACGACCTAAAACATTCTAGTTTTAGGCCGACCATTTCCGATGACCTAATTCAACTCTCTGCCGAGCTAGGTTAAAAAGATCTCCAAAATCCATAATTAAAGACTAGATTTCTATCTTTCGATAAAAAGAATTGAGAACTCACAATTGGTGTTGTTTGTTGGGATTTCTTCAAAGATATTTCGTACACCGCGCTCAACCATGAAGAATAATTATCTCGACAACGAGAATCCAAAAGAAATTCACAACAACACAAATCAAAACCTAAAAACCATACCAAAAGGTACAGAAGGTGGCAGTCAGATCTAACAACTAGAAGGTCGATAAAAACACCTGCAAGGGATAAAGATCCAGAAACGGTAATAGAAATCTATCCAAAGCAGACATCTTCATCAACTCTCTACTGGCCCAAATCGACCGACAATCTGAGATGTTGAACCAAACCAATGCCCGACTCGAACAACTCGCGGCCACCCATGATCTGCCTGAGCGCCGAACATAAGAATCAATCGGAGCACAATAAAATCTCTTCCACATAGGACAAGATGGCATCACCAGAATACTACACCGCCAGGGCGGCAAAGACTCTCCAATAAATCTCGACAGTGACCATCAACAAGAATTTATGGAGATCAAAAAAAGCCTACGAGAGATGAATCAAAGGTACATTATTCTACGCGATCATCACCGAATATTGACTGGTCATCGAGGAAACTAAAAAAAGGTATTTTTCAAACGTGATAACTGAAACACATGTCCACCACATTAATAAGATTAAGCTTTCCACCTTTGATGGCAATTCAGATTCAAGCAACCACATGACCGCCTTCACCATAGCTATGGCCCAAACCCAGTTCACACCTAAAGAAAAAGATGGTGGTTATTCAACTTTTTGTTGAATATTAGATGGTGCCACCTCAGCTGGTTCTCTCGCCTTTAAAAGGACTTAATTAATAGCTTTCATTATGGCCTTCCTCAAACACTATTCTATGTACCTCCAAAAAGGCTCTCCATCACATCTCTGTGGACATTAACTCAAGGCCAAAAAGAAATTTTACACGCCTTCAAGAAACGATTTAAGATCTTCATTACACTTTCTCAGTATTAGACGAACTAGCCATTGGAGCACTCCAAAACACTTTATGGTTTGAGTCCTCCTAGCTATATGGTCCGAGTCCTACTTTCAAGAAGACCTTCACCTCAACAATTCTCACATACTAGAAGATGACTTTCATCGAATTAGAGGAACAGAAGGCGGCATTGGCTAAAAAGTATGCATCTTTAAAATGACAGTAAGCAAGACGACTATCACGAACCACAACACTATGAAAGGTCTGACCGTCTTAAAAAGCAACAAACTACTACACCGAGGATACTGGCTCATAGCGACCACCTTCCTCAAAACCATGAACAAGTAAACTCGTGACACAGCGGAAAAACCACATGCACCACCACCAAAATCTCCACCACCATAAAACACGTCATCGTAACGATACCGCGACTACCACAAATCATCACTCACGACACCACATCTTACCTAAACTTAAGAGACGCCATGATCAGATAATTCTGGAAAGGGAAATTATGCACCAACTACGTGATTCACAAAGACAAAGCAAAAGAAAAATTGACACGAAGTAGACACATCCCGAAACAGAAAACCACGACGCACCAAAAGACCTCGCGCTATTAAAAATACGAAAAGGGGTACCCTCAGTGGTAAGCCAAATCAACATGATCATGAGTGACCTAATCACCTGCAACAACTCGGTCTACTTGATCAAACAATACAAATGCAAAGAAATCACCACTATGAACTGGCCATAACCTATGAATGATGACATGCCCTGAAGGATTGTTTAGTTGATCCTGATTCAATTCTCAGATTCAACAGTCCTAAACATGCGGATCTAGGTTCTCTTGATTAGAAACAATTGTTGATCTCACCTTTTACCTGTTTTGTGCAGCGGAAAGGGAGAACAGGTCAGAGATCAGAGAGCCACCAAGGGATGGATCCTCCAAAGGTTCACACACGCACGCAAAGGAATCTGGCTGCTAGACCACGAGGAGGGAGGCGACAGAGAGATAGAGAGAGGCGCAGACCTGGAGAGAATTAGAGAGCTAGGTCATGTTTTATTCATTTAAAACCTGTCTTAGTTCTCATGGGCTTTCGGGCCCAATTCTCGGTCTTATTATTTCCTAGGCGTTCACGCACTGTGTCGATCGACACACCTTGTGTATCGATCGACACACGATTGCTGAACCCTTTAATCTCTAAGTACAGTAAATGCCTAGCACTTTTACCGTACTTCTGTCAATCCGTTCCTACACATTTTCCTGTAAGCTTAGGCGTGTGACCCATATGGGATCATATAATAAAGGTAATAAGTCCAAGACTTATAGATCATGAGCGGACTCATGCAAGCTATCATGACCCCTAGTATTATATGATTTATGTCTGATCATTGACATACTCTTACTTTCTAGAGACAGTACCGAGATTACTGGACACAATTCCAACAATCTCCCACTTGTACTGGAATCTCTGTATTCATAATCCTTTTGTCTCAATATCTCGATTAGTCATAAGGCAAGATTGGTGTCATCCTTATAAAGCCTAATCTTGTTCATCGGACTCTGATTTTATACTGACAATCCAAACGACTCGGGACAGTCCGTTTGAGCATGGCCATGCATTTTCCAGTATTCAAATCTCCGATTGGCCTAGAGATATTCACTCCATTTATATTGGAGGGACAAATCCCGTCTTGTTCCATCACTGTAAACTACTCATTTCATAATGTACCCAAACAAGGTCCTTATAACTATCGCAGAACGATAGCGTTAGACAATGATCAAAGTGCATCAGTCCATGTGCAGTCACATGCATGCGAACTCAGGTCTAAGGACTATACTCTATAGTCGTAGTAAGAATCTCTTATGACACAGATATAAATATCCTGAAGAGTTCTTATAAGCGGGTCATGTCCGGTCGTATGTTCCCAACATACACCTATGTACTGACTTTGATGCCGCGCATCTATGACATACTGAGACTTTGTCATAAGTCACATACCAATCTAGTCTCACACGGTTGTTGGTGTTCCAATTTCAACAACCTTCGACTAGGGACAGGATGATATAAGCCATCTATCAAATATAGGGTCTCATGATCAAGCTAAATGACTTTGATAACTCAAGATCAAGTCACTTACTTCGATGACCTATAAAATGGTTCATATCATTTTGGAACGATTATTTCATCACAGTTAAAATAATCTTGAAATAATAATTTCATTAAACATCTTAAAATGTTTTACTAGAACATATCAATAACTAAATAAAGCCCTTTACTAACTCCCACTGAAATTTAGACTATATCTTAATTTCACTTATCCTACAGCAACAGTCCGTGACTCGTGCTTAGGCCTAAGGAGTGGCTTTGTTAATAGATTAGCAACGTTCTCATTCGTTGAAACTTGCTGATCTACTTAACATCTCTGTCATTTATCTCACGGAATAGGTTACACCTATTCTCAAGGTGTTTGGACCTCTGATGTGCAGCTAGTCTTATCAATGCTGGGAATCACATCGAGTTCAGTGATGAACTCTTCTTTCCAAACAGCCTCTTTCGCCGCTATCCAAACTGCGAAATGTTCAGCTTAAGTCATGGTGTCAGCAACAGTGCCTTGCACCGCCAGACAGACACAAGATATAACCGGACTGTGACCGGAAATCATCTTTGTCCGTTGGAAACTTGCCTTTCAGACTTTACCGACTCATAGCACCTCACTTTCTCCGTAACTCAAGAATTTATCCTTAGTATTCCTCAAATACTTTAGGATATTCTTTACGGCAATCCAGTGATTCTTTACTGGATTTGACTGGTCTTTACTTGTCTTGCTTAACATTAAAGCAACATCAAACAAGTACGTTTCATGGCATGCATGATAAATCCAATTGTCAACGCATATGGAATCTTATCCATGCATTTAAGCTCAGCAGTTATCGTAGGACACTGTATCTTGCTTAACGTAATGCCATGTGACATTTGCATAAAACCCTTCTTGGAATGCTGAAAACGTGTAGGACTTTGTCGGGATAAGAATCCTGACTTTGTCTTACCAGCTCTTTCGGATCTCTATCTTTAGATCCAAAATCCAAGAACATACGTGGCTTTACCCATGTCAATCATTAGAACCAACTCCCAAGCCAGTCCTTAACCGACTGCAGCATTGGGACGTCATTTCCGAGAATCAGTATGTCATCGACATACAATATGAGAAATGCAATATCGCTCCCACTAATCTATTAGTAAACGCACAGTTCCAATTCGTTCCTGTTCAAGTCAAAACCTTGACTAATTCAACAGAACGAAGATTCCAACTCCGATATGTTTGCTTCCATCCATGAATGGATCGATGAAGCTAACTTACATAAAATGTAATTTTTCGGAGAGTCCGGGCTCACTATCGCTTCTTTGAATTTCGCAGATTCGTCGCTTTCAATGATCATCAGATCATGCGAACTTTCAATGATTATCAGGTTCAACTAATGACGAGAAATCACTCTCGGATTAGTAACTTATTCATTCATATCTGCGAACTTCAGGCTCCATAGGTGCAGATTTCAATGATTATCAGGTTCAACTAATGACGAGAAATCACTCTCGGATTAGTAACTGATTCATTCATATCTGCGAACTTCAGGCTCCACAGGTGTAGATTCTACAGAAATCTGTAAATCCTTCCGCTGCTCTCCCTCAACAGGTTAAGCAGCCTCCTGTATAACTCGAATTTCTTCGAGTTATACTTTTACTCCCACTGTTCTTCTTGGAAAGTAACTTCCCTTCTTAGAAAACAGAATGGACGTAAAAGTAACAAGCCTTGGTTTCCCTAGGACAACCAGCGAAGTAGCACAACTACAAATACTCAGTAAAGACGAATTTGGATCGATTCCAATCCACATTTACGTGGTGTCTTTCAACTGATATTGGTGGAACTATTTCAGCGTAAACTTAGATAATTTAGAGCGTTATTCTTAAATAATATCATGGAAGATTCGTGTGACTCATCTTTAATCATTTCTAATAAGATCTGATTCTTTCTCACAGAAACACCTTCAGGTTTTCAGGAGAAATGAGCTGTGAAACGATTTCACACTCATTCAGATGATCACATAATCAATGACTTAAGTATTCCCACTCGGGATCTAATCCAGAGTCTTAATACTTCTGTCATTCAGATCCTATACTTCATTCTGGAACTCTTTCGACCATGTCAAAGAATTCCGACTTGTGTCTCATCAAATGAACACAGTCATACTCACTGAAGTAATCAGTAGAGACAATGAAGTACAGGAGATTTTCTCTGGCATTACTGCTCATTGGGCCACATACATGAGTATGTTCCAGGTCCAATAAGCCTTTGGGCCTTTCTCTAGCTCGGCTAAGATAGGCCCTTTACCTTTTGGTCTACTAAACAGAATTCAAGTCTCATAAGATATTTTATCAAATGAGCCCAACAGTCCATGACTATGGGATTTCTGAATCCGACTTACTCTATGTGACCAAGACTTTATGCCAAGAAAAATCAGGTTTAATTCATCAGATTTAAATCAATTCGGTATTTATGTTACATTTAGGCACTCTTTGGTTTAAGATATAAAACCCATTCCATGAATAGGGTGCTACAATTAATATTTCATTAAGATCAAAAGAACAAAACTTGTCTTTTATCAAAATGAAAAACATTCAAATTCTTACAAGAAAATGAAAGACAACTCTGCTTAAAGCAGGTACATTGTAGCAATTACTTAATACAAAACCAAGCCTCAAAGGGATCTATAAGTGAAAAATCTACGGCTGAGGCAGCATCCCAAGCTCCTTCCAGACATGAAGTTTCACTTGCCCTTCCTTCAAAGTTCCACTGTTGCCCAGGCTCTGCATATTATAACAAATATCAATGCCACAACCAGTATCCAATACCTATAAGGTAGAACTTGAAGTAATAACATGAATACCTGAGGAAGTAGTCTCATACATCAACTTCAACTCCTCATCATCTTCCATGAATTTAATGCAATTTCTCTTCCAATGCCCTGTCTCTTTACAGTAGCAGCACTTACCAACGTAAGAGGTATCTGACTCGGGCTCAGAAGACACACGCTTGCCATGATTCAAAATCTGGACAACTTTGTCTTCACCCTTGTCAGCATTAGGTTTAGTAAACCTACCCTTCTCATTCATGAGATTGTACAGGGTACTCTTCACGTTTGGCTCAACTGTCTTGAGCATATCATGCAGTTCAGTCAGCGTCTTCGTTAAGCCTTTCTTGATATAGTTCCTTCTGAACTTATCATAGCTTGACGGCAGTGACTGTAGTATGATCTCAGTTGCCAATTCTTGGCTAACTGGATAATCCAGTTTCCTCAGGTTATCAATGTAACCCATCATTTTACTGACATGAGGACTCACTGGATGATCATTTGGTAGCTTGCAGCTAGTGAGAGACTTAACCAACTGGTATCTCTCCACCCTTATCTGCTCCTGAAATTTCAATTTCAGGCTGCTGATCATCTCTATTGGCGACTCCATGTTCTCATATTGCTTCCGCAAGTCTGAGTCCATGGTAGCCAATATCAGACCACGCACATCTACCGCATCATTATAATGCTTATTCCAAGCATCATATACTGCATGAGAAGCATTGGACCCGATCCTCACGGGGAGAGCTCTCTCAAGAACATAGTCCTTTCTCTCCTGTCTGAGGACTAGCCTCAGGTTCCGCGACCAAGTCAAGAAATTTGATCCGTTCAGCTTGTCCATATTAAGGACAGACCGGATCGAGAAAGTGTTTTGATTGTTTGTGCTAGTCATAACTGAAAATTAAGATAAAAGGATTTTAGTTAATATGTTCAATATGATTAATCTCGTATTAAATTTAATATGATTAATCACGCATTATATTCAATAACATAAGTTACCCTCAATAGAATATAATGATTCCAAGATCCACATATAACTAAGATCAAAGTGGGCCACTGGCCATCACCCAACCTTAGCTTATATCGGTAAGCCCTATGTCGGCTAATTATATCCGTGATATAACTCTTGGTTGTGAATCTGGGCCCGAGGCCTAATCCACTCTGATGTCTCAAGGCCCGGGACTCCCGATGGCCTAGTCAAGAAAACCAGACTATACAGTCATGTAATCATTAATGTCTGGGACTCCCAATGACATTTATGAATCACAAACCGTCTTATCCACGCAAAAGCAGACACCCTCACACTGTAAGGCCATGAATACAATTGAATGGGCTTCGACAGCTGACATAGAATGGACAAGACATCCAACGCTTGATATTATTTGAGGTTCGTAGGTTTATTAAAATTTCATTCCCAAAATAGAAGATTACTATTTCGGGAAACTTTCTATTTTTGGAAACCTACTATTTTAGGAAACTTTCTAAAATTGGAAACTTTCTAAAACCGGAAACTTTCTAACTTTAGAACTTTCTTTAAAATCCAAAACCCGCAAATCTAGAAACTTCTATTTTAAGAACCTTTCTAATTTCAAAATTTCGGAAACTTTAATTTAAAATCGACTTTATAATTTTATAAAATAAATTTTAAATTAATCTGAAGAAAGACTCAAATAATTGGCACGATTGTTTTAACTTCTTGGCCCGAGGCCCAAGAATTGGTCCATGTCCAAGACATGACCCAATTGTCCAATTAAATGACATAACCGGTCTGGTTCATTAAAATTGGTCTTAACCAAAATTAATTACTACGATGACCACAATTGTCAACCGGTTATTTACTAAACCGGATTTTCTCAATTTATTTGGTCCAACCAAATCAAATTAGAAAATCCTGGTTTAGGCACTAAATCCAATAATTATTTCGACATTGGATTTCTTATCCCGGTTTAACCAGAACTTAATAAATTTATTAAGTCTGTTTATTAAACCGTGACGGTTTAAGTTTTAATTAAATTAAACCGAGCCAAAACCCTAACCGCATCGATCGACGCTCTCAGCATCGATCCTGCATCGATCGTGCATCGATCCTGCATCGATCGATGCTCTCACGCGTGCACGAACGGTTAACAGATTTGGCCGAGAGATTCTCGCGAGATCCATGCGATCGTTTGATCGATCCATGCGATCGTGGTCAATCTCTCACGGTTGCAACGATCGATCCATGCATTGCATCGATCGATGCAATGCGATCTCAGTCGATGCAAAAAAATCAGTTTAGGTCGAGATATGCGAAATCCATGCGATCGTTCGATCGATCCATGCGGTTGCAGTCGATCTCTCGCGGTTGTATCGACCGATCCATGCGATCGTATCGATCGATCCATGCGATCACAGCCGATACTTCTTTATGAAAATCGCATTCCAAATCAATATAGCTTGGATTTGCGATTTCAAGTGTGTTTAGGTTTCAATTCCTTGTTGCTTAAGTGATTTCTCTTATCAGTAGTTGATTCAAAACACTTCTTAAACAAGAAAACAATCCTAAACTTGAATCTAAACAAGAATAACCAGAACCAATAGCTCTGATACCACTGAAGGAATGTTTAGATGAATCCTGATTCAATTCTCAGATTCAACAGTCCTAAACATGCGGATCTAGGTTCTCTTGATTAGAAACAATTGTTGATCTCACCTTTTACCTGTTTTGTGCAGCGGAAAGGGAGAACAGGTCAGAGATCAGAGAGCCACCAAGGGATGGATCCTCCAAAGGTTCACACACGCACGCAAAGGAATCTGGCTGCTAGACCACGAGGAGGGAGGCGACAGAGAGATAGAGAGAGGCGCAGACCTGGAGAGAATTAGAGAGCTAGGTCAGGTTTTATTCATTTAAAACCTGTCTTAGTTCTCATGGGCTTTCGGGCCCAATTCTCGGTCTTATTATTTCCTAGGCGTTCACGCACTGTGTCGATCGACACACCTTGTGTATCGATCGACACACGATTGCTGAACCCTTTAATCTCTAAGTACAGTAAATGCCTAGCACTTTTACCGTACTTCTGTCAATCCGTTCCTACACATTTTCCTGTAAGCTTAGGCGTGTGACCCATATGGGATCATATAATAAAGGTAATAAGTCCAAGACTTATAGATCATGAGCGGACTCTAGCAAGCCATCATGACCCCCAGTATTATATGACTTATGTCTGATCATTGACATACTCTTACTTTCTAGAGACAGTACCGAGATTACTGGACACAATTCCAACATGCCCATCATATTTATGGAAGACGACAAATAGCATCAACACCCACACCACGAGCCGCTAGATCAAACACCTCATCAACAGTTGTGAACTATCACGAATCTTGATTGACACAAGAAGCTCACTGGACCTAATTTTCAATGAAATTTTGATGAAAAAGAAAAGAGATATAAAATCGTCATCAAACCACTGACCGACTTCACAAGTGAGACAACAATGACACTCGACACAATCAAGTTACACCTCTACTTCGGCGGAATAAAAAACCAGTCAAATTTATGGTCGTCGGCAAACCTGCAATAAAATGTCATCCTCGACGCCCCTTGGATCCACGCAATGAATGCATTACCATCAATCTATCATCAACGTCACAAATTCCCAACACCGACACAAATATAGACAATTAGAGGAAACTATAGAATAGTCGAACATGGTTCCACACCGAAAAGAAACTAAGGGCACCATCAAAATGTATAGTCAACGCTGAACATAGAAACAAGGGACCCAAGAAAGAACTCATCGACCAAATTGTCATCGACGAATCCAATCCAAGCAGATGGGTGGGAATCATATCATAATTACCCAATGACATCAAAAAGTAACTCATTGTATTCCTTCATAAAAACTTTGCAAGCTTTGCATGGTTTGTAAACGACATGAAAGGCATCAACCCCAAAATCATCACACACGAGCTGAATGTTGACCCAACATATCTGATAAAACGAAAGAGCCCAAGCAATAATGCTGAGGTGGAGAAAATCATAGGGGATGGATCAATCACGGAAGTCAGAATGCCTCGACTATTAGATAGTAATGTGGTCGTCAAAAAGAAGAATGGAAAATAGCAAGTGTGTGTTGACTTTACCGACCTCAACAAAGCTTGCGCAAAAGACAACTTCCCTTTGCTACACATCAACCGCCTTTGCGAAGAAACAACTGGTAATCAACTCGTGTTATTCTTGAATGCCTTCTCTGAGTACAACAAAATCACATCCAGATGATCGCAAAAAGTTAGAATTCATTACAAACAGAGAAACATATTGCTATAAGGCCATGCCGTTCGGCCTCAAAAATTCGACAACAACATATCAAAGACTAGTCAATCGAATGTTCGCTGATAATCTCGGCACTACAATGTAGGTCTACATTAATTGACATGGTCGTCAAATCCTTGATCGCCGCTCAACATCTCGGTCATCTTAGAGAATACTTCGACATATTCAACCAATACGATATGAAACTTTAATCAAATAAAATGCATGTTTGCAGTTACATATGGAGAATTTCTGGGTTATGTAGTCACATAAACAGGAATTGAGGCCAATCCAAAACAGATATCCGCCATCTTAAACTTATCCTCACCAAAGAATGCCAGAGAAGTTCAAAGACTAATTGGCCGCATCGCCGTCATCAACCAGTTCATATCACGCTCAACAGACAAATGCCTACCATTTAACAACTTCTCTACGGCGATAAGAAGTATTTTTGGATGATAAGTGCCAAGCATTATTTATACAACTCAAAGATTATCTATGAACTCCACACGTACTAGCGAAAGCAGAAGACGGTGAAACTCTTTTCCTAGACATGGTGTACCATGCTCGCCTGTTAATAGATCTTCTTCAAAGACGATCATGGTGAACATAAAATAATATTTTACATAAGAAAAACACTCAACGGGGCAGAAAAGTGATACCCAACTCTCGAAAACATAGCCCTCGCCGTCGTCATATCAGCATGAAAACTCAGACCATATTTTCATTCTCATACGATCACCAACCTCAGTAGTTTACCACTCTGTATAATATTGCATAGTCCAAGTCAGTCAGGAAAAAAATGACGAAATGGGCCATTGAACTAAGCGAGTATGACGACGAATACCGCAATCGGATGAGTGAGAATCTCAAGTATTAGCTGACTTCATCGCCAAACCATCTTCCGAACTCGACAGTGAAGTTCTAATGTTCGATAAAAATTGGAAACTACACCTTTACGTTGCATCTTTCAATCGCGTGGTAGGAGTACGAGTACAAATTCAATCACCAACCGGAGAAGTACCCGGGAAATATTTTTACCTCGATTTCATTGCATCAAACAACAAAGCCAAGTATGAAGCCCTAATCACCCGACTCATATTGGCAATTGGAATCATCTTAAAGCATTTACAAGTCTACTGCAACTCCCAGTTTATCACAAACCAAGTCAATGGAGATTACGAAGCAAAGAATGAACGTCTAAAGCCTACTTTAATGTCGCCCACGAGCTTGCTAACTCATTTAAAAAATTAGAAATAATCAGAATTCTAAGAAGCGGAAACGTGCCCGTAGACGCCCTTGCTGCCCTTTCCTATGACACTGGCCCAGATCTACACAAAAATTCACTCTTGTGGAAATAATTGCGCTCAACATCAGTCTAGTGAATGTCTATCTTCCTACAAACGACCGCGACGAGAACATAACCGGTGAGGTCTTCAAAAATGGCGATCATGAATACATACCCGCCGAACCATCCAAAATCGACATCAACCTAAATATTTTGGAAGCTAATCCAACTTATATTGACTGACGAGGACAAATTGGACTCTACTTAGCAGAAGGGAAATTACCAAATGATAAATGGGTTGCACGACATATGAATGTCTTAAGTGCTCGATACATCTTTACATAAAGCAACCTCTTCAGATGGACAACTAAGAAAGTCTTACTAAGATTTAATTCACGGCAATGAAATCTACAAGTCATAGAAGAAATCCACTCAGGCCCTTGTGGAAATCACTTTTCAGGACGCCCTTTCTCTCAAAATCAAAATGAACGGTCACTATTGGCCGACAATGGTCAGCGATTTCAAAGCTTACATGAAAAATGCGATAAGTCCCAACAACACGCCCCAATGATTCAATAACCAAAAGAGCTACTAACAATAGCAACTTTTGCCTATCCATTCATGCGTTGGGCAATTGACATTGTAGGACCTTTGCCGCTCTCAAACCAAAGAAGATTTTGTTATTATGATGAACTACTTAACCAAATGGTCAAAGCCAAGACATATGTCTCCACGACGAACAAGTTTAAAACTTTGTTAGGAAATATATTATATGCCGATATGGAATGCCATATGAGATCGTCACTAACAACGGTAACAATTCACGACCAAAATTTTTGAAGAATTTTGCAAACAATGGGACTTAGACTAAACAAGTCAACCCCATGCCACTCCCAAGTAAACGTACAAGCCAAAGTCACACTAACGACATCACAAAGCGATTAGAAAAGTAGAAGTGAGTTTGGGCCGATAAGCTTGATGGCGTCTTGTGTTCACGCAGAATAACGCCACACCGCGCAATAGAAAAAACACCTTTCTCACTAGCATACATAAGCGAGGCAATGGTTCATACATAAGTTAATGTGTATGGTATATGCCGCGCTCAAATGCCAAAGCACGTCGAACTTAACGAGCAAATGCTACTCCATGCTCTTGACACACTCGAGGAAGAACGCGACCAAGTTCTACTATGCATCCAAAACTATCAATAGTTATCCGATCGCTACTACAACAAAAAGGTTCATGAACATCAATGTTTACAAGGTGGATACTTGCTTCGCAAGGTCTACGAAAATACAAAATGGCGAGCTAGAAAGCTCGGCGCACACTGGGAAGGACTTTACAAAATCACTTAAGTAATCAAACAAGAAGTCTACAGATTCTAATCAATGAACGACATATCACTTCTTCTTTCATGGAACTCATCAAGTCTCAAACAATATTATAACTCGACGGATACATCATGATGATCTAACAATCCTTCCATCATCAGAATGAAATACATGTGGCTTGATACTTCTTCAGAGGGTATGTAGGCATCCTTAATCGAACAACTACAAAAAAGGAACTCTCGTCATGCCGAGCTAATACCACTTCATTTATATGAACTACGAGTGGTTTGATTCTTATTTGAAGTCATTTTTGACTACAAATACAAATGATATTATCATATATGAAAGGAAAAGATAAGGAATTTATACAAATTAATAACTTATTTTATTTCTAATACGAGCAAGTTTTTCTGAATGCGCTCACAGCTTATGTATGGCATATGATGATGATTAATTGCTCTGATAACTTCAATGTTCTCAAAAAGTCTTCAGGGTATGCTTTGTAGAAAGGATGACATACTGCAAATAAAGACAGACATTATAAACATCAAATAATGATCAATGACAAAGAAAAGAGACCTATAGAGCTACCAAAGTTAGTATTCCCATGAAGATCTAAATTCTCTGATGGGATCTGGGATGATGATCAAATATGTTATCTTGACATATAAATAGCTTATCTGCCATTTGTGCACTTTATTTAGCCGACTAGTAATGATGTTATGATCTGTTCTCATTCGAACATGAAGGCAGCCATGACTCACATCAATTTCACTCACGAAGGACATTTCTTCAAACATCCTACAACTGATCAATATACCACATTATGCGCCAATCACTAACAATCCAACCATATGATGAATGGAGGTAGCAGATAGTTGGGAAATGGCAATTTCATGTTAATTACATAGGAAATCAAGAGGCCAAGAAGAAGAAGACATAAACTACATCAAGTAAATAAAGAATCGTACAAATAGAGATATCCACGAGGTGGTGTCTATGGCCAATCAGTGGGAGAAGGGATTTTCCACTCGACTCCTCAAGAGCATTGCAAACACTTAAAGTTTTCCTTACAGATTTTGCATCTGACCAGGTAGAGAAAACATTTAGAAACAATTGTCGAGGAACCTCGTGATGCATCACTATCTTGCTCGATGTCTTCATTTTGTTTG
This sequence comes from Orychophragmus violaceus, assembly GCA_030180135.1. Lineage (NCBI taxonomy): Eukaryota > Viridiplantae > Streptophyta > Magnoliopsida > Brassicales > Brassicaceae > Orychophragmus > Orychophragmus violaceus. Next base: position 63,248,018 of record CM058229.1, read on the forward strand.
GAATTCTCATGATTTTTCTTAGCATCCTCTTGATCTAGGTAACTTCCTAAGTCATCCAGGTCCTCGTCGATAAGTTGGGGAATTTCAATAATTTGTCGACCAGGTGACTGAATGACACCATCACGTTCAGAAACTTCATTTTGCCAAGCTAGATTCTCTAACTTCCTTAAAACTCCAGACTTGAGATCGATGTACCCGAGAAAGAAGAGTTCAGCATAACACTCTTTGGCGAATCCAGAGCCTCAAACGGATCAGCAGAATCATTTCTGAATAATTCTCTAAGAAGAAACGGCAAAATAAGAACCTAAATATAAAATCAGATCGGACTACAGTGGAAGGACGACAAGGCAGCTACAAGAAAATTACGAAACAAAGGAAACAAAGAGAGAGAGAGAGAGAGAGAGAGAGAGAGAGAGAGAGAGAGAGAGAGAGAGAGAGAGAGAGAGAGAGAGAGAGAGAGAGAGAGAGAGAGAGAGAGAGAGAGAGAGAGAGAGAGAGAGAGAGAGAGAGAGAGAGAGAGAGAGAGAGAGAGAGAGAGAGAGAGAGAGAGAGAGAGAGAGAGCAATACCTTGTTGGTCTGAAGGGAAGATATGAAATAGGGAGAAAGAAGGAGAAATTTTTCAAAGAAATGACGCGATTTACGAAGGAAGTCATCACGATACATAGAGTGATGCCTCGATTCCCGCATTCATAAGGGCGGTTAGACCAATTTTAAAGAAACACCGGCCAATATCAAACACTTTATGAACCAAAAGGGACTCTTCAAATTCTACGATCATCACATAAGACACTCAAACACGCAAAACTGGGGGGCTTATTGTTGGACATGGGTTTAGAAACCCTCCAAATCGTCGATATTGATATTGAGATCGGCCCAAATAAGAAAGTGGGTATGACTTCTTAGAAAAAAGGTATAAACATGACGCTCATAAGGATAATGACAACTATAAGAGATAAACACAAAAAGGAAAACTCACGACGATCAGGAAAGGAAGATATGTTATTTACTTTTGTAAATATGGTTTTATGCTGACTTAATTCTTGTATAAAAGGGCGACTTGCTCCTCATTATGAAACACACACAATCATTATATTCACTTTTTCACACAATTCTTAAGAGCTTTTTAAGTGATTTTAGAGAGCTTTTCCGACGACCTAATACACCCTAGTTTTAGGACGATCATAACTATCAGATGACCTATTTCGACTGCCTCCACTGTCCTATATTAAAAAAGTATCTCCAAATATCCCTAATTAAACCCTAGATTCTTCTTTGGATAGTTATAATTGAGAACTTATATATCAAAAGGAGCATGGAGGTTTTCCTTTAAGAAAATTGTATTTCTAAATGTCGAAACATTTGTAATTTTATCAAATTATGAGTAAAAAGCTGAATGTTCTAGTAACATTTGAAATGAGCATGTCCCGAATGTGTGGTCGTAACCTAAACGAGGAGCGGCCTTGATCTAAAAAATCAATAAACATAATCACATGGTAATTTAAGGAAAGTTTTGCTATAGGAAGTACAAGATCCATTTAAAATAAGGTTAGTGGTCCATTGGTGCGAGATTGCATGAAACGAAAGTCATATATTCGGGAATCAAATAAGGAATGTCTTGTTGAAAAGGTGTTAAAAATCAATGACAAGATATGATCAATCCAAATAAGAAAACAAAATGAAGTACCTGACTTGGTGAGAAGGCTTGTGATATCCTATATAAGGACCCTTTAGCTACCATTCCTCATACAACTAAAAAAGGAGATAGAGAGATGTCAGAGAAAGAATGAGTTTCCAGTGAAGAGTTCAAGAAAGAATATTGAACAATGACGATCGGAATTCTTCGCCAAAAGATGTCCGCAAGGTTCAGAGTCTTCAGTCTTTAAGTTGTTATTTTTTAGGACATTCAGTTGAACCACCCTAACATAAGGATTTTTTGAAACTGTATCAGTAAAATCTCATGTAAAAAAATGACTACTCAAAATGATTGGAACATAGGCATCTATCTCTATATAGAATGATCCTTGGATTCCAATCTCATGCTCAAGGTAAGCAACTTGTAAAACTAACAAAACTTTTTTCTCGAGGATACCAACATATAATTTAAACGACCAATTCCCATGGATAACATGGTCAATCTGGAAGAGTAGAAATAATAGGTTATATAATAATTTTGATAGAGATCTTTGGGAATTTTTAAAGTAAGTGGAAATAATATCATGTGTATGGGAGGAGGCCTAAATATCTAAGAAGAATTTATGTAACAATCTTCTAGCAAAGATAGTGATACAGATACTCAAAAGGATATATTTTTTTGAAACGGGGACAATGATGTTATATTGATGGTTCATGGAAGGAAACTGATACATATTCATGTCAAGGTAGGTACAACGGCTACGAAGGATGATGAATGTAATGATAGGAACAATGAACATCAAATGCAGTCTTTCACCACTGCACAATGAATTCTAAGCACTAATATGAGCAATGAAATGCATATACAAATGAAATTAACAAGAATTCATGTCTTCAAAAGATTGTTCTAAGCTGGTGTGGATAGTGTTTGGACCAATGGAATAACCATTATTTTCAGTCCATTTGGAAGATTAAGAAAAAATTAAAGAATTTTAATCAGGTTTTTTATTAGTCATATCACGCTAGCGAGCAATTCAAAGGCAAACAAAGTGCCCAGATACAACTATCTTACATTTCTATGTTAATCTTGAATGACCAACAAGGTTAACTGAGTGGTTTTAGGTTCTTTTATTATATTTTTGAGTAAAAAATTATAAAATTATGTTAAGTTGGAACCTATAAATATTAAAAATAATTGAAGTATGGGAAAAATATAAAATCTTTATAAAAAAAAATTCCTACTGTATGAAATTTGAAAATAATAACATTAATCTTATTGAAACATTAATAAAAACATTAATACATTAATATGTAAATGTCTTAAAACATTAATAAAAACATTAATAATGAAAAATGAATTAGCATATTGAAATATATGAATAAGATTTGTTATTATTTACTATACTATATATTATCAAAAAAAAATCTTATATTCAAAAACATCGATGGATACATATTTAATAAGATTTAAGAAGATAATAATATGTTGACAAAAGAAGAAGATAATATTATTAAAATGAAAAAAATGTATCTAGTAAAAATAAAATTTGCAAATCTTTTGTTGTAGTATACCTTATTATTTAATTTGTAAGATTTAGAATAAAACAATTCAGGTTCACATGATAAGTAGGTTTTATCAAAAACTAGAAGAGAACCTCCGCAAATGCGCAGATTTTGCTTAAATTTATTAATATTTAATATATTTTAATATTTGTTTTGAGTATCAATATTTTTTATATGTTTTTAATTTACAAATTTGTATTTTTTTTTCTTTTTTATATGATTATAATGATTTTAGAAGAGAATGTGCGCTAACATACGATTATTAATTTAATTTGTTTTATAAATAAATATTTTTATTTATCCATTTTAATGAGCTTTTTAAAAACTTTTATTTCCTTCTTAAAAACTATTTAATATATATACTTATTATTTATACATTTTTATTTTTCTATGTTCTTATATTTTATATAATTTCTTTTTTTATTATTGTTTTATTTCATTTTGTAACATTTTATTTCTATTCTTAATAATAATTATTTATATATTTTAATACTTTTGTTATCATTTTAGATTTCTTTATTTTTTATATATATTTCATTGATTTTATTTTATTTTTATCTTCTTATATTTTGTATACTTTTTATGATCATTGTATCTCATTTTTATAATATATTTTTTTCTATTCGTAATAATTATTATTCTTGTCATTCATATTTTTTGTTTTATGGTTCTTTGTTTATAGTTTTCAATTATTGTAAACTTTTTAATAATGTTATCTTTAATTTTAGTCTTATAAGATCAATTTTATTGAGATTTATTTATTTTTGTTTATTTAATGCATAAAATATGAAAGATGTATTTAAAATTTATAATATTTATATATTTATGAGATTCTAAATTAAATTCAAACTTAGAATTTATGTTTACATAATTTTAACTAATTATATTTAAATTAAATAATCATAAATTAAATAGATATTTATTTTACTTGATGATGTGGAAAATTTTGCTTTAAATTGACCAATTAAAAGGGGGCTGATGTGGCGGCTGGAGAGAGCCCCCCTTTCTCTCATTATATATAGGATAAGATGTAACAGAAATGATAAAATATACAAAATGAAAACAATAAAATGAATATAAAAAAAATTTTAAACGAAGCTTTAATATTGGTAATGGAATGCATAAAAAGATGAAATCAACAAATATTTGCAACATAATGTTATGAGTTGGTGTGGTATGTGCACCGATGGAATAACCTGCTTTTTAATTCATTTGGAGAAGTATGAGAGACGTCAAAAGTTCTTTACAAGGTTTTTAATCACTTTATACATGAGTGAACGATACAAAAGTGGATAAGTTGACACGGAATGTTCAATCTCAACTGTTTACTTTATTTATACAATCATGATCCACATACTTGGTTAATTGGGTCGCTTTAAGATCTCTTGTAATGTTGTTGACAAAAAATGTAAGAATGATTTGAAATTATTAAAAATAATTATAAACTAAATGTATTTTTTAACTCTTTTGTCAGGCAGATCCTTATCTAGTTTATTATAACAAAATAGTATATAAAATAATGGTCTTTTTAAAAACAAGAAAATAAAGTATGAGACAAGAACAAAATATAAAACCCTGAAAATCTTAAACAACGAAAACAAAGACTACACGTCCTCTTTGATTGCCTCACATCTCTTTAAGTTGAAGAATTATTGCAATACATGTCCTAGCCGGATTCGTTTCCGAGCCCATTGATCTACCAGAATATGATTTTCCTATTTGAAGTATAAACATAGTATGACTACAAAAACAACCGATTTGAGACATTTTCATGGATATTTTGCTATGGAAGGAAAAAAAAGATTTTTAGTGGAAATGATATTTTGCTAGTGGAAACCTTCCATATTAAAACTTTGGAAGTGGAAAACTAGAGGTTAGCAAACCCAAAATAAAGAGGAAGAACTGGAGACTCAAAATGATTTGAGAGACACTTCTGACCCACCTATGAAAATCTAAATCCAATGTCAAGTCAATGCTTCTTAGATCGACCATGGACTCATCATTTACTTAGGGTGGTATTATATAAGGATGGAGATTTTGGGAAGCAAGGCGTATGTCTTAAGCCTATTGGTGCTCCATGCCGAGATGGACCGGTAGTAATGGGCTATGTCATACTTTCGAGATAGAGATATTCTAATGATTTATATTGAGACGAATTGCTCAAATTTTGTGAAAACGTTAGATGATTAAGAGATCTGAATATCTTTCTCGATAGAGTTAGATGCGGTCACCCTTTTAAGACCAAGTTTTGAAGCTTTATTCTTACCCATAGTTTATGCATTTTAAATGACCGAACATATTTTCTTGCAAAAGAAGCTCGGACACGTGTATTTCACTCTCCCATATAAGGTAGATAGTTTGATAGAACGTACTTTCAAAAACGAAATTCTCATCTGAAAAATATCATTTAGTGAAATGGGAAGACGACAAAAACGGAAACAAAAATATGTCACTATTGAATGACGCAAAATTATTGTAGCCATGTATGATTGAGAGTCTCAACTCACGAATCACACTCTAAACCATCTCAAAAACTCTCTTATTTTTGGATGACATCTCAAATCCCCAACCATTAAATATGACTGAAAACAACAAAATCAGTTGCACGCGAGCAGGACATAGCAAATCTTTTCACTTTCTTTTTTGGTTTTAGTGTTAAGATTTTATACTGAAAAAGAGAGGTTACAACCTAAAAAGCATGGTTACAACTATAAAGGAAAAAGAAAAAACTTACCCTTACAACTTACCCAAAACTGGAATAAGACGGATCATGATTGACATAATTCTGCTGAGCCAACACCCTCTCTTCAGCTACAACCGAACTCGCTTGCAATTCCACCGTTTTCGTACACCGTAGCTTATCAGTCATCAACTCTCTCGGATCCTCCTTAGCAATCCACTGCAGAGATACTTTTGTCTTTGATCTCGATCTGCCTGGTCTGTAGCCCCTACCTCGACCTTCCCCGTTTGGAGGTCTATTACAGGAACGAGATTGAGGCTTTCTTCTCGACCTTCTCAATGAAGTAAGCTTGTTTGGGAAAAATAGATTAGCATGCTCTTATTCCCGAAAGTCCGCACTTTGCTGGGAGCCAAGGGTACGAAACACTGACTTCAAACTCTTTACCGCTACTTAAACCAGAAATAGCTTAGTTGGAAGTTCTTTCTGTAAATCAACTTCAACCAATATTTTTGCAACTTCAAATGTTTCATTTCAGTAGTTTCAATCGACAGAGGTTTAGGTACACCCACACATAAGGCTATTCTACCCAAACTTTCTCTATTAAATAGAAAATAGGGTATCCCTCTAAAATCCACCATCACCTGAGCTGAAGTGATATGAACTTTCTTAGGCGTGAAATAACAAATTGATATAGTACGCAGGTTAGTAACAAATAACAGAAAACTTCCTCCCCCAATCCTATGAACAAAGTTCATTGGACCCGAATAAGCTCAAATAGCATTGATGACACCTATAATTCTTCTGATCTCTGGTGGATGCCCATTAAACTGCGAAAAGATAAACTCTTTCAATTCCTCCTTCGCAGTCTCCAAGTTCTCATCGGTATCAAGAGGAAAGGAACTCCCGAGACATTAAATGGTTGGTGTGCCAATACTCTGGAGAGAAGTAGTATCTCAAACAAGCTAGACAATTTATTTGTCTGAAGAGAGACCGAACCATTACTGGCCAGAGAAGCAAGCGATGCGGCGCCGATTTGTGGGTCTTCCACGTCAGAGGAGATACTAGTAAGAAGAAGCTTCATGAGAACGCAGCAAAGTTCCCGAGGCGTGGTAATATATGTATTGGCCCAAATCCTAGGTGTAATACCCTGTCTCAAGATAACGTCAACGGGCAGATTACAAGTCAAAGGAAAGTCACCGGATGTCAATTTGGTAAATTTGGAAGCTCGGGGGTATTTTGGTAAATTCACCAAAAGTAAAGATGGGAAGCTTTGAGGCCAAGTAATATTCTTTTATTTAAAAAGATTACTTAAAAGACGGAGAGTGCTGAAATAAGAATTTTGGAGGCTTTACGGGCTGCCAGGAATGGAAATAGACAAAACCGAGAAAAAATAAAAACGTCTCTAAAGTGCTCCAAAAATTAAGAAATTTTTACCACAGCTCTATTATATTATTTATGGGCTTAAAGGTGGATCAAGGGAGCATGATGTCACGGACTGATTTCTCACAATCGGTCAGTGCGGCCTTAGCTCCTTTATGCCCCTCGCAGTAGCTAAGTCAGCCTTGCTCAAAAATAGGACTTCGGTCCTTAGAGAGAGAAAGCTACGAAATTTGTAGAGAGAGAGTGTTGATAGGAGTAAGTTTTAACCCTATACTAACTGCAAGTGCACATGATATCAAAGTAGTACTTAGGGATCGAATCCACGAGGACTCTAGGCAACGATAGAATTAGAACCAAAAAGATTAAACTAGGAGAAAGCAAATTGTATTGAGAAACTAAAAGTGATGCAAGGAAGTAAACAAGTAGCAAGTTGGTTGTAAGCAATTAACTAAGGGCGCTAAGTCTAGGGAGTTCTCAGGAAACCAGACAAGCAGACAAATCATTCAGTCAGGATCTAATTAAACACAGTTCTAGAACTCAAAACACAGATATAGAATTAACCAACTTTCGTTGTGAGAATTCTCTAAGCCTAATTGCAGAAATCCAAATTTCTTTGTAATTCCTAACAGATTAAACCAGCTTTAATAATCAAGTTCGATATGTTCACAATCTAATTAAACCAAATTTCTTTGCGAGTAATTATATTGCTCAACCTAAATAGTTCATATTCTAAACCACACTTCCGTGTCAATCTAGCAACCTAAGATCTAGATTCTAAGTGATCAAGTTACAACTAGCATTAAACACAATTTAGTTTGAAGAACATCTATTGATATGAATCCTTAACTGAATTAATTATATCTAGCAAGTCATAAAATCCCTATTGAGAATCCCTAAACCTAACTATGAATCTACTCAGACATAGATAATGAAAACATGATCAATGAATAATTAGATATCATAAAAGAGACTAAACAAGTTAAGGGGTTCAAAATCTTCTCCAAAAATAAGGCGTAGTACAGGATCAGATCAGCCCCAAATAGCTCTAAAAACTCTCTGCTCTAAAGTATGATAGCGTATCCAAAAACTGAAGTTAAAACCTAATTAAATAGCTAAATCACGTCTTGGGGCTTCTGTGTAAATATCTGGAACTTCTGGGCAACTTTGCAATATAATCATTCTTCATTAAACCGCCGCGAGTCTGGCCCAACACGCTGTGCATCGATCGATGCTGATGTGCGTCGATCGACACACTCCTCTGTTTCGGACAGTGAGCACAAACTCTCGGGTCAAAACTCCAAAATGCTCCATTTAGCTCCATAATCTCCAAATCCACTTAAAATGTGTGTGTACCTAATAACACCTGTAAAAGACTCTAAAAGAACACCAAAAGACTCTAAAACATACTTATATCATGGCATAAAACCGATAAAAACCATGATATATCAACTCCCCCACACTTAGCCTTTGCTTGCCCTCAAGCAAAACAGAGAACTAAAACATGGTGAAGAGGTTTGAAAACTTTCAGAAACTCTTTTTGTCCTAGAAGCAACAACACTCATATTCCCCTTAGTAAACCACTGAAAGAATCAACTGCAAGATGTCAAGACCAACATGTACTTCCCCCACACTTAGCAACTGTCCTAAGTAAACTCCACAATCAATCCAAGCTATTCAAATTCACCCTACTGACTTCTTAAGCATATTAAGTGCGGTCTCACCTAAGGATTATCGATTAAAGGGCACATGGATTCTTACTTTGTCAGCTCTAGACCACCATACTATCCTTTTCTGGTTCCTTTTCTTCTCTTTTCCCTTCCTTAGCATTCTGATTTTTCCCCATTGGGTATCATTTTATTTTTTTATCAGTGCTCTTCCCGTTAAGGGGTGTACTTTGGACACATTCCATGGATAGCACAGGAGGTAATAGTGTTTGCTACTACTCCCGTGACCACTTCGGAGCTACTAGCTCATCCTCAGTTTATTACCTTTTTTTTTCCTTTTTGGAAGGGGAGAAGGGAACCATACTCGGACAGGTTTACAAGCTATGTCAGAACTAACAAAGGAGTCCGACTCAAGGTATACCAAGCCCTTAGGTGAGAAAATTAAAGTCAAGTTAAGGGTGAAGCCAGTAAAAGGATCCTCTGAATACCTGAATTGATATAGGTGTCCTCAGTAGGTTGATCTATGTTGGGTTTTCTAATAGTCATAGATTGATCTTTCAGCTTCATCCCATTGGTAACTTAAGTTCCTGCAAGATATTGTTAACTTCTCCAAAATTCACTGTTTCCTACTTAAACTGGTTTTGACTCAATAAAACAAATTTTTTTGAAAACTGGACTGACTCTTAAGAAAACAAAAAGACAAAAGTCAGTAGCTACCTCCCCCACACTTGAAACACACTGCCCCAGTAGTGTTAAGCTAAGGGTTGGTAAAAAGAAAGCAAAAATGTTATGGATGTGTTGAGTTCTGTCTGATTTTTACCTCTGTCGCGCATGCATCGATCGTTACATAAATGCAACGACCGTTGCTAGGCGATTTTTCGTCGTGTGTCGATCATTGCTCAGGTCCGCAACGATAGCTGCAATGCGATTACTCATGTTGTGACGATCGACACAATGTTGTATCGATCGACACATTTCGATTTCCGCGAACAGTCAGCAAGTTAGCAGGTTAGTCCGTGAGAAATCATGAAATTTCAAACCTGCAAGCTGAAGATCACTGAAAATAGAGAAAATCAAAGCAACTAATAGTTTCAAACTAATCACAACATCCAAACATAAGTATCTTAAGAAATCAAAAGAAAAATGCAAAAGAAAAGTGAAAAAGAAATACAAAGAACCGTAGTCTAGAGATGCCAATACTCAATCACTCGTCATCCATGTCAGCTATGCGATCAGTACCACTCGAAGAACCAGGAGTCGGAGATCGCTGTCTACGTCGAGAAGGTCCTGGATGGTGTATCTGCGGCTGTCTCCTGCAAGTGCAGGTACGCATGAAGTTCCAGATGCCCCGTAGAATACCATCCTCACGCTCTCTCCACTCTGCCTCAGACATATCACCAAAAGGCATCGAAGGCTCGGGATAAGGGCCAACATCATCAACAGGGGCAGCAGGTGTAGGCGCAGATGAAGTAGAAGCTCGTGTAGAAGGCTCTCCCAGCGGATGAGCCATATAAGGAACTCTGCGCTGATCTCTCATAGGAGGCTGGAATCTCAAGGCATCCAGCGTATCAATCTGTGTCAGACCAGCAGCAGGAAGATCCACACCACGCCTCTCAGTGGCAGGGTCATAATAGACCCATACATGTCCCTCCTTGAGCAATGTAGCGCTCTGCAGGTGGCTAAAATCAAGGAACTCCTTGCTATCATCACGCTCTGTACCCTCCAAGGGAATCCTGCAATGCCTGAAAATGGGAGTAAGCAGACTCCCTACTGTCTCTGTGCCCTTACCATCAAATGGCTTCTTCTGCAGGTCGCATAAATGATGAGCAAAAACAGCTCCCAAGTTGAGTCCTCTAGTGGGATCTCTCAGAACAGTATCCTCAAACTGGTCCCTCAGTCCAATGAACAGCATCTTCATCTCGTTCTTACGCATCTTGTTGGCTTCAAACTTGCACAACAGAGTACATCCCAAGATGCGCAAGACATATCTGAGAACAGGATGTCTGACCTGTATCAGCTTCGTCGTCCTCGAGTTGTACCGACCATTGCCAATACACTCCCAGAAATACTGAGCTTCCTCCACATCCCACTCAAGAGTCATACCAATACGCGTCGGCTCAGTGCTGAATCCATAAATCCTGCAGATATCGAGAAGGGGAATCCTAAGCACATGAAGGTAAAGAAACCTCCTGAAGCCTTCCTGCTCTCTGGGTCAGGATAAATCACTCTTCAAGTGGCCAGCAGCTGTCTCACTAACTCAGGGTACATCTCGTAAGGCTGCATAGGCATTGTCCCTAGACCAATGCCCTTACACAATGCAATAACCAGCTCATCGATGCCCAGACTCTTACAAGTCGAATAATCCGTAAACTTGGTCGGCTTAAGCGTCATGCCACACCAACCATTGTAGAGCAATGTGTCAAACTCATCCCAATGGTCATGTAATGGCCTCTCTGTGAAGGTGTCAGTCTTGAGCAACTCATCAATCTCCATGCCCCAGACCTTGTCTGTCGGAATCAGCTGCTTATCTGCTCTAGGCCATGGTGGCTGTATCACTTCCCTATCTCTCTGATAGTCCTCAGGATGTGGTGATTCTCGATGGAACCACTCAACTGGTGGAGCATGATGCGATGTAGCTGCTGTGGTGGCTCTACATTTGCGAGTTTGTCGAGGAGGCATCTGCAAGAAAATAAATAAACCATATAAGTCTTGGTAGAACTCCCTGTGAAATCGCAATGCAACGATCGTTGCACAAGTGTGTCGATCGTTGCAGGGCGATTTCACATCCGACAGCTAATCCTCAAAAATGTGTCTAAATCCGTTCAAAAACCACAAAAACAGCCTAACATCATCACCAATCATCCCTAATCATGTCTAATCAGTACGGAATCATCAATTTCAAACCAAAAATCCCTAATTTCTAAACCCTAGAAATGAATCCGAAAATGTTGAAAATGAGAGTTCTTACCTTGGATTCACTGCAAATGGGTTAGAGAAATAGACAGGGGATATGAAAACAAGTAGAATCGAGCTTTGAATCAGAGAAAACGATGAAGAAATGAGAGATTTAGGGTTTGGCACTCGCGGTTGTACGAACAGCGGAATGGGGAAGAAGAGAAGAGAAGAAGGGTTAAGGCACTTACCTGGGTCGTGTGTGCAACGATCGATGCATAGGTACAACGATCGACGCTGTTGAACCAAATTGGTTCCGGTTTAGCACGCGTACCTTAATTTGCAATTAAACCATTTGCAACGACCGTTGCACATGGCAGCAACGATCGTCACAAGGCGATCCCATCTCTTCGTCAAATCTCCCTGCAACGACCGTTGCACATATAGCAACGATCGTTGCACATCTCCAGACATTGTTCTGTATCAAAAACTTAGCTAAAACAAATAAAAACGTGAAGTCCTAAGAAAAACACCAAAAATAAGAAAGAAAAACACTAAAACCTAACAGTGGGTTGCCTCCCCCTCAGCACTTGTTTAAGGTCATTAGCTTGACCGGACGAACAAGATCAGTTTGCTGGAGATCCTGACAGAGACTGTGATTGCCTATGTGCAAGTCTCCTCATCCAAGGCGGAGAGTAAGCTTCATCAGTGTGAGCTCGTCCGAGAAAAGAAGGAGTAAACTGATATCGTGGATCTGAAACCAAAGTCTCGCTTATCTGCTCTCTATATCCATCCTTAATGGTGAAGGTCTGCCCATCTATCAGTGGCTTGCGCATCATGTCCATCTCAAAGTGCAGTGGCTCATCTCCCAGATGGAGATCAATCAAACTGTGCCTCACAATTATTACTGCTCCAGCTGTGGCCAAGAATGGTCTACCCAGTATCAAAGCATCATCCTGCTCACTGTCATACTTAAGTACCAAGAAGTCTGTCGGAACCAAGTAGTTTCCGACTCTCACTGGGACATCCTCAAGAACTCCTTCTGGAATCCTTATTGACTGATCAGCTAGGACAAGAGAGGTCCTAATGGGTGAAAAATCCATCATACCCAGCTTCTCTGCCACAGAGTATGGCATGAGACTTCCAGAAGCTCCTAAATCACACAGAGAGCGCTTGAAACCATCCTCAAAGATAGAACAACTCAGCACAAAAATCCCAGGATCAGGTAGCTTCTTAGGAATCTTAGTCAATAGCACATCACTTATATGTTGAGGAACAACTATAACCCAGTCCTTCAGCATCTCATCCATTGGCAACATCTTCTCCAAGTACCTTTGCGCACAAGGATGATAAGGTGGATCATCAGATGGTGGAATTTCTTCCAACTCTTCACCAACCTTTTCCAGCTGTTTAAGCTCATCAATCTCTTGTTGAATCACCTCAGACACTTTAGGATATAATCGAATAGATTGTGCATAAATCTCCTGTTGAGTTATCTCAGACACTCCAGGGAATAAACGATTAAGCTCTGAATCTGCATCTGCATCAATGCCATACGAATCATGTGAATCTGTCTGTCCACGCCATGCAACGATCGACGCTAAGGGTGCATCGATCGATGCAGTTGAATTTTCACAGATTCCACCCGAGAGATTTTCCTCAAAATCAGAAATTTCAGCCTCTTCTACCAGTTCAGATGTATTTAGCTCAAATCTTTCACCTAGGTGTGATCCATCATCAATGTACACTGACCAGGCCTTAATATGGGTGTCTACAACACTCTTTCCCTTGATGGAGCTTGAAATTTGGCTCACCTGAGTGTCCAATTGCTTCACATGAGTATTTAGAGACTCAAATTTCCCATTGAGATCCTCATAAACAACATCCAACTTCTTGTTGCAGTCCACAGCAATCTTAGTCTGTCCTTCCAGAAGCTGTTCCATCGTAGCCTCCATCTTGCTCTCATGAGTAGTAGCTACAGGAGGTGTTTGGTAAGAGGAAGATCCATAAGTCCTCTGATTACCTTGTTGGAAAGGTTTCTGAAAACCAGCAGTCTGTCCAAATCCAGAAGAGTTTTGGTTGCTGTTGAAAGCACTCTTCTGTCCTCCACTGAAGAACCTATTACCAGACTGATTTCCAAACCTATTTCCTTGGAATCCAGATCCTCCGATGTAGTTCACATCCTCTTCCTGCCCGTCTTCTTCAGCATTAATTACTTCAACATCTTGGGCAAAATGGACAGCTTTCTTCCCAGATAGAAGATTACAAACTGTGTCCAGCTTAGATCTAATATCAGCAATCTCCTGATTATCTATCTTTCCACCAGACTTCTTCCTTCTCTCATCAGTAGTCTTGCAGCTATTACTGCTTACTAAGTTATCTATCAGCTGCTTAGCTTGCGCATGAGTCCTAGTGTTGAAATTTGCATTGCTAGAATTATCCAGCGCAGTCTGATATGGAAGATCTATACCTCTAAAGAAGATACCCAGCAATGTTACCTCAGTGAATCCATGATGCGGGTAGTCACGTTGGTACTTCTTAAATCTCATCCAGGCAGTCTTAAGAGGCTCTGTCGGACCTTGAGAGAAAGTGAGAATGTCCTGCCTTGACTGATAAGAGCGAGCATCATCATAGAAGTGTCGCAGAAACTCACTCTTCAAAGCATCCCATGTAACAAACTTCCCAGGTGGAAGCTGTTTCAGCCAGGCAGCAGCATCTCCAGCGAGAGAGTAGGGGAAGAGTTTGAGAAACAGATAGTCATAATTCACTCCATCATACTTCATCCCAAGGACTATGTCCTCAAACTCATCAATGTGATCCATCGGCTGCTCATTAGGATAACCATGGAAGGCATTCTGCCTAATAAGAGAGTAGTAGATGGTTTTGATCTCAAAATCATTCCTCTCAAACTCAGGAGGTACAAGAGCTGACCGGTTAGCATGGAACTCATCCGGACGGTTATAGTCAGCCAAAGTCCTCTCATGGACAACCATCTCTCTACCTTGGGCATGTCCTTGGCCTTGGTTCTGCTCCTGGCGTGGTTGCTGAGGAGGATCAGGGATAACATTCCCTTCAGCATCAATCCGTTCTCCAGCAGTATTGTACGGATTGTTTTGTCGGTCCCTCAGGGTACCTTGAGCATCAGGCATTATGATCACACGTTCAACTACCATCCTTGCTCTTTGAACTCTTCTGTTAGTCCTCTCTAGTCTAGCATGTTCTTCAAGTTGGAGGTTTACGAGATTAGTGTTCGGATTACTTCTGGTATCACGCATCTGCATAAACCGTCTGTAATCGCCAAGCAACGATCGATGCTAACAGTGCAACGATCGATTCAACTCCAATCGCCTAGTAACGATCGACACAAGAGGTGCAACGATCGATGCTATGGGAAAATAAACCTGCGACAGAGAGAAAACAGAGAAAAAAATCAGTAACTAAAACAAAAAATAAAAATCCTAGTAAAAACCCTAAGTTCGAATCTATCGAAGACTCCAAAGAGTCCCCGACAACGGCGCCAAAAAACTTGATAGGAGTAAGTTTTAACCCTATACTAACTGCAAGTGCACAGTATATCAAAGTAGTACTTAGGGATCGAATCCACGAGGACTCTAGGCAACGATAGAATTGGAACCAAAAATATTAAACTAGGAGAAAGAAAATTGTATTGAGAAACTAAAAGGGATGCAAGGAAGTAAACAAGTAGCAAGTTGGTTGTAAGCAATTAACTAAGGGCGCTAAGTCTAGGGAGTTCTCAGGAAATCATACAAGCAGACATATCATTCAGTCATGATCTAATTAAACACAGTTCTAGAACTCAAAACACATATCTAGAATTAACCAACTTTCGTTGTGAGAATTCTCTAAGCCTAATTGCAGAAATCCAAATGTCTTTGTAATTCCTTACAGATTAAACCAACTTTAATGATCAAGTTCGATATGTTCACAATCTAATTAAACCAAACTTCTTTGCGAGTAATTATATTGCATAACCTAAATAATTCAGATTCTAAACCACACTTTCGTGTCAATCTAGCAACCTAAGATCTAGATTCTAAGTG
Source organism: Orychophragmus violaceus (assembly GCA_030180135.1). Lineage (NCBI taxonomy): Eukaryota > Viridiplantae > Streptophyta > Magnoliopsida > Brassicales > Brassicaceae > Orychophragmus > Orychophragmus violaceus. The sequence goes on from CM058229.1 coordinate 63,263,891, forward strand.
ATCAAGTTAGAACTAGCATTAAACACAATTTAGTTTGAAGAACATCTATTGATATGAATCCTTAACTGAATTAATTATATCTAGCAAGTCATTATTCCCTATTGAGAATCCCTAAACCTAACTATGAATCTACTCAGACATAGATAATGAAAACATGATCAATGAATAATTAGATATCATAAAAGAGATTAAACAAGTAAAGGGGTTCAAAATCTGATATATCATGGTTTTTACCGATTTTATGCCATGATATAAGTCTGTTTTAGTGTCTTTTGGTGTTCTTTTAGAGCCCTTTGCAGGTTTTACTAGGTACACGTACGTATGGAGCAAAAGTGGAGATTATGGAGCTAATTAGAGCACTTTGTAGATTTGACCCGAGAGGTTGCGTTCACTGTCCAGATTTGATGACTGCGTCGATCGTTGCACACCTGCATCGATCGATGCATAGCGTGTTGGGCCAGACTCTCGGCGGTTTAATGAAGTATGCTAATATTGCAAAGATGGCCAGAAGTTCCATATATTTACCCAGAAGCCCCAAGTCGTGTTTTAGCTATTTAATTAGGTTTTTAGCTTCAGTTTTAATTATGCTATCATAACTTAGAGCAGAGAGTTTTTAGAGTTTTGGGGCTGATCTGATCCTGTACTACATTCGTTTTGGAGAAGTTTTCGAACCCCTTTTATATTCTGATCTCTTTTATGATTGCTATTAATTCATTGATTATGTTTACATCATCTATGTCTGAGTAGTTTCATAGTTAGGTTTAGGGTTTCTCATAGGGATTTCATGACTTGCTAGATATAATTAATTCAGTTAAGGATTCACATCAATAGATGTTCTTCAAACTAAATTGTGTTTAATGCTAGTTCTAACCTGATCAATTAGAATCTAGATCTTAGGTTGCTAAATACGACACGACAGTGTGGTTTAGAATCTGAACTATTTAGGTTGAGCAATTTAATTACTCGCAAAGGAATTTGGTTTAATTAGATTGTGAACATATCAAACTTGGAATTAAAGCTGGTTTAATCTGTTAGTAATTGCAAAGGAATTTGGATTGTTGCACTTAGACTTAGAGAATTCTCGCAAAGGAATTTGGTTAATTCTATATCTTTGTTTTGAGTTCTAGAACTGAGTTTAATTAGATCCTGACTGATTGATTTATCTGCTTGTCTGATTTCCTGAGAACGTCCTAGACTTAGCGCCCTTAGTTTATTGCTTTCAAACAACAACTTGCTACCAGTTTACTTTCTCGCTTGCTTTTTAATTAAATCAATACAATTTTCTTCTTGTTTTCTCCTAGTTTTAATCTCTTTAAGTTCTTAATTCTATCGTTGCCTAGAGTCCTTGTGGATTCGATCCCTAAGTACTACAATTGATATACTGTGCACTTGCAGTTAGTATAGGGTAAAACTCGAGACCTATCATGTTTTTGGCGTCGTTGCCGGGGACTCTTAGAGTCTTCGATAGCTTCAAACTTAGGGTTTTTAATAGAATTTTTATTTTTATTTTTATTTCTGTTTACTAATTTTTATTTTTCTCTGTTTTCTCACTGTCGCAGGTTTCATAATCGCATAACATCGACCGTTGCACTTCTTGTGTCGATCGACACTAGGCGATTGGAGTTGAATCGATCGTTGCACTGTTAGCATCGATCGTTGCTTGGCGATTACAGACGGTTTATGCAGACGCGTGATACCAGAAGTAATCCGAACACTAATCTCGTAAACCTCCAACTTGAAGAACTTGCTAGACTAGAGAGGACTAACAGAAGAGTTCAAAGAGAAAGGATGGTTGTTGAACGTGTGGTCATATTGCCTGATGCTCAAGGTGTCCTAAGGGACCGACACAACAATCCTTACAATGCTGCTGGAGAACCGATAGATGCTGAAGGGAATGTTATACCTGATCCTCCTGAGCGGCCGCAATAGGAGCAGAACCAAGGCCAAGGACAGGCCCAAGGTAGACAGATGGTTGTCCATGAGAGGACTTTAGTTGACTATAACCGTCCGGATGAGTTCCATGCTAACCGGTCAGCTCTTGTACTTCCTGAATTTGAGAGGAATGATTTTGAAATCAAAACCGTCTACTACTCTCTCCTGGGGCAGAAAGCCTTCCATGGCTCTCCAAGTGAGCAGCCGATGGATCACATAGATGAGTTTGAGGGCATAGTTACTGGAATAAAGTACGATGGAGTTAACCAGGACTATCTGTTCCTCAAGCTTTTCCCATACTCTCTGGCTGGAGATGCTGCAGCCTGGCTGAAACAACTTCCATCTGGGACGTTTGTTACTTGGGCAGCCCTGAAGAGTGAGTTCCTGCGTCATTTCTATGATGATGCCCGCTCAGACCAGTCCAGACAGGACATTCTCACCTTTACTCAAGGTCCGACAGAACCTCTTAAGACAGCCTGGATGAGGGTTAAGAAGTACCAACGTGACTGCCCGCACCATGGATTCACTGACTTAACACTTTTAGGCATCTTCTTTAGAGGAATAGATCTTCCATATCAGACTGCGCTGGACAATTCTAGCAATGCCAACTTTAACACTAGGACTCCTCCTCAAGCTAAGCAGTTGATAGACAATCTGGTAAGCAGTAATAGCTGCAAAACCACTGATGAGAGAAGGAAGAAGTCCGGTGGAAAGATTGAGAACTCTGAAATAGCTGATATTAGATCTAAGTTGGACACAGTTTGCAATCTTCTAGCTGGGAAGAAAGTTGTCCACTTTGCTCAAGAGGTTGAGATGATCAATGTTGAAGAAGAAGAGCAGGAAGAGGATGTGAATTACATCGGAGGATCTGGTTTCCAAGGAAACAGGTTTGGTAATCAGTCTGGTAACATGTTCTTCAATGGAGGATAGAAGAGTGCTTTCAACAACAACCAAAACTCTTCTGGATTTGGACAGACTAGTGGATTTCAGAAGCCTTTCCAGCAAGGTAATCAGAGAACATATGGATCCTCCTCTTACCAAGCACCTCCTGTAGCTACTACTCATGAGAGTAAGATGGAGGCTATGTTGGAACAGCTGCTGAAAGGACATACCAAGATTGCTGTGGACTGCAACAAGAAGTTGGATGCTGTTTATGGGGATCTAAATGGGAAGTTTGAGTCTCTGAACACTCATGTGAAGCAATTGGACACTCAGGTGAGCCAAATTTCAAACTCCATCAAGGGAAAAGGTGTTGTAGACACCCATATTAAGGCCTGGTCAGTGTACGTTGATGATGGATCACATCTAGGTGAAAGATTTGAGCTAAGTACAGCTGAAGTGGTAGAAGAAGGTGAAATTTCGGATTTTGAGGAAAATCTCTCGGGTAGAATCTGTGAAAATTTGACTGCATCGATCGATGCACCCTTAGCGTCGATCGTTGCAAGGCGTGGACAGACAGATTCACAGGATTCTTATGACATTGATGCAGATTCAGAGCTTAACCGCTTATTCCCTAGGGTGTCTGAGATAACCCAACATGAGATTTATGCACAATCTATTCGCTTATATCCTAAGGTATCTGAAGTGATTCAACAAGAGATTGATGAGCTTAAAGAGCTAGAGAAGATTGGTGAAGAGTTGGAAGAAATTCCACCGTCTAATGATCCACATTATCACCCTTGTGTGCAGAAATATTTGGGTAAGATGCTGCCTTTGGATGAAGAGCTGAAGGATTGGGTTATAGTTGTTCCTCAGCGTATAAGTGATGTGCTATTGACCAAGGTTCCTAAGAAGCTACCTGATCCTGGGATTTTTGTGCTAAGTTGTTCTATCTTCGAAGATGGTTTTAAGCGCTCTCTTTGTGATTTAGGAGCTGCTGGAAGTCTTATGCCATACTCTGTGGCAGAGAAGCTGGGTATGATGAATTTTAGACCCACTAGGACCTCTCTTGTCCTAGCTGATCAGTCGATAAGGATTCCGGAAGGAGTTCTTGAGGACATCCCAGTGAGAGTTGGAAACTACTTGGTTCCAACAGATTTCTTAGTTCTTAAGAACCACAATGAGCAGGATGATGCTTTGATATTGGGTAGACCATTCCTGGCTACAGCTGGAGCAGTAATAGATGTGAGACACAGTCTGATAGATCTCCATCTGGGAGATGAGCCGCTGCATTTTGAGATGGACAAGCTGCGCAAGCCACTGATTGATGGGCAGACCTTCACCATTATGGATGGATATGAAGAGAAGTCAAGTCACACTACGGTTTTGGATCCTGGGGAGCAGTTTACTCCTTTTCTTAGACAAGTTCATTCTGATACAGCTTACTCTCCGCCTTGGATGAGGAGACTTGCACAGAGACAATCAAAGTCTCTGTCAGGATCTCACGGTGCCTGATTTTTGTTCGTCCGGTCAAGCTAATGACCTTAAACAAGCGCTGAGTGGGAGGCAACCCACTGTTTCATTTTTGCATTTTGATTTTTGGTGTTTTTATAGGATTTTACGTTTTGTTTCTGTTTTTGGTGAATTTTGTCTGCAGGTCTCGGCCAAAATCGCAGTGCGTCGATCGACACACCTTGTGTCGATCGTCACAACACGAAAGAAATCGCATTGCATCGATCGTTGCGGTCCTGAGCAACGATCGACACACGACGAAAAATTGCCTAGCAACGGTCGATGCATTTATGCAACGATCGATGCCTGTGCGACAGAGGTAAAAATCAGACAGAACCCAACACATCCATTAACATTTTTGTTTTCTTTTTATTAATCCCTAGCTTGACACTACTGGGGACAGTGTGTCTTAAGTGTGGGGGAGGTGCTACTGACTTTATCTTTCTGTTTTCTTAGAGTCAGTCCGTTTTTCAAAAAATTTTGTTTTATTGAGTCAAAACCAGTTTAAGTAGGAAACAATGAATTTTGGAGGAGTTAACAGCACTTGCAGGAACTTAAGTAACCATTGGGATGAAGTTGCAGGATCTATCTATGACTATTAGAAAACCCCATCACAGATCAACCTACTGAGGACACCCACATCACTTCAGGTATCAGAGGATTCTTTTACTGACTTCACCTTAATACTGACTTAGTTTTCTCACCTAAGGGCTTGGTATACCTTGTGTCGGATTCCCTTGTTAGTTCTGACACAGCCTGTAAACCTGTCCTATTTGGTTCCCTTCTCCCCTTCCATAAAATTAAAAAAAATAATAATAATAAACTGAGGATGAGTTAGTAACTCCGAAGTGGTCTCTGGGAGTGGTAGCTACAACTATCATATCCTGTGCATCCATGGAATGTGTCCAAAGTACACCCCTTAACGGGAAGAGCACTGATAAAAAAATAAAATGATACCCAATGGGGAAAAATCAGAATGCTAAGGAAGGGAAAAGAGAAGAAAGGGACCAAAGAAAGATAGTATGGTGGTCTAAAGCTGACAAGGTAAGAGTCCATGTGCCTTTGATCGATACTCCTTAGGTGAGACCGCACTTAAATACTTGCAGAAGTCAGTAGGGAGAATATGAATGCGTGAATGTGATTGTGGAGTTTACTTAGGACAATTGCTAAGTGTGGGGGAAGTATATGTTGGTCTTAATATCTTGTGGTTGATTCTTTCAGTGGTTTACTAAGGGGAATCTGAGTGTTGTTGCTTCTAGGACAAAAAGAGTTTCTGAAAGTTTTCAAACCTCTTCACCATGTTTTAGTTCTCTGTTTTGCTTGAGGGCAAGCAAAGGCTAAGTGTGGGGGAGTTGATATATCATGGTTTTTACCGGTTTTATGCCATGATATAAGTCTGTTTTAGTGTCTTTTGGTGTTCTTTTAGAGTCCTTTGCAGGTTTTACTAGGTACACGTACGTTTGGAGCAAAAGTGGAGATTATGGAGCTAATTGGAGCACTTTGGAGATTTGACCCGAGAGGTTGCGTTCACTGTCCAGATTTGATGACTGCGTCGATCGTTGCACACCTGCATCATGTTGGGAATGTCATGTAATCTATTGTACTCACTCTGAGTGTAAGTCGTATTGTCGAGATGAGACAATCATATGACACTAGGTAGTCATAACGCTTTGCTAGAAGCCACTTATGATCAATGAGTTGAGAACTCATTGCTAGTGTTATATGATCCTACAGGGTCACACACCTAAGCAAACTGGACGTTAAAGACGAGGTTGATCATTAATGTAATGATCTAGTGAATGCATATTTGATATGCATTCGATATCAACATTCTGGGGCAGTGTCGATCGACACAAAGAGTGTGTCGATCGACACAACTCGCGGATTACCAGATTAATTCGGTTTAATCATTGGTTAATTCCGTTGTGGTTTAAGTCGACATATATAAGATATATGGTCGACCTAAACTAAAACTTAACCTAATTCACAGCCACCAGAACTAGAAAAGAAACCTCTCAAGAGATTTGATCTCCATAGGCACTAGCATCCCTCCTGTTCAGTTTGTGTGCGTGTGGATACCAGTAGAGGCACAGCGTTTGAGGTGCTTCGTAATCTCGACTACTTGCTAAACTTCCGCTGCAAATCACCAGGTAATCTCGAGATCTGATAGATTCAATTATATGAACCTTAGATCCTAGGCTTGGAATTTATACCTAGGGTTGCTAATCCTGATTAGAACAGCTAGAAATTCCTTTCAGGATAAATAGAAGGTCGTGGCTAAAAGTGGGGGAGATAGGCGTGATTATCGCCCTCGATCCAGCAGGAGGGATAAGATCCTAAGTCGGGATGACTATGAGGCAAAGAAGAAGTCGTTCGTGCCGAAAGGAGGATGTTTTGTGTGCAAGGGGCCACACACTATGAAGGATTGTCCGAAGATGGGATCACTTTCCGCGATGGTTGAGCAGCGTGATGCCGAGACTCAAGGGGAGGAATCGGCAAAGATGGTCGTTACAACTCATTAACACCCTTAGAGCTAGCCCGGTTTCCAAGACGATCAACAAAGGGCTTATGTACGTTGAAGCCCGGATCAATGGGAAGATGGCTCGAGTTATGGTGGATACGGGAGCCACGCATAACTTCATGGCTGATGATGAAGCCAAAAGACTCGGGATTCGATGGGATAGACGGGAGGGCTGGATGAAGACGGTGAACAACAAAGCCCAACCAGTTCAAGGGACGGCTCGAGGAGTGGAGATGAAGCTGGGAAAATGGGTTAGTCCGGTGAACTTCTCGGTTGTCCCGATGGACGATTTCAAGGTGATGATCGGCTTGGACTTCATGAGACAAGTCCTAGCCATACCGATGCCCGCTCTCAGCTCGGTATGCATCCTTGAGAAGGGATCGCAGTGCATGGTCCCGGTCGTGGAGGAGAAAGGCGAGATTCCTAAGCAGTTGTCCGCGATGCAGCTTACCAAGGGCGTGAAAAAGGGTGAAACCACGTTCTTGGCTGTGATGAACGTGGAAGATGAAGGCGGGAAGAGTGAACCGCTACCACCAGGTATCGAAGCCTTCCTTGAAGTGAACAAGGACGTGATGTCCGCTAAGTTGCCGGAGAAGCTACCACGAAGGAGGGAAGTAGACCATCAGATCGAGTTGAAGGTAGGGGCGAAACTGCCGGCAATGGCTCCTTACCGGATGGCTCCCTGTGAGCTTGAAGAGCTCATGAAGCAGTTGGAAGAGTTTTTGGCTACGGGGAAGCTCAGACCGTCGAAAGATCCATACAATGCCCCGGTCTTGTTCCAAAAGAAGCATGACGGATCATTGCCGATGTGTGTGGACTACCGGGCGCTGAACAAGGTAACCATCAAGAATCGTTACCCGATTCCTTTGATCGCTGATCTATTCGATAGGTTGGGAGAGGCAAAGATCTATACCAAGATGGACTTGCAGAAGGGGTATTATCAAGTCCGGATTGCCAAAGTAGATGAGCCGAAAACAGCTTGAATCACTCGGTATGGGTCGTTTGAGTGGTTGGTGATGCCCTTTGGCCTCAGAAACGCCCAGCCACGTTTTGCACGCTGATGAATCAGATATTGCAGCCTTTCCTTGACCGATTCGTTGTGTGTTACCTAGACGACATCGTGATCTATAGCAACACGATGGAGGAGCACATAGAGCATATGCGGGCAGTTTTCCGGGTTCTCCAAGAGAATGAGTTGTTCGTAAAGAAGGAGAAGTGCACGTTTGCCACCGAGGAAGTTCAGTTCTTGGGGCACGTCATCGGGCATGGATGGCTTAAGATGGATGAGCCAAAGGTGAAAGCGATCACCGAGTGGGAAGCTCCGACGAAGGTGACGGAGTTGAGATCTTTCCTTGGGCTGGTAAACTATTATCGTCGGTTCATCGAGGGATACTCGAAGAGGGCCGCTCCCTTGACCGACTTATTGAAGAAGACGAAGAGTTGGGAGTTGTCGGAGAAATTTAAGGAAGCCTTTGAGGAGTTAAAGGTTGCGGTAAGTCAAGAACCTGTCCTTGCATTGCCGGATTTCAAGCTGCCGTTCGAGTTGCATACGGACGCCTCAGACTTTGCGATTGGCGGAGTGCTGATGCAAGAAGGTCATCCCATTGCCTTCGAAAGTCAGAAGTTGAACAAGACGGAGAGGCGGTATACGGTGCAGGAGAAAGAAATGACGGCGTTGGTCTATTGCCTTATAGTTTGGAGGCATTACTTGCTGGGATCGCATTTTGTGATCAAGATGGACAATGTGGCCACGAGTTACTTCCAAACTCAAAGAAGCTGTCGCCTAAACAGGCTCATTGGCAGGACTTCTTGGGGGAGTTTGACTACACGATGGAGTACAAACCCGGGAAGACTAACATGGTGGCTGATGCGCTGAGTCGGAAAGCGGAGTTGGCGGCAATAAGCATGGCTGAAGGAAGTATCTTGGGCCGGATTAGAGAAGGGCTGGAACGTGATCCAATGGCCCAAGAGTTGATGAAGTTGGATGGAGAAGGAAAAACCCATCGGTTTTGGGTTGAAAACGGGCTACTTTACGCTAAGCGACGTCGGCTATATGTTCCAAAGTGGGAGAGCCTCCGTCGGGATGTCATTCGGGAGTGTCATGATACTCGATGGTCAGGACATCTGGGGCAGAAACAGACGTTGGCGTTAGTGGAAGCAGCCTACTTTTGGCCACGTATGCGGGATACCATGGAGTTGTATGTGAAAACTTGTCTCGTCTGCCAACAAGACAAGACGGAGAACAAGCAATCGGCAGGCTTGCTGGAGCCATTGCCTATTCCGGAGAGACCATGGGAGTCGGTCTCGTTGGATTTCATTAGCGCCTTGCCTAAGTCGGAAGGGTTCGGATCCATCATGGTGATTGTGGATCGATTCTCTAAGTATGGAACGTTTGTGGCTTGCGATCGGGATTGCACAGCTGAAGGTGCCGCAAGAGCATTTTTCAAAAACGTGGTAAAGTATTGGGGGTTGCCGAGGAACATCGTGAGCGATAGGGATCCCCGCTTTACTGGGAAGTTGAGGAAGGAGTTGTTCAAGTTTCTTGGGACGGACTTGAACTTCTCAACGAGCTTTCACCTTCAATCAGATGGACAAACGGAAAGGGTGAATGGCTTGTTGGAGTGTTACCTTCGACACTTCGTGAGCGCGAATCAGCGGGATTTGGATAAGTTGCTGGACAATTCCCAATTCTCTTACAACTTGCAACGAAGTGAGTCGACTGGCCGGAGTCCATTCGAGCTAGCAACGGGGCAACAGCCTTTGACCCCGCATACATTGGCAAACCCCAGTTCAGAAGGGAAGAGTCTGGGAGCGATGAAGATGGCCAAAGCATGGGAGGAGCATGCTGATTTGGTCCGAGTATGTTTGGAAAACTCTCGGAAGCGGATGAAGAAATGGGCGGACAAGAAGAGACGCTTTTCCGAGTACTCGGTGGGAGACTTGGTCCTTGTGAAACTTCTGCCTCAACAATTCAAGGCACTTCGGAGTTTGCACAAGGGCTTAGTCCGGAGATACGAAGGACCCTTCGAAGTGATTGTGAAGGTTAAGAAGGTGTCCTACCGGCTTGACTTGCCGGATACGCTGAAGATCCACCCGGTGTTCCACGTGAGTATGCTGAAACCATATCACCAAGATGAAGAGGATCAAAGTCGGGGAGAATCGAACCGAGCACCACCTGTCATGACGAAGTCCTATGATAAAGAGATCGGGGAAGTGCTAGGGAAGAAGGAAGTCAGGAAGCGAGGCGTTCCGCGTCAAGCTCACTTCTTGATCAAATGGAAGGGATTGCCAGAGTCAGAAGCTACTTGGGAACCTGAAGGGGACTTGTGGCAGTTCCGAGAGAAGCTGAAGGAGTACACGGCGACGAGGACGTCTCCGAAATAAGTGGGGGAGGATGTCACGGCCCAATTATAACCCATGAGTTTACTTGATGATAACGGGCCGAGACTAAGAGTAGACCCAAAATACTACAGGCCCAACTTCTAGAAGCTTGGAGAGTATCTTAAATTATTGTAGATATTTGTAGAAAAGTGTGGAAGAGTGTGGAAGAACCTAGAGGATTAATCTTAGCACTTAGATTAGATTAATCTCCACCGTTGGATCTTGGTGGAAACTTGTATATAAGGAGGTGTGAGCCTCACTTGTAAATCATCCAAGCATTAAGCAATCAATACAAGTTCTTCTAAACACACTTGATATATCATGGTTTTTACCGGTTTTATGCCATGATATAAGTATGTTTTAGAGTCTTTTGGTGTTCTTTTAGAGTCTTTTACAAGTGTTATTAGGTACACACACGTTTGGAGTGGATTTGGAGATTGGATCTAAATGGAGCATTTTGGAGTTTTGACCCGAGAGTTTGTGCTCACTGTCCGAAACAGAGGAGTGTGTCGATCGACGCACATCAGTATCGATCGATGCACAGCGTGTTGGGCCAGACTCGCGGCGGTTTAATGAAGAATGATTATATTGCAAAGTTGTCCAGAAGTTTCAGATATTTACACAGAAGCCCCAAGACGTGATTTAGCTATTTAATTAGGTTTTAACTTCAGTTTTTGGATACGCTATCATACTTTAGAGCAGAGAGTTTTAGAGCTATTTGGGGCTGATCTGATCCTGTACTACACCTTATTTTTGGAGAAGATTTTGATAGGTCTCGAGTTTTACACTATACTAACTGCAAGTGCACAGTATATCAATTGTAGTACTTAGGGATCGAATCCACGAGGACTCTAGGCAACGATAGAATCAAGAACTTAAAGAGATTAAAACTAGGAGAAAACAAGAAGCAAATTGTATTGATTTAATTAAAAAGCAAGCGAGAAAGTAAACAGGTAGCATGTTGTTGTTTGAAAGCAATAAACTAAGGGCGCTAAGTCTAGGGCATTCTCAGGAAATCAGACAAGCAGATAAATCAATCAATCAGGATCTAATTAAACTCAGTTCTAGAACTCAAAACACAGATATAGAATTAACCAAATTCCTTTGCGAGAATTCTCTACGTCTAAGTGCAGCAATCCAAATTCCTTTGCAATTACTAACAGATTAAACCAGCTTTAATTCCAAGTTTGATATGTTCACAATCTAATTAAACCAAATTTCTTTGCGAGTAATTAAATTGCTCAACCTAAATAGTTCAGATTCTAAACCACACTGTCATGTCGTATTTAGCAACCTAAGATCTAGATTCTAATTGATCAGGTTAGAACTAGCATTAAACACAATTTAGTTTGAAGAACATCTATTGATGTGAATCCTTAACTGAATTAATTATATCTAGCAAGTCATGAAATCCCTATGAGAAACCCTAAAGCTAACTAGGAAACTACTCAGACATAGATGATGTAAACATAATCAACGAATTAATAGCAATCATAAAAGAGATCAGAATATAAAAGGGGTTCGAAAACTTCTCCAAAACGAATGTAGTACCGGATCAGATCAGCCCCAAAAGCTCTAAAAACTCTCTGCTCTAAGTTATGATAGCGTAATTAAAACTGAAGCTAAAAACCTAATTAAATAGCTAAAACACGACTTGGGGCTTCTGTGTAAATATCTGGAACTTCTGGCCATCTTTGCAATATTAGCATACTTCATTAAACCGCCGAGAGTCTGGCCCAACACGCTATGCATCGATCGATGTGAAAGGAATTTCTAGTTGTTCTAATCAGGATTAGCAACCCTAGGTATAAATTCCAAGCCTAGGATCTAAGGTTCATATAATTAAAACTATCAGATCTCGAGATTACCTGGTGATTTGCAGCGGAAGTTTAGCAAGTAGTCGAGATTACGAAGCACCTCAAACGATGTGCCTCTACTGGTATCCACACGCACACAAACTGAATAGGAGGGATGCTAGTGCCTATGGAGATCAAATCTCTTGAGAGGTTTCTTTTCTAGTTCTGGTGGCTGTGAATTAGGTTAAGTTTTAGTTTAGGTCGACCATATATCTTATATATGTCGACTTAAACCACAACGGAATTAACCAACGATTAAACCGAATTAATCTGATAATCCGCGAGTTGTGTCGATCGACACTGCCCCAAAATGTTGATATCGAATGCATATCAAATATGCATTCACTAGATCATTACATTAATGATCAACCTCGTCTTTAACGTCCAGTTTGCTTAGGTGTGTGACCCTATAGGATCATATAACACTAGCAATGAGTTCTCAACTCATTGATCATAAGTGGCTTCTAGCAAAGCGTTATGACTACCTAGTGTCATATGATTGTCTCATCTCGACAATACGACTTACACTCAGAGTGAGTACAATAGATTACAGGACATTCCCAACAATCTCCCACTTGTCCTGGAATCATCTATTCCTTTAATCCCTTTGTAGCTATATCTCAATCTAGCATAAGGCAAGAACTGTGTCATCCTTATTAAGCTAGATCACGTTTATCGAATCCCGATTTGTACTGATAAAACAAACGACTGACAATCACCTCTTTTGAGCGCAGCCACGCATTTCCAGTATCAAATCCTCGATAGGCCCAGAGATATTTAACTCCTGTTATATAGGAGGTACAAATCCCATCTTGTTCCATCCATGTCCCTATCATATCTCATGATACGCCTAATCAGTGTCTTTATAATCACCAGTTACGGTTGACGTTTGACAAAGTCAAGACGGACCAATCCATATGTAAGAAATCATGATGAACTCAGGTCTAAGGACTATACTCTATAGTCGTAATGAGAAGCTCTTATGACACTCATATAACATATTGTAGAGTTCTCATTAACGGGTCATGCCCGATCATGTGTTCTCCAACACACATCTATGTGATTGACTTAATACTCTTATTAATGACTCCATGAAACATAGTCATCAGTCACCTCACATACTAGTCTCACGTGGTTGTTAATGTCCCACTTTAACAACCTCGACTAGGGACCATTATAATTTATGTCATTTATTGCTTATAGGGTTTCATGATCAAGTCACATACTTGATGACCTATAAAATGTCATAAATTACTTTGCGATTATTATTTAATAACACAGTTAAATAATGCTGAAGCAATTTCATTAAAACAACATAACCAAATTATGTTTTACGAACATCATGTCATAACTAAAAACCAAATATAACTCCCACTGAAAACAAGATCATATCTTAAGAAATCTAATGCCTACAGCAGCAGTATGAATCTCATGCTTAGGCCTTGGGAGGGGCTTGGTCAGTGGATCAACAACATTCTCATCCGTCGGGACTCTGCTGATCTTCACATCTCCTCTATTCACAATATCACGGATAAGGTGATATCTCCTTTCTATGTGTTTGGATTTCTGGTGTGATCTAGGTTCCTTTGCTTGCGCAATGGCTCCATTGTTGTCACAATACAAAGCCACTGGCTCAGAAATGCTAGGAACCACACCAAGTTCAGTGACGAACTTCTTGATCCAAGCAGCCTCCTTTGCCGCTTCAGAAGCAGTGAGGTACTCAGCTTCAGTCGTGGAATCTGCTACAGTGTCCTGCTTGGAACTCTTCCAGCTGACTGCACCGCCATTCAGGCAAAAGATGTAACCAGATTGCGATCGGAAATCATCTTTGTCTGTCTGAAAACTTGCGTCTATGTAACCACTTACTACCAGCTCTTCACTTCCTCCGTACACCAAGAATTTATCCTTAGTATTTCTCAAATACTTCAGAATATTCTTGACGGTTGTCCAGTGACTTTCACCTGGATCAGATTGGTATCTACTCGTCATGCTTAAAGCACAAGCAACATCTGGACGAGTACAGAGCATGTCATACATGATGGATCCCAATGCCGAGGCATAAGGAGTCTGACTCATGCGTTCTCGCTCAGCAGGTGTCTCAGGACACTGCTTCTTGCTGAGACTTATGCCATAAGACATTGGTACGAAGCCCTTCTTGGAATCATGCATTATGAACCTGTGTAAGACTTTATCGATATAAGTATCTTGACACAGTCCAATTAACTTGTTTAATCTATCTCTATAGATTCTTATTCCAAGAATATACGCGGCTTCTCCCATGTCTTTCATTGAAAAACAACTTCCGAGCCAAGCCTTAACAGACTGTAACAACGGAACGTCATTTCCGAGAAGAAGTATGTCATCTACATACAATACGAGAAATGCAACTGCGCTCCCACTAGTCTTATTGTAAACACATGGTTCCTCTTCGTTCCTGATGAAGTCAAAATTTTTGACTGCTTCATCAAAACTAAGATTCCAACTCCGAGATGCTTGCTTCAATCCATAAATGGATCGATGAAGCTTGCATACTTTCCTAGCAGCATTAGGATCGATGAAACCTTCGGGCTGTGTCATGTACACATCCTCTTCCAGAATTCCATTAAGGAAAGCTGTTTTCACGTCCATCTGCCAGATCTCATAATCATAATGAGCGGCTGTTGCTAGGAGAATTTGAATAGATTTAAGCATGGCGACAGGGGAATAGGTTTCTTCATAGTCAATACCATGAATTTGTTTGAAACCTTTTGCCACCAGCCTTGCTTTATATATCTGAATGTTTCCATCCACATCAATTTTCTTCTTGAAAATTCATTTACACTCAATGGGTCTTGCACCATCGGGTAAATCAACCAAAGTCCATACTTGGTTCTGTGACATGGATCCCATTTCGGATTCAGCGGCTTTCAGCCACTTTTCGGAGTTAGGGCTCATCATCGCTTCTTCAAAATTCGCAGGCTCGTCACTGTCAATGATCAATAAATCATGACAATTGGTTATGAGAAATCTATATCTCTCGGGTTCGTGACGGATCCTTTCGGATCTGCGAATTTCAGGCTCCGCAGGCGTGGTTTCTACAACTCTTTGTAGATCCAACTGCTGCTCTTCCTCAACGGGTTGAGCATTTTCCTGTGGTTCTCGAACTTCTTCGAGTTGTACTTTACTCCCACTGTTTCTCTTGGAAAGAAACTCTCTCTCAAGAAAGACACAGTTCCGAGCAACAAACACTTTGTTCTCGGATTGGTTGTAAAAGTAGTATGCCTTGGTTTCCTTAGGATAACCAACGAAGTAGCACTTATCAGATTTGGGTTCGAGCTTATCTGTAATTAATCGCTTAACATAAGCTTCACAACCCCAAATCTTCAGGAAAGACAAACTCGGAACATTTCCAGTCCACATCTCATGTGGTGTCTTTGCAACTGATTTTAACGGAACCCTATTAAGTGTAAACGCAGACGTTTCTAGAGCGTATCCCCAAAAAGATAATGGAAGAGTTGAGAGACTCATCATTGATCGAACCATATCTAATAAAGTTCGATTCCTCCTCTCGGACACCCCATTCCATTGTGGTGTTCCAAGAGGAGTGAGTTGCGAAACAATTCCACAATTTCTCAAATGATCACTGAATTCTTGGCTTAAGTATTCTCCTCCACGATCTGATCGAAGAGCCTTAATACTTTTGCCAAGTTGATTATGTACTTCATTTTGGAATTCTTTGAACCTTTCAAAGGATTCCGACTTGTGTCTCATTAAATAGACATAGCCATATCTGCTGAAATCATCAGTGAAGGTAATGAAGTATCGAAAATTTCCTCTGGCGCTTGTGCTCAGTGGGCCGCATACATCAGTATGTATAAGGCCCAGTAGGTCACTGGCCCTCTCATTTCGTTTGTTGAAAGGGGCCTTGGTCATTTTGCCCAGTAAACAAGATTCACATTTCTCACATGATTCATAATCAAATGAGCCCAGAAGCCCATCACTATGGAGCTTTTGGATCCGTTTCTCGTTTATGTGGCCCAAACGACAATGCCAAAGAAAAGTCTGATTCGTGTCATTTGATTTGAATCTCTTGGTGTTAATGTTATAGATTGGTGTACTTTGGTTTAAAACATAAAGCCCATTCTCTAATGGGCTGCTACCATAAAATATATCATTGTAATCAAAAGAACAACATTTATTCTTAATTGAAAACTGATATCCTTCCATATCCAAAACAAGAATAGAAATAATATTTCTGCTTATAGCAGGTACATAGTAGCAATTATTAAGCTTTAAAACCAAACCAGAAGGTAAAGACAAGTTAAATGTTCCTATGGCTAATGCAGCAACTCTTGCTCCATTCCCCACGCGTAGGTCCACTTGTCCCTTTTTCAACGTCCTACTGTTGCTTAGGCCCTGCATATTTGTACAAATATGAGCACCACAGCCGGTATCCAATACCCAAGAAGTAGAACCAGAAGTAGTAACATTTACTTCTATAACATAAATACCTGAAGATGAAGTCTCGATAGTCTTCTTCTTCTTCTTTTTTTCCAAGAATTTGTTGCAGTTTCTCTTCCAATGTCCAAGCTCTTTATAGTAATGGCACTTATCAGTCGCAGATGGGCCGGGCTTGGGCTTAGGGGCTGGCGCAGGCGTGTCCTGGTTCTCAACCTGGACGGCCTTGCCCTTTCCCTTGCCTTTGCCAAGTTTCTTAAACTTCTTACCCCCTTGTACCATAAGTACATTCGGAGTTCCCTTCTTGATATTAGGCTCCGCTGTCTTGAGCATGCCATGCAGTTCAGTCAACGTCTTCGTCAAGGTGTTCATGTTATAGTTCATAAAAAACTGATCATAGCTTGACGGCAGTGACTGCAGAATGATGTCAGTAGCCAACTCTTGGCTAATGGGACAATCCAGCCTCCCCAGGTTATCAATATAACCCATCATCTTAATGACATGAGGACTGACTGGACCTTCCTTTGGTAGCTTGCATTCAATGAGAGACTTAACCGTCTGGTATCTCTCAGTTCGTGCCTGCTCCTGAAACATACTTTTCAGGCTAGTGATCATCTCCACTGGCGACTCCACGTTCTCGTATTGCTTCTGCAAATCCGAGTTCATGGTAGCCAACATGAGACAATTCACATCGACCACATCATTAGAATGCTTATCCCAAGCACTCCTTTCTGCATGTGGAGCATTGGCTCTCGGTTTTTCAGGGAGAACAGTTTCCAGGACATAGTCCCTTTTCTCCTGCTTGAGAACAATTCTCAAGTTCCGATACCATTCGAGAAAATTCGATCCATTTAACTTGTCCTTCTCAGGCACGGATCGCAGGGAGAAAGAGTTGTTATGAGTGTTATGTTGGGAATGTCCTGAAATCTACTGTACTTGCTCTAAGTGAAAGTCGTATAGTCGAGATGAGACAATCACATAACACTAGGTAGTCATAACGCTTTGCTAGAAGCCACTTATGATCAATGAGTTGAGAACTCATTGCTAGTGTTATATGATCCTACAGGGTCACACACCTAAGCAAACTGGGCGTTAAAGACGAGGTTGATCATTAATGTAATGATCCAGTAAATGCATATGTGATATGCATTCGATATCAATGTTCTGGGGAAGCGTCGATCGTTGCAGTAGTGCATCGATCGATGCACTCGCGGATTAATCAGATTAATTCGGTTTAATCGTTGGTTAACTCCGTTGTGGTTTAAGCCGACATATATAAGATATATGGTCGACCTAAACTCGTCCCTAACCTAATTCACAGCCACCAGAACACAGAAACAAACCTCTCTGGAGATTAGATCTCTGTAAGGCACTAGCATCCCTGCGGTCCAGTTTGTGTGCGTGTGGATACTAGTAGAGGCGCAGCATTTGAGGCGCTTCGTGATCTCGATTATCTGGAAACACTTCCGCTGCATATTCATCAGGTAATCTTGAGATCTGTTAGATTCAATTACATGAACCTTAGATCCTAGGCTCGGAATTCAGACTAGGGTTGCTAATCCTGATTAGAACTGCTAGAAATTCCTTCAGTGGTATCAGAGCATTAGGGTTCCATTGAATCTGTAGCATGATGATTAGATTAGTTGAATCTAGATCTTTGTATAAGTGATACAAGCATGCTAAAACTCGTTTTGATCAAAGTAACCTAGTTTAGGGTTTTGTTCGAAAACGTTTTAAGGTTTTTCGCATAGTGTCGATCGTTGCCAATCGGGCATCGATCGACACATAGCGAAAACCCGAATAAACTTAGGGATTTTCGCATGGTGTCAATCGTTGCCAATCCGGCAACAATCGATGCAGGGCGAAAACCCGAATAAACCTAGTTTTCGCCTAGTGTCGATCGATGCAATTGTTGCATCGATCGACACAGCCTCGCGAGATTGTTGGATCGGTTCAATTGGATTGGACCGGTTATCGAGCTTGGTTAATAATGGTCGAACACTGTGAATGGTTTGATGGCGATTGTTTTGATTAGGTTGGAATCGACCGATGCTAACGTAGCATCGATCGATGCTTACCGGTATTCAAAACCGGATCAATTGGATTGATCGGTTATCACGGATTAATTAATTATAAGAATTAAAACATAGTAAAACTGAACGTTTTAAATGGTTCCGTTCCTCAACCAAATATCAAGTGATACTTGATGTCTTTTCAATCTTGTCAACTGTCAAGACTCATTTCATTGTACGATAGGCTTGCAGTGCAAGGTGTCAACAATTACATGAGTAAGGCAGGAAGTAATCGTGTTAATGGGCTTGCAGTGCAAGGCATCAACAATTACATGACTGAAGAGATTGGTTTGCTTGACTGGGCTATCAAAATCGTTTTGGGCCTAGAGACATCAGGTGGATTGGACATGAGATGTCGATCCACAACCAAGAGTTATATTGGATATAACTAGCAAAGTTGTTGCTTACCTATATAGCTAAATTTGGGTGATAGCCAGTGGCTCACTCAAGTTTAGTGAAGTATGGATCTTGGATCATTATATTCATCTGAGGAAGCATTGATTGAATATAATGCGAGTTTTCTTAAAAGTTAAGATTTCTCATTTCTTGAACATCATAACTAAACCTTTTTCTTTTCTATGTTCTCAGCTATGACTACTACTCATAATAATTCTTTCTCCCTGCGATCCGTCCTTGAGAAGGACAAGTTAAATGGATCGAATTTTCTCGAATGGTATCGGAACTTAAGAATTGTTCTCAAGCAGGAGAAGCGGGACTATGTCCTTGAAAATGTTCTCCCTGAAAAACCGAGATCCAATGCCGCACATGCAGAAAGGAGTGCTTGGGACAAGCATTCCAATGATGTGGTCGATGTGAATTGTCTCATGTTGGCTACCATGAACTTGGACTTGCAGAAGCAATACGAGAACGTGGAGTCGCCAGTGGAGATGATTACTAGCCTGAAAAGCATGTTTCAGGAGCAAGCACGAACTGAGAGATACCAGACGGTTAAATCTCTCATTGAATGCAAGCTACCAAAGGACAGTCCGGTCAGTCCTCATGTCATTAAGATGATGGGTTATATTGATAACCTGGGGAGACTGGATTGTCCCATTAGCCAAGAGTTGGCTACTGACATCATTCTGCAGTCACTGCCGTCAAGTTATGATCAGTTTGTTATGAACTATAACATGAACAACTTGATGAAGACGTTGACTGAACTGCATGGCATGCTCAAGACAGCTGAGCCTAATATCAGGAAGGGCACTCCTAATGTACTTATGGTACAAGGGGGTAAGAAGTTTAAGAAACTTGGCAAAGGCAAGGGAAAGGGCAAGGCAGTCCCGGTTGAGAACCAGGACACGCCTGCGCCGGCTCCGAAGCCCAAGCCGGGCCCATCTGAGACTGATAAGTGCCATTACTGTAAAGAGCCTGGGCATTGGAAGAGAAATTGCAACAAATTCCTCGAAGAGAAGAAGAAGAAGAAGAAGAAGAAGAAGACTTTCGAGACTTCATCTTCAGGTATTTATGTTATAGAAGTAAATGTTACTACTTCTGGTTCTACTTCTTGGGTATTGGATACCGGCTGTGGTGCTCATATTTGTACAAATATGCAGGGCCTAAGCAACAGTAGGACGTTGGAAAAGGGACAAGTGGACCTGCGTGTGGGGAATGGAGCAAGAGTTGCTGCATTAGCCGTAGGAACATTTAACTTGTCTTTACCTTCTGGTTTGGTTTTAGAACTTCATAATTGCTACTATGTACCTGCTATAAGCAGAAATATTATTTCTATTCCTGTTTTGGATTTGGAAGGATATCAGTTTTCAATTAAGAATAAATGTTGTTCTTTTGATTACAATGATATGTATTATGGTAGCAGCCCATTAGAGAATGGGCTTTATGTTCTAAACCAAAGCACATAAATCTATAACATTAACACCAAGAGATTCAAATCAAATGACACGAATCAGACTTTTCTATGGAATTGTCGTTTGGGCCACATAAACGAGAAACGGATTCAAAAGCTCCATAGTGATGGGCTTTTGGGCTCATTTGATTATGAATCATGTGAGAAATGTGAATCTTGTTTACTAGGCAAAATGACTAAGGCCCCTTTCAACAAATCAAACAAAAGGGCCAGTGACCTGTTGGGCCTTATACATACAGATGTATGCGGCCCAATGAGCACAAGTGCCAGAGGAAATTTTCGATACTTCATTACCTTCACTGATGATTTCAGCAGGTATGGCTATGTCTATTTAATGAGACACAAGTCGGAATCCTTTGAAAAGTTCAAAGAGTTCCAAAATGAAGTACAGAATCAACTTGGCAAAAGTATTAAGGCTCTTCGATCAGATCGTGGAGGAGAATACTTAAGCCAAGAATTCAGTGATCATTTGAGAGATTGTGGAATTGTTTCACAACTCACTCCTCCTGGAACACCACAATGGAATGGCGTGTCTGAGAGGAGGAATCGGACTTTATTAGATATGGTTCGATCAATGATGAGTCTCTCAACTCTTCCATTATCCTTTTGGGGATACGCTCTAGAAACGTCTGCGTTTACACTAAATAGGGTTCCGTCAAAATCAGTTGCAAAGACACCACATGAGATGTGGACTGGAAATGTTTCGAATGTGTCTTTCCTGAAGATTTGGGGTTGTGAAGCTTATGTTAAGAGATTAATTACAGATAAGCTCGAGCCCAAATCTGATAAATGCTACTTCGTTGGTTATCCAAAGGAAACCAAGGCATACTACTTTTACAACCAATCCGAGAACAAAGTGTTTGTTGCTCGGAACTGCGTCTTTCTTGAGAGAGAATTTCTTTCCAAGAGAAACAGTGGGAGTAAAGTACAACTCGAAGAAGTTCGAGAACCGCAGGAAAATGCTCAACCCGTAGAGGAAGAGCAACAGTTGGATCTACAAAGAATTGTAGAGACGGCGCCTGTGGAGCCTGAAATTCGCCGATCCGAAAGGATCCGTCACGAACCCGAGAGATATGGATTTCTCGTAACCAATTGTCATAATTTGTTGATCATTGACAGTGACGAGCCAGCGAATTTTGAAGAAGCGATGATGAGCCCTGACTCCGAAAAGTGGCTGAAAGCCGCTGAATCCGAAATGGGATTCATGTCAAAGAACCAAGTATGGACTTTGGTTGATTTACCCAATGGTGCAAGACCCATTGAGTGTAAATGGATTTTCAAGAAGAAAATTGATGTGGATGGAAATATTCAGATATATAAAGCAAGGCTAGTGGCAAAAGGTTT
Source organism: Orychophragmus violaceus (assembly GCA_030180135.1). NCBI lineage: Eukaryota > Viridiplantae > Streptophyta > Magnoliopsida > Brassicales > Brassicaceae > Orychophragmus > Orychophragmus violaceus. The sequence goes on from CM058229.1 coordinate 63,285,692, forward strand.
CAAACAAATTCATGGTATTGACTATGAAGAAACCTATTCACCTGTCGCCATGCTTAAATCCATTCGGATTCTCCTAGCAACAGCTGCTCATTATGATTATGAGATCTGGCAGATGGACGTGAAAACAGCTTTCCTTAATGGAATTCTGGAAGAGGATGTGTAAATGACACAACCCGAAGGTTTCATCGATCCAAATGCAGCTAGGAAAGTATGCAAACTTCATCGATCCATTTATGGATTGAAGCAAGAATCTCGGAGTTGGAATCTTCGTTTTGATGAAGCAGTCAAAAAGTTTAATTTTATCAGAAGCGAAGAAGAACCATGTGTTTACAAGAAGACTAGTGGGAGCGCAGTTGCATTTCTCGTGTTGTATGTAGATGACATACTTCTTCTCGGAAATGACGTTCCGTTGTTATAGTCTGTTAAGACTTGGCTCGGAAGTTGTTTTTCAATGAAAGACATGGGTGAAGCCGCGTATATTCTTGGAATAAGAATCTATAGAGATAGATTAAACAAGTTAATTGGACTGTGTCAAGACACTTATATCGATAAGGTCTTACACAGGTTCAGAATGCAAGATTCCAAGAAGGGCTTCATACCAATGTCTTATGGCATAAGTCTCAGCAAGAAGCAGTGTCCTAAGACACCTGCTGAGCGAGATCGCATGAGTCGGATTCCCTATGCCTCGGCGTTGGGATCCATCATGTATGCTATGCTCTGTACTCGTCCAGATGTTGCTTGTGCTTTAAGCATGACGAGTAGATACCAATCGGATCCAGGTAAAAGTCACTGGACAGAAGTCAAGCATATTCTGAAGTATTTGAGAAATACTAAGGATAAATTCTTGGTGTATGGAGGAAGTGATGAGCTGGTAGTAAGTGGTTACACAGACGCAAGTTTTCAGACAGACCAAGATGATTTCCGATCGCAATCTGGTTACATCTTCTGCCTGAATGGCGGTGCAGTAAGCTGGAAGAGTTCCAAGCAGGACACTGTAGCAGATTCCACAACTGAAGCTGAGTACCTCGCTGCTTCTGAAGCGGCAAAGGAGGCTGTTTGGATCAAGAAGTTCATCACTGAACTTGGTGTGATTCCTAGCATTTCTGAGCCAGTGGCTTTGTATTGTGACAAGAATGGAGCCATTGCGCAAGCAAAGGAACCTAGATCACACCAGAAATCCAAACACATAGAAAGGAGATATCACCTTATCCGTGATATTGTGAATAGAGGAGATGTGAAGATCAGCAGAGTCCCTACGGATGAGAATGTTGCTGATCCACTGACCAAGCCCCTCCCAAGGCCTAAGCATGAGTTTCATACAACTGCTGTAGGCATTAGATATCTTAAGATATGATCTTGATTTCAGTGGGAGTTGTATTTATTTTAGTTATGACATGATGTTCACAAAGACATAATAGTTATGTTATTTTAATGAAATTGTTTCATCATCATTTAATTGTGTTAATTAAATATATATATATATTGTCCCAAAGTAATTTATGACATTTTATAGGCCATCAAGTATGTGACTTGATCATGAAACCCTATAAGCAATAAATGACATAAATTATAATGGTCCCTGGTCGAGGTTGTTAACGTGGGACATTAACAACCACGTGAGACTAGTATGTGAGGTGACTGATGACCATGTTTCATGGAGTCATTAATAAGTGTATTAAAGTCAATCACATAGATATGTGTTAGAGAACACATGATCGGACTTGACCCGTTAATGAGAACTCTACAAGATGTTATATGAGTGTCATAAGAGTTTCTCATTACGACTAAAGAGAGTAGTCCTTAGACCTGAGTTCATCATGTCCTCTCTTATATGGATTGGTTCGTCTTGACTTTGTCAAACGTCAGCCGTAACTGGTGATCATAAAGACACTGATTAGGCGTATCATGAAATATAAAAGAGACATGGATGGAACAAGATGGGATTTGTACCTCCTATATAACAGGAGTTAAATATCTCTGGGCCTATCGAAGATTTGATACTGAAAATGCGTGGCCGCGCTCAAACGAGGTGATTGTCAGTCGTTTGTTTTTCATCAGTACAAATCGGGATTCGATAAACGTAATCTGGTTGAATAAGGATGACACAGTGCTTGCCTTATGCCAGATTGAGATAAAGCTACAAAGGGATTAAAGGAATAGATGATTCCAGTACAAGTGGGAGATTGTTGGGAATGTCCTGAAATCTACTGTACTTGCTCTAAGTGAAAGTCGTATAGTCGAGATGAGACAATCACATAACACTAGGTAGTCATAACGCTTTGCTAGAAGCCACTTATGATCAATGAGTTGAGAACTCATTGCTAGTGTTATATGATCCTACAGGGTCACACACCTAAGCAAACTGGGCGTTAAAGACGAGGTTGATCATTAATGTAATGATCCAGTGAATGCATATGTGATATGCATTCGATATCAATGTTCTGGGGAAGCGTCGATCGTTGCAGTAGTGCATCGATCGATGCACTCGCGGATTAATCAGATTAATTCGGTTTAATCGTTGGTTAACTCCGTTGTGGTTTAAGCCGACATATATAAGATATATGGTCGACCTAAACTCGTCCCTAACCTAATTCACAGCCACCAAAACACAGAAACAAACCTCTCTGGAGATTAGATCTCTGTAAGGCACTAGCATCCCTGCGGTCCAGTTTGTGTGCGTGTGGATACCAGTAGAGGCGCAGCATTTGAGGCGCTTCGTGATCTCGATTATCTGGAAACACTTCCGCTGCATATTCATCAGGTAATCTCGAGATCTGTTAGATTCAATTACATGAACCTTGGATCCTAGGCTCGGAATTCAGACTAGGGTTGCTAATCCTGATTAGAACTGCTAGAAATTCCTTCATGTTAGTCATAGCTGAGAACAAAGAAAGGAAAAAGGTTTAGTTATGATGTTCAAGAAATGAGAGGTCTTAACTATTAAGAAAACTCGCATTATATTAAAACAATGTTTCCTCAGATGAATATAATGATCCAAGACCCATACTTCACTAAACTTGAGTGAGCCACTGGCTATCACCCATATTTTAGCTATCTAGGTAAGCAACAACTTTGCTAGTTATATCCAATATAACTCTTGGTTGTGGATTGACATCTTATGTCCAATCCACCTGATGTCTCTGAGCCCAAAACGATTTTGATGGCACAGTCAAGTAAACCAATCTCTTAAGTCGTGTAATTGTTTATGTCTTGCACTGCAAGTCCATCAAAACTATTACCTCCTGTCTTACTCATGTAATTGTGGACATCTCGCACTGCAAGTCTATCGCACAATGAAAAGAGTCTTGACAGTTGACAAGATTGGAAAGACATCAAGTATCACTTGATATTTGGTTGAGGAACGGAACCATTTAAAACGTTCAGTTTTATTATGTTTTAATTCTTCTAATTAATTGATTTATCTTGCTTTGGTTCTGTGATTTCAGGTTCCATAACCTAAACCATCGAATCTGATGTCGACCGACACTACTTTAGTGTCGATCGATGCAGAATAACCAAAAACAATCTGCGATAACCGATCAATCCAATTGATCCAGTTTTGAGTACCGGCCAGTGTCGATCGACGCTACATTAGCATCGGTCGACATCAACCTTATCAAACCAATCGCAATTAAACCATCCTTAGTGTTTAACCATTATTAACCAAGCTCGAAAACCGGTCCAATCCAATTGAACCGATTCATCAATCTCGCGAGGTTTGTGTCGACCGACACAAATCTTGTGTCGATCGACACTAGGCGAAAACTAATTTTTGTTCGGGTTATCCTTCTGTGTCGACCGACACCGGATTGGTGTCGATCGACACAGGGCGATAAACCCTAATCGTTTTTCAAGCAAAAACCCTAAAACTAGATTTTCATGAAAACGAATTTTAGCATGTTTGTATCAACTATACAGAGATCCAGATTCAACCAATCTAATCAACATGCTACAGATTCAATGGAACCCTAAGGCTCTGATACCACTGAAAGGAATTTCTAGCTGTTCTAATCAGGATTAGCAACCCTAGGTATAAATTCCAAGCCTAGGATCTAAGGTTCATATAATTGAATCTATCAGATCTCGAGATTACCTGGTGATTTGCAGCGGAAGTTTAGCAAGTAGTCGAGATTATGAAGCACCTCAAACTCTGTGCCTCTACTGGTATCCACACGCACACAAACTGAACAGGAGGGATGCTAGTGGCTATGGAGATCAAATCTCTTGAGAGGTTTCTTTTCTAGTTCTGGTGGCTGTGAATTAGGTTAAGTTTTAGTTTAGGTCGACCATATATCTTATATATGTCGACTTAAACCACAACGGAATTAACCAACGATTAAACCGAATTAATCTGGTAATTCGCGAGTTGTGTCGATCGACACACTCTTTGTGTCGATCGACACTGCCCCAGAATGTTGATATCGAATGCATATCAAATATGCATTCACTAGATCATTACATTAATGATCAACCTCGTCTTTAACGTCCAGTTTGCTTAGGTGTGTGACCCTGTAGGATCATATAACACTAGCAATGAATTCTCAACTCATTGATCATAAGTGGCTTCTAGCAAAGCGTTATGACTACCTAGTGTCATATGATTGTCTCATCTCGACAATACGACTTACACTCAGAGTGAGTACAATAGATTACAGGAGATTCCCAACACGATGCAGGTGTGCAACGATCGACGCAGTCATCAAATCTGGACAGTGAACGCAACCTCTCGGGTCAAATCTCCAAAGTGCTCCAATTAGCTCCATAATCTCCACTTTTGCTCCAAACGTACGTGTACCTAGTAAAACCTGCAAAGGACTTTAAAAGAACACCAAAAGACACTAAAACAGACTTATATCATGGCATAAAACCGGTAAAAACCATGATATATCAACTCCCCCACACTTAGCCTTTGATTGCCTTCAAGCAAAACAGAGAACAAAAACATGGTGAAGAGGTTTGAAAACTTTCAGAAACTCTTTTTGTCCTAAAAGCAACAACACTCAGATTCCCCTTAGTAAACCACTGAAAGAATCAACCACGAGATATTAAGACCAACATATACTTCCCCCACACTTAGAAACTGTCCTAAGTAAACTCCACAATCACATTCACGCATTCAAATTCTCCCTACTGACTTCTGCAAGTATTTAAGTGCGGTCTCACCTAAGGAGTATCGATCAAAGGCACATGGACTCTTACCTTGTCAGCTCTAGACCACCATACTCTCTTTCTTTGGTCCCTTTCTTCTCTTTTCCCTTCCTTAGCATTCTGATTTTTCCCCATTGGGTATCATTTTATTTTTTTATCAGTGCTCTTCCCGTTAAGGGGTGTACTTTGGACACATTCCATGGATGCACAGGATATGATAGTTGTAGCTACCACTCCCAGAGACCACTTCGGAGTTACTAACTCATCCTCAGTTTATTATTTTTTTTTTAATTTTATGGAAGGGGAGAAGGGAACCAAATAGGACAGGTTTACAGGCTGTGTCAGAACTAACAAGGGAATCCGACACAAGGTATACCAAGCCCTTAGGTGAGAAAACTAAGTCAGTATTAAGGTGAAGTCAGTAAAAGAATCCTCTGATACCTGAAGTGATGTGGGTGTCCTCAGTAGGTTGATATGTGATGGGGTTTTCTAATAGTCATAGATAGATCCTGCAACTTCATCCCAATGGTTACTTAAGTTCCTGCAAGTGATGTTAACTCCTCCAAAATTCATTGTTTCCTACTTAAACTGGTTTTGACTCAATAAAACAAATTTTTTTGAAAAACGAACTGACTCTAAGAAAACAGAAAGATAAAGTCAGTAGCACCTCCCCCACACTTAAGACACACTGTCCCCAGTAGTGTCAAGCTAAGGATTGGTAAAAAGAAAACAAAAATGTTAATGGATGTGTTGGGTTCTGTCTGATTTTTACCTCTGTCGCACAGGCATCGATCGTTGCATAAATGCATCGACCGTTGCTAGGCAATTTTTCGTTGTGTGTCGATCGTTGCTCAGGACCGCAACGATCGATGCAATGCGATTTCTTTCGTGTTGTGACGATCGACACAAGGTGTGTCGATCGACGCACTGCGATTTTGGCCGAGACATGCAGACAAAACTCACCAAAAACAGAAACAAAACGTAAAATCCTATAAAAACACCAAAAATCAAAATGCAAAAATGAAACAGTGGGTTGCCTCCCACTCAGCGCTTGTTTAAGGTCATTAGCTTGACCGGACGAACAAGAATCAGGCACCGTGAGATCCTGACAAAGACTTTGATTGTCTCTGTGCAAGTCTCCTCATCCAAGGCGGAGAGTAAGCTGTATCACAATGAACTTGTCTAAGAAAAGAAGGAGTAAACTGCTCCCCAGGATAGAACTGTCGCTTGAGTTCCCTCTTGAACTTTTCCCATGTTCCCACTTGGGCAGCACCCCTCTCGATATCGGCGAGCTTCCTCCGCCACCATAACATCGATGTATCGGTCAAGTTCGATGTGGCCATCTTGACCTTAATCCTCTCATCCGTCATGTTGACGATGTCGAAGTAATGTTCCAGCTGCCACAGGAAGTTGTCAACTTCCTTAGCATCTCGCGCCCCATTGAACTTCGACGGTTTCGGGAAATCAATCTTCCCAACTCCAACCGGACCGCCTTGGCCGCCGTTGGCTGCAGCCCTCCTGCATATAGTGATGTATGCCTCCACTCTTTCCAGCCTTGCCATGATCTCATCACACAAGCCTCGTATCACCTCATCCCGGAAAGATTGGACCAACTCCTCCAGCTGAACGAACCGAGAGTCAGTGTCAGCGACATTCTTCTTGATTTCCTCCAACTCCGACATCACCAGCTCTTACAACGCCTCTGAGTTGTGTTCCAGCCTATCCATCCTTTCCCCCACTTATTCCAGCCCCATGGCCAACATCTCCCGAGTAACGCTCTTATCACGTCGGCTGCCCTTCTTCCCTTGGGTAGTCGCGGCATCCCTTCCTCGTTCCTCGGCGGTTGATATATCATGGTTTTTCTAGGTTTTCAACCATGATATAGTTGTATATATTGAGTCTTTAACCTGGTTTTTAGAGTGTATCGATTCTTTCACAGGTAAGCTTACGTTTGGAGCAAAGGATGGGATTATGGGACGTTTTTGGTGATTTGTGCAACGAGCTGAAGTTGGTGTCTCGACCATGATTGAGTGTCGACCGACACTGACTTGGATGTCGGTCGACACTGAGCGCGACAGAACAACATCCGTGAGTTAGGGACAAGTTTTGAAGATTTTCAGAATAGCCCAGAAGTTTCTCTTAATTCTAAACTGACCCCAAAACGTGTTTAGAGAGTTTAATTAGGGTTTCAGACTCTTTCATTCTTTTATCTTGTTCTTAACTTCGTTCTTGCTGGAGAGATTTTGGAGAGGGATGATTCTTGCTACTTGTAACATTGAGAGAAGAATTTCGAACCCTTTTTCTTTATCTATTCATTCCTTTGGCTTTCTATTCATGATGTATTGTTTGATTGCTAATATGTCTGAGTAGTAATCTAGTTAGATTTAGGGATTCTCACAAAGGTTTTATGTATGCTTGATAACTGATTAAATAGGATTCACCATCTTTTGTTCATCTCCTAAGTGTTCTTAACACTGAATTCTAAACTGATCACCTAGGGTTTAGATCTTAGATAATTAACAATAGCACGAGAGTGTGAGTTATAATCTGAACCAAACTTAGTGTGAGCAATTTGACTAGATACAAAGAGAGATTTGGTTTAGGAAAATTGTGAACCGATAGAACCTGTTCTTAATGCTTATTTAGAACTCTAGGATTACAAAGAGATTTGGATCGCTAGGTTGCTAGATATAGAAATAATCTCAGCGAGAGTTGGATTATTTAGCATTGTGTTTCTAGTTCTTTAACCTGTGTTTAATCTGAATCTGGTTAGTTAAGTGTCGAGCATAGCATAATTCCCGAGAACTTCCTAAGTATGACGCCTTTCTCTTATTGAAAACACCTTTCTATTTTATTGCTTTTGTTTACTGCTTTCTTTGGAATTGATTTAGCTTAACTTGAATACATACAATCTATCGTGTGACCGTGAGTCCTTGTGGATTCGATACCCTAATTACTACAATAGCATAACTATGCACTTGCAGTAGAATAGAGAGTAAAACTAGACCTATCAAGTTTTTGGCGCCGTTGCCGGGGACTCAACTGAGTTCGCCAATAGATTTTGTCCTAGAGTTGAGTCTAAGTCGTTTTTATTTTCTTTGTTACAGATTTTTCTCTTGTTTGGCTTGTTTTTGGTTGTGCAGGAAATTGACAGACGTATTTAGTGTCGACCGACACCCTCTTTAGTGTCGCCCGACACCGAGCTCGAGACAGGGATTTTGAGTTATGTGTATGCCAAGTCGACATACTCGAAGCAACCAGAGCGAAGAACTTGTGAACCTCAGGCTTGAGGAGCTTGCTAGACTAGAGAGAACGAACAAAAAGGGTCAACGAAAAAGAATGATGAACAATCGTTTGATTTTGAGACCTGATGCTGAAGGTGTTCTGAGAGACCAACAGAACAACCGGTACAATGATGACGGGCTAAGGATTGATGCCCAAGGTAATGTGATCCCTGAACATGCGCCTGAACAGCCCCAAGGTCAGGGGCAGATGATTAATCCTCCTACTGACGAGAGGACTCTTGCTGACTACAACCATCCGGATGAGTTCTATGCTAACCGGTCAGCAATTATACCCCCCTAGCTTTGAGAGGAATGACTTCGAGATCAAGACTGTCTATTACTCTCTTCTGAGTCAGAATCCTTTCCATGGTCTACCACATGAGCAACCCATGGATCATATTGATGATTTTGAAGACTTCGTCACTGGAATGAAGTACAATGGGATAAACTATGATTTTTTCTACCTTAAGCTTTTCCCCTATTCTCTCGCTGGAGAGGCTGCAGCTTGGCTGAAACAACTTCAACCTGGGAAGTTTACCACTTGGGACGCTGTGAAAAGGGAGTTTTTGAGGCACTTTTATGATGATGCTCGCTCTGATCAGTCGAGACATGATATTCTTACCTTCACCCAAGGTCCTACAGAGCCTCTTAAGTCTGCTTGGATGAGGTTTAAGATGTACCAGCGTGACTGTCCTCACCATGGATTCTCTGAAGCGACGCTGCTGGGCATATTCTTCAGAGGTATTGATCGCCACTATCAGTCTGCATTGGATAATGCCAGCAATGGCAATTTCAATACAAGGACTCCTGAGCAAGCTAGAGTGCTATTTGACAACTTGGTGAGCAGCAATAGCACCAAGACTGCTGATAGAAGAAGGAAAGAGTCTGGTGGAAAAGTTGATAAGCTAGAGATTACTGATATCAAGAATAATTTGGACACTGTTCACAGCTTATTGACTGCAAAGAAGGCTGTCCACTTTGCTCAGGATGTTGAGGTATTTGAGGCTGAAGAAGATAACCAAGAAGAGGATGTGAACTACATTACTGGCTCTGGATTCCAAGGAAACATGTTTGGGAATCAGCAAGGTAATAGGTTCTTTAATGGTGGACAGAAGAGTGCTTTCACTAGAAACCAAAACTCTTCAGGCTATGGACAGACTGCTGGTTATCAGAAACCTTTTCAGCAAGGTAATTCTTATCAGAGGAACTATGGATCATCCTCATATCAGACACCTCCTATTGCTAATGCTCATGAGAGCAAGATGGAAGCTATTATAGAGCGGGTGCTGGAAGGTCAGACTAAGATCACTGTGGACTTCAACAAGAAGCTGAATGCTTTGTATGAAGATTTGAATGGGAAGTTTGAATCGTTAAGTACACATGTGAAGCAGTTGGATACACAAGTGAACCAAATTTCAAGCTCAGTTAAGGGAAAGAATGTCATGGACACCCACATTAAGGCTTGGTCAGTTAAGATTGATGATGGGTCAAGTCCAGGAGAGAATTTTGAGTTTAAGACAGCTGAACTTGTAGAAAATGCTGAAAAAACCCGAGAGAAAAATCTCGATGTCGACCGACACTACCCTCGATGTCGGCCGACACTCACTTCCAAACGAATTTCGAGTTCTAATGATGAACTGAAATCGAGCATGACCGATTATGGAGTCGACATCGGTGGTGAATTGGCTAGTGTCAACCGACCCCAATCCAACGTCGGTCGACACCCTATGCGAGAGAGCCAATACTTGCCAATGTTTGTGTAGAAGCTGAAGATGAAACTTACAAACCCCCAACACGCCTCCCTAGTTTGATTGCGAAGTCTAAACGGGAGTTTGATGAAGCTGAGCGCTTGGCAGTGATGAACAAAAGGTTGAAAAGGGATCCACAAGCTGATGTTTTACTATATCATCCTTGTCTACAGAGATACATTGAGAGGATGATACCCATAGATGAGGATTTGGAAGAATGGGTGGTGCTTCCCAAACAAATCAGTGACATGTTGTCAAATCAAATTCCCAAGAAGCTGCCAGATCCTGGGGTGTTTGTACTGGATTGTTCTATCTTTGAGAATGGCTTCAAGCGCTCATTATGCGATTTAGGAGCTGCTGGAAATCTCATGCCGTATTATGTGGCTGAGAGATTGGGGATGACAGAGTTTGCGCCCACTAAGATACGTCTAATCCTAGCTGACCAATCAAGGAGGATTCCCGCAGGGGTTCTCGAGGACGTCCCCGTCAGAGTTGGGAACTATCTAGTTCCAACAGACTTTGTGGTATTAAGGTACGATAATGAACCGGATGATCCTCTGATTTTAGGACGACCTTTCTTAGCCACAGCTGGAGCGAAGATTGACGTGAGGCATGGTCTGATCGATCTCCACCTGGGAGATGAACCTATACACTTCGAGATGGATATGCTGCGAAGGCCTAAGATCGATGGTCAAACCTTTAGCATTGAGTTGGAACAAGAAGCTCGGATTAGCGAAGTTTCAACTCCTGATACTGTAGAAGAGGAGATGGTGGTTTCTCAAGATTCCACTCTAACATCTCTGAACTTGCAACTGCTCATCAGCAGAAGGCTCCACGCATCAGAGCTTCACTCAAGCAAAGGTATACACCTCGCAAACTCAAACAAGCTAATCTCGTCTCTGTGGGTGCATGCAAACACCATGATCCCGATCTATCGTTCCTTGGACGAGCTCATGCTGACAAAGCTTACTCTCCACCGTGGATGAGGAGACTTTCGCAGAGGCACTCACAGCCTCTGTCGAAACCTCCAGGAGGCAACCCACTGGTAAGTTGTAAATATTAGGACTTTGAATTTTGCATTTTAATTTCTTTTGTTTTTGGAGTTTTTGTGTCAAGTTTCGCAGAACCCGTAGCACTGCAGAATCAGTGTCGGTCGACATCCCCCTTGATGTCGGTCGACATCGGTTCGAAGGAGTTTCAAGCACGGACGATAATCGACCGATGTCGATTTCAGAGGTCGATTTGTTCAAAAAAGGTAAGTGTCGACCGACATCCATCTTGATGTCGGTCGACATCGACGAAATCGAGGTAGGGATTTTTAAAAACCCGAGAGTTCTCTTCTTCTTCTTCTTCATTCTCTCTCTCGCCGAAAATCACCAAAAATCGCCATCTTTTTCAATTCTTCACTGTTTTCGACGATTCAAGGCTGTATTCCACTTGTTTTTCCGTGCTCTATCCATTCCTATCATCTGTTTAATCGATCTGCGAAGGTATGGCTCTGAATCTCAATTTTTCAGTTCGTGTCCAATGGTAAAAAGCTTCGATTTTTGGTTGATTTATGGATGTTTAGGATGATTGATTAGTGGAATGTGATTGCTTTTGATGCTGGGAATGATTGTATGGAGTAAATTCATGAGAATATTTTGATGCAAAAATCCGGATTTTTAGAATCTCATGCTTGTTGGTTTGTTTGTTCGTTTTGCAGATGGATCCTTCTCTGAACGAAGGAAAACGCCCACGCCGCTCTGCAACCGATGTTTCTGGTTCCTCGTCGCAGCAACGTGATGCTCAGAATCAAGCACCTTGGCCAAGGATGGAGAAAACTAAGTTCAAGATCACTTGCTTTGATGACGAACCTGCAATGGAGGTGAAGAAGCGAGAGTACATTTACAGGGATATCTCAGAGAAGTGGGACATCTATGACAGCCTGTTCTACAACGCATTTTGTGACGTTAACATCGAGCCCACACGGCTTCCTGGCATGACCACAATGAGCAAGCTGAAGATACGATCAGATGTGGTGCCCGTCTTGCGGACCATAGGTTTGGGTACGATCTGTACCAAGTACCACGACCTTTACGCAGAGCTGGTGAGACATTTTATGGCCACAGTCCGTGTGTACTACACCAACGATGTGGTGAGGAAAGCTTCTGAGAGTACATTGACATTCATGTCCAAGGGCAGCAAAGGTGCTTAAGGGCATCTGGAAGACGGTCCACAAGATGTCCTGCCAGCGATCTCAGCGCGTTCATCACCCGCAGCCACGTCGCCGTGCACCTGCACCAGCTCTTGAGCACATCAGCTCTGAAGAAGAGGAAGTAGAGGTAGCTACTGACTCCGACGAGGATATGGATGATGAGGACTCCCAGGAGTTCTAGACTTGCAGCTGCTACTGGTTTTGTTTTTCTTTTTCCTTTTCTTGAGTCAGTTTTTATGTTCCTTTTGAGTCAGTTTTTCAGTAGTGTTTGCTTGAACCTAAGACTATTTGAGTTTATGCATCTTTATTGTTGTTATTGATGTGATTTTGAGTGATCTAACGCAGCTAACAGGTGAGAAAACTGAGTGCTAACTCATGATCTTAACCACAGATAGATTTATCATCCTGCGTACGCTCACACGAGCTCAGTGTCGGTCGACACTAAGCTTGGTGTCGGTCGACATCGACCATGAACAGGTTCGGATTTTTAACTCAAAATCTTTATGGTTCCAATTTGCTTTATACCGATCTCATGCTACAATTGCACTGGGGACAGTGCAGTTTAAGTGTGGGGGAGGTGGCTACTGACATTGTGTTTTATTTTCTTAGAGTCAGTCCCATGTTTTCACTAGTTTTCAAAATTGTTTTATTGAGTCAAAATCAGTATAAAACTATGATTTTTCGAGGAAATTTTTTGCTTGAACAGGAACTAAGTGACCATTGGACAGACTTGCAGAGCCTCTATGACTATTAGAAAACCCCTAACGGATCAACTTACCAAGGACACCCATATCTAACCAGGTATTCAGAGGATCCATCACTAGTCTCGCACTTAATATTGACTTTAATTTCTCGCTTAGGGGCTTGGTAATCTTTGGGTCGGATTCCTTTGATGTGTTTGGCACAGCCTATGATCCTGTTCTAAAGTATGGTTTCTGATTTTCCCCTCCCTTTAAAGGAAAAAAAAAAGAGATAAAGACCGAGGATAAGCTAGTAGCTTCGAAGTGGTCACGAGAGTGGTAGAGACCCCTATTACCTCATGTGTATCATGGAAAGATCCAAAGTTAAACCCCAATAAAAATGGAAGAGCACTGATTAAAAAAAAAAATGATACCCAGTGGGGAAAAATCAGTGCTAAGGAAGAAAGGGAAAATAAAGAAACCAGAAACCGACAGTTTGGTTGTCAGATACTGAATAGGTTGAGTCCATGTGTCCTTTGATTCGATACTCCCTCTGTGAGACTGCACCTAATTGTATACAGAGGCTAGTGTGGTGAACTTGAATGTCCTAACTTGATTGTGGAGTTTACTTGGGACACTTGCTAAGTGTGGGGGAAGTATTGTGGTCTTGAGTTCTGTAGGAAAGTTTTCAGTGGTTTACTAAGTGAATGTGAATGCGAAAGTTCCTAAGACGAAATGAGTTTCTGTGTTTTCAAACCTCTTTTCTTATGCGTTGGTTCTTTACTTGCTTGAGGGCAAGCAAGAGATAAGTGTGGGGGAGTTGATATATCATGGTTTTTCTAGGTTTTCAACCATGATATAGTCGTATATATTGAGCCTTTAACCTGGTTTTTAGAGTCTATCGAGTCTTTTACAGGTAAGGTTGCGTTTGGAATAAAGGATGGGATTATGGGACGTTTCTGGTGATTTGTGCAACGAGCTGAAGTTGGTATCTAGACCACGATTGAGTATCGACCGACACTGACTTGGATGTCGGTCGACACTGAGCGCGACAGAACAACATCCGCGAGTTAGAGACAAGTTTTGAAAATTTGCAGAATTGCCCAGAAGTTTCTCTTAATTCTAAACTGACCCCAAAACGTGTTTAGAGAGTTTAATTAGGGTTTCAGACTCTTTCATTATTTTATCTTGTTCTTAACTTCGTTCTTGCTGGAGAGATTTTGGAGAGGGCTGATTCTTGGTACTTGTAACATTGAGAGAAGAATTTCGAACCCTTTTTCTTTATCTATTCATTCCTTTGGTTTTCTATTCATGATGTATTGTTTGATTGCTAATATGTCTGAGTAGTAACCTAGTTAGATTTAGGGATTCTCACAAAGGTTTTATGTATGCTTGATAACTGATTAAATAGGATCCACCAATTTTTGTTCATCACCTAAGTGTTCTTAACACTGAATTCTAGACTGATCACCTAGGGTTTAGATCTTTGATAATTAACAATAGCACGAGAGTGTGAGTTATAATCTGAACCAAACTTAGTGTGAGAAATTTGACTAGATACAAAGAGATTTGGTTTAGGAAAATTGTGAACCGATAGAACCTGTTCTTAATGCTTATTTAGAACTCTAGGATTACAAAGAGATTTGGATCGCTAGGGTTGCTAGATATAGAAATAATCTCAGCGAA